>JAAWXA010000044.1:1096018-1223033 GCA_038090715.1 Florisuga fusca
CACCTCCTGTTGTGGCTTCTGGTTTGAAAGGTTCTCACCCCAGGGCAGGGAGATGGCTGTTCTTCAGAGAAATGTTTGCTTCTGCTAGTGTGTTGGTGTAGCTATTTAAAGATGCGCTGGTAATTGGGTTTCCTATCATGATTGCCACTGGGTCAAGCTTTGTTAGTGGCAGGGGTACTGGTAACAGAAATAGGGACAGAAGTCATACAAGTAGCATGTTGTCTGTTAGAAGATTTGTGTGATAGGATACTAGACAGAAGCATAATGTCCCTCACTGGAAATAATAAAGTGAAAAGTTGTTTACTGAAGCCAGCCTGTCCACTCCCTTCCTGAAGCTCATTTTAAAGCTATCACCAACAGAGACAAGATCAAACTCCCTTTTCTTCTCTGCTGGGAAGGGAACAAATTCTTTGCCACCTGGGATGGAACTTCTGCTGCAGCCATATGGAAAGACGAACCAAACCACGCTGCAGCTGTTCAAAGGAATAAATGATGCATGGGTAAATAATTCATAATAACTTTAAACTGAAATGGTCTTGAATACCCTGAGATACCAAAATCTAGCAACTAAAGAGGCAAACGAAGTGCATCTGAGCTAGGTGCTGCAAAGAACTGGTGCTGAACACCCCTTGCAGTGACACAGCTGGATCACTGCTGTCATCCAGTGATACTGAGACAAAGTCACCAAACTAAAGGCTCCTTGAGAAGGCTGAACCTGCTGGACTTCACTCCTGAGAGGCATTTTTTGAGCTTTTTCTGAAGATATTGAGCTATTTCTACAACCTTTTTGAACTATTTCTAAACTTTCTTATTTGCTGTGCAAGGATCTGTGACTATTTCATGCACTGCATATGCCCATATCTTCTGGAGGTGCATCTTCAATGGTGTTTTACTCATTTATTTCTTATACACTTACAGGGACATATTGAGGGCTAGTGTTGTCCAGTAGGCCTCCATGGGTGCAGTGACCACGGCATCAAACAGAACTTCCTGGACCAACTCCTCATCGCCTAAGAAGAAGAGAGAACAAGAATCAGGAGAGAAAGATGTGTCCTTCCCTAGATGTCTTAGAAAATTCCTTGTAAAGGAGCATCTGCCTCACCCAGGGCAGTGAAGCAAGATGGCAAATAAAGAAGCCTCCCCTTGCAGAGCTGAGAACAGGACCCACCACCCTTGATGGTGCAGACCACAAGAACAGATGTTACAGCTAAGACTGGCAGACTGATTCACCTGCAAAATCAGTGGAAGGGGTTTGGGTTTGAATGTGTTGGTCAGAGAGGCTTTCAAATAAAGTTATTAATCAGGTATCACTCCATCTTCTTCTTGATTAAAGAGGCTGCCCACAACCTTTGCCTCAAATCCCTGCTCTGACCTTTCTCCCAGGTGCCCTATGAGAGGACACCAGACACCCCATTATACAGGGAGATCTTATAGAAGCCTCCCAGTACCTGGAGAGGGCCTACAGGAAAGCTGGGCAGGGTTTTTTTACAAGGGTGTGTAGAAATAGGACAAGGAGTAATGGTTTTAAACTAGAAGAGGATAGATATAGGTTAGACATTAGGAAGAAATTCTAGAGGGTGGTGATACACTGGCACAGGTTGCCCAGAGAAGTTGTGCCTTCCCCCTCCCTGGAAGTATTCAAGGCCAGGTTTGATGGGGCTTTGTGCAACCTGATCTAGTGGGAGGTGCCCTTGCAGGGGGATTGGAACTGGATGATCTTTAAGGTCCTTTCCAAGCCAAACCATTCTGTGATTCTGTAATTCAAAGCCCCTAGTGACTTCATTGCTTCTACTCTATGCCTGTGTTCATTTGCTTCTGCTACCCCTCTGCCCTTCCTTTAAATCTCACAAAACACTCTCCTGCCCTGTTCCCTTTCAGATGCTCAAGTCAGTCCAGGCTACCAGTCTGGTCCAGACTGGACTGGGACTGGGACTGAAAGTTTAGGAAAATCTGCACATGCTCTGTGCTCAGTGGCATACTCTAAAATCCCATTTTTTGACCCGCTTCATTTCTGAATTGTCCTGCCTGCATTCAGTTCTCAATTCCTGTGAGAATATGATTGCTGTCATGGTGCAGATACACCCCTTTCAGTGCTGTTCTAGATGGAGCTACCCCCATGTCCCATTTCAGCTCCACTTACTTGGTTCAGGTCCCAGGCCTCCCTTAATATTTTCTCCAAAGGTTTACCTTTCTTTCTCCTTTCTTTGTCACAGCTGTCTGAATCAATTTCTTCATCCTTGCTGTCCATTCTGACCTCAAAACCAGAGCTCACCAGCACATCTTTCCCTCCCCAGGCCCCACTATCTAGGATGTATCCAAATCTTGTTTCTTTTTTCTCAACAGCAGTTTCAAATCTTCATGTTTCTCACAGTCATCTCTCCTGAAACTTCCCTCCTCCTCTCTGGCCTCTTCAGCTCATGCATCTCTTTTAAGCTCCTCCAAAGAGAGCCAGGAGAGATCTGCTCCAACTACATAGGGGATTGGATTCCCATCCTTGTGCCAAAGGTTTGTCCCTCTCAGGAGGAGCATTCCATACAAAAGCTTGAACTTGGCACAGCTAAGGGGTTGAAGTTGCAGAGTGAGGTGGACTCAAGGACATCCAACACCTAAATTGCTGTAGGGGATCCCATGCACAGCTGCCCACCTCTGCTCCTCGGCAGAGCTCCCACTCCATAGAGGTGCTGTATCAGCTGCTTGTGTGGCTACACATATTGCCTGGAAAATGGGACCTGGTGCAAGGGATGAGCAGCAGAGAGAGCAGGAAAGATAATAATTCTGTAGTATTTCTTTTCCCCACATCGGTTACCAATTGTGTTTGGAAAACAGAATTAATAATCCTTGTACTGAAAGATCCCATCTGTCTAGGTGGCACCATGCAGGCCACGGAGGATGCTGGTTGAGGCACTGGGGAGCAGTGTAGTTACAGCAGCTTTGCTCTCTCCTCCTGTCATCACCCTTCTAGCCCAGCTGGTCAGTTTGTTTTAAACATGGTGTGCAGCCCTCACCAAGCTCCATTCAAGCCTTTCACTTTTTAGTATTTCCCATAACGAGACCTTCAATGAAGTCTGAGTTACATGGCAGCTTTGAAATGGAAAAAAAAATCCTCTGATGCAGACGAGGAAGTGGATCCTCATCTTGCTTCTGCAAGTGAATTCATCTGGGCTTTAGTTCAATCCTGCCTGTGTGAGCAGGTGCCACAGGATCTCAGTCTACCACCAATCAGTTTGTCACAGTCCCCTCTCCCCTGTGATGGGTACAGGAAAACCCTAGCAGGACCCTTTTGGTGCCTGGGACTCACATTCCAGGTCAGGTTCCTCTCCGGTGAGGAAACGGATCATAGCCTGCAGCTGGCTGAGCTTCCGGTGGTCAGGATCAATGTCGGTGATGCAGTAAATCCTGGTGGGAAGGGGAGAAGCAGCCCACAAGGGCAAAGAGAAACCACAGTTAAGCAAATGCTCCTGGAAGTTAAAAACGGCGAACAAAAATTCAGCAAGAATGCTTGAGCTGTGAAGATGTTGTCACTGCTGTGTGCCATGCCCACTCAAAATCTAACAATGTGGCTGCGAGTCAAACCCTATCAATAAACCAAACACCAATTAATCTGACTGCTGTGCTTAATGGGGCTCCTATGTTCTTTGGCATAAGCTCACAATGCAATGTAACAGTCCCAAATCCTTCCAGCAGTTTTCTGTAATATATGTTGTGCAAGATGTGTACTTGTGTCTCTATAAACAATAACAAAGGGATAGAGAGACCTGAAAAGCAGAGGGTCACTTGCAAGGTAAGATTGGACTGGGGGCAGTTAAACCAAGAGACAGAGAAACAAAATGTGAGATGAGGAATGAGTTTCCAGTATGATATGATGGTAACAAAAGCTGTCCCAAAGGGACACTGCTGCAGGATCTTCAGGGCATAGTCTGGGGAGAAACAGGAGAATGTATTACAAATTTATTATAAAAGAAAACAGTCTTCTAATCCTGCTTCCAATTTTGACTGCTTCATTGTCAGGACAATGGAGAGGTAGGGGTTGTAAAGCAGAATTACAACTCATAAAGGGGCCTAAAGGAGCAATTTATGAGAAAAGTCTAAGAGAAATGAGTATGTAAAGTGCAGTAAGCTGACACCCCCAGTTAAGAGTAGAAGTCACTGCTTGTGTCTCAAATGCACTGCCTGTGAAACTTAGCAGTGTAATGAGAGGTGTGAAGGGCTGCAGGGCTCCTTGAATATAGTTATTTTGGCTTTGGTACAGACTGGGTTCATGTGCCTGGGTGTAACTGAATGTTGGGTTCATGAAAATTCCAAACCTCACAGCAATAAATGGAAAGTGCCATGCTTCACCCTGCCTCATATCCAAACAAAGCAAACCCATAAATTATGCTTGCTATTGAAATGAGGATCATAAATCACCTCCATGTTCACTAGAAATAAGGGCTAGGCTCAGTTCAGAAGAATGCCAACCAAAAATAAGCTAGGATTTAAAAAAAGCATTTCAATCTCTCCCTAAGATTGCAACAAAATTTCCTGACAAGTCTGACATACTGTAGGTTTTGTAGCAGAATTCTGAGCAACAGGAGGAGGAACAAAATAAGCCTGAGCAGAGAATACGGGGGATAAATCTCAGAAAATGTTTCTGAGCAGAGGGTTGTGTCAGGCCTTGGTGAGATCTCCCACCGGAAGAGGTGGAACTGAACTGCCTGTTCAGTCAGTCAGGTCTTTGCAGGTATGGCCCCTGATCAGCACTGCTTTTTCCCCTGCCTACTGAGGGTGGTCAAATTGAAGCCAAATTGATGGGAACTTTGCCAAAGTGTCACGATGAAGTTCTGTGTCACTGACAGGATTTCCTCCACTTACCATTCATCTGCTAAAGACAAGTCTGGCTGGAGCAGGTCATGCAAACCTGAAACCAGATAATACATAGAGGTCTCAGTTGGGTGGCAAACAGACAGGGACAGGCTGTGAAGAAGGGAAGCAGTGAAGTTCAGAGTAGCTACCTTGACTGTTGGAAGAGAATGGCTGTTCCATGTTGACCTACCTTCTTCCACAGAAGTGTTGCCCAACAGAATGTACTCCCCATGTCCCCTGGACAGCACGACACCCAGGCTGTAGGCCGGAGGGAAAAGAGAGGGTTTGTCAGCAAGGAGAGGAGTAATCCCTAAACATGACACTGCATTCCCTGTAATTACAATCCTTAAGGACACTGACTCTCTCCACAGCTATTAAAGAAAAGAACATCATCAAAAGAGGATTAAATGAGATCAGATTTCAGCACAAGAGGCTAAGGAACCCATCTATAGAGCTATGAAGCATTTCTTGGTGACGATTTTTTTGATCAACTATGTAGGTTCATGCCAACAATAACATTTCTCAAATCTTTGGTAATTTCAAACCATCCCAGCTGGGGAAGAAACAAAAAAAAAATTTTCTTGATTTTTTTATGTGATGTTTTGTAGTTTTCAGTTTATAATGATGTTTTGTTTAGAGCCATACACCAGAACATTAAACACTGGGTGGAACTGAAAACTAAAGAGGTCACATTTCTCTGAAATGAAGCAACGTGGTTTACCTAAGCTGTATTTCTTGGTCCCTGAACTGATAATATTCCTTTTGAGTTGGCCCCAAACAATATTTTAGTGGTTATAGGAACAAAGAAATCAGTTATTCACACTGTTCTACTCATGAGTTGTAGAAGAAAACATTTCTTCTACATTCTAAAATTATAAACAAATTTTTTATGAAGTGTATTGTGTCCTGTGAGTCCTTTCTCACCTGAAGGGTGTGCCACTGATGTCCGTGAAAAAATAATCATTGGTGAGGAAGAGAACTCGTTTCTGGAATAAAAACATGAATAAGAAAGTGAAAGACTGTCTGTCAGACCAAGAGCACAGTGGTTATGGAGAGCTGGGATATGTGTCCCCAAGGATAAGAAGCCATTGATCATCACCACCACTTCACACCCTGCTAGGGCTGCCTGGAAGCAGGGATGAATGTGCAGTATTCAACATATTCACCAACTTGTGACTTTTGGGATCCAGGCAGTCACTCTGTCTTTCCATCTAGGGCTTCAGTTAAACCTTTTTAGGGCTTCTGCATGAAGGAGGAAGGAGTGGGGTGAAGCTGCCCTCCTGCTTGCACCCTCCAAGCCAACGCGCTTGGGGCCCTGCTGCTCTTTGGCCATACATAGCAACCTTGATGGCTTTGCACATCATCATCACCCCAAGCAGGAGTGGGGGCTCAGTGGGACAAGTAGGTAGTAGAAATAGGGTTGGAGGAGAGTCAGGATGGCAAACCTACCCACTGTGTGGGTGGGTGGGCAGCCAGGGCCAAGTCTCCCCACTCCTCTGGGAAATGCTGGGTTTCCTGACATTTGCTTTCATGCCATACTTGGACAAAACATTAACATATTCCAATTTTGTTAAAAAACATCAGTAAAAAAATTTACATTTTCAATTTGAAGAAAAGTGCTGATTCAAATCCAGGCTGTTTTGATTCACATGAAAATATTTTCTTCAGACTGACATTTCAACTGAAGACATTTCAGATTATTGAAAGCTGCTTCAGAGCTTCAGCTGTTTGCCAGACTGGCCTTTTCCTGTAGGAAAGTGTTGATTTCAGTGGAACTCTTTTCCAAAGGAGAAAAGTTTTTGGAAAGTTTCTATCCAACCCTTATGCCAGTATATGAACCCTAATATGTTTGAAATCCCAGCCCCAGTCTGAAAACGAGGTGAGAGGATGTGTGTGGGAGACAGGGAGAGAACACAGAAAACTCAGTGTTCCCCAGGGTCAGTCACTGCTGCTCTAACATGCTCGAGTCGTGCAGCAGTGGAAGGGGAGCGAGGCACAAAGAGAGAGCCCGTGCCAGCTCTGTGGTGTGCCCTGAGTTTGTGCACATAGTAGATGGGCTGATGGAGATGGGGGTAATTGTGAGGTGATGAAGTGACAGACAGCTCATCCCCATCCCTCCCCTCCCTCTCCATGCATGGCAATTGTGTACTGTTGAGCAACAGGGTCCAAATCTTTTGCTGAGCTGAGATGTTCCGTAAGTGCTGTCATGCCCCCAAGGAACATGATGGTGTTTTGGTGGCTGAGGGAGAGGTTTGAAGAGGTATTCAACCTCCCTTTCCTTATCAGTCTCATCTGATAGTGGAGGAGGGGAGTTCTGGGGAAGAAGATGACCTGAGGGTGTAGGACTGCTACTGGGGAAAAGGATGCAGTAGAAAATGGCCCAGGGGTGCCACTCTTCTGAGACCCTTTCCTTCAGCAGGGCTTGTTCTGTTCATTCTTTGTTCCTCTGGCCTAACCCTCTCTGCAGATGCATCCACTCAGAACTTGTGCCCTGTGGGAGGGAGGGCAAACCTCTGTTTGGGCATGGTGAAGGGATGGGCATCCAGCCCTCCTCATGACAGCTGGAGGTATCACCATATAACCATGGGAAAGGAGTGAAGCAAAGGCCCCCTTCAGCCAAGCAAGGCTGAGGATGATCAGGCAAGACTTTTCTACATAGCACAGAGCAACGGAGAAGACAAGAAACCTGGGTGTCTTGGCACAGTGATGGGATGTCTGTCTATGAGCACCTGTGGTCTGGGAGCATGTATTTCTATTTTTAGTATTGTCACTGTACTAGGCAGCCAGTCCTGGCTAATACCATTATCAGTGGTTTTCCACAGCTCCTACACGTCCTTGATCTTTTGCTTTCACAGTCACAATGTTTTTGTGCCCCAGCTGCAAGCAAAGGTATTTTTGCCACTAGATCTCTGTAACGACATCCTTGTGTCTTTGGTCCTTGTTTTTCCCTCTCTATCTCAGCCTACTCTCAATACCTTCCTGAAATAAACCTAGGGAATCAATACTTACAGTGGGGCTGACAGTATCATTTCTATCACCTTCACTCATCCCTTCTCTCCACTGTCTGACTGCTTCATTTTCTTTGTTTCAAGGCTCTGTCAGCATTTTCTTTGTTCCAATGCTGTTCTGCTTCCTAAGCTAGCAGAGTACAAGTAAGAACTACTAAGTTTCACTTCTGGTCCCCACTCCATATGTATTCTGAGAAGAGTAAAACTGTCACATACTCAGCTTCAGTCCCCTGTTGTGCTTCATATGGCTTGCAGTGTTGTGCAGTGTTGCAGAATAAAACAGGTAATCTCTCTTACCAAGGTTACTTTTGTTTGCCTTTTTTTTTTTTTTTTTTTTTTTTTTCCCTGGGCAGGGGAGCAGAAAGATGTCACTAAAATACTGAACTAAAAAGGTATCTTTGTATGACTCAGAAGAAATATTGTTGAGAGTGCAAAGAGACAGAGAAAGAGGTTAAACTAACCAAATAAGCAATATTGACTTACAAATAATAGATTTTACTGGAAAACCTTGATTGCTTTTCTGACAGAATAAAAAAGGTAATGGACGAAGGGAATAAAGGACATGCAATTTATCTGTGTTGATATAAAGCACTTAGAAGGGCTGCTCATGAAATTTTCTTCTAGAGAATCAGTTAAAAGGTGCTTAAATAAGATGTGGAGTAAGAACCAGCTGTGGCACTGGAACAAAAAGAAACAAACAATAAGGCATTGGTGGAAAAAGATCTAATCAGAGGATCAGACAGACTCTGTCTTAGGAGCCTTTATGTACAGTGATCTGTAAGACAAAATAAAGCAATGTTTCTCTGAGAGAAAATGTCCCAGCAGCCCTAATAATTAGAAAGAGTGGAAAAATAGGAGGAGTGGGATTAATGTGGAAAAATGGCAACTGGAAGGAATAGCTAAGAAACACAGAAACCAAGGCAGCTGTTCTGGCACAACTGTGGGAGGGAGAAAAAAACAGAGGGGACAAAAGAAAGGAGATTTAGGGCTCCTTGTTCAGAAATATTCTATTGCAAACAATAGATGCTCTTTACAGAGCAAGAAGGAAAGAGTACTCAGATAATTCAGTGAAGCCCTGGTATTTATGTACCAGAAATGATACAAGAGACAAAAGGAACAAAAACAATTGCTGAAGTGCTTGGACTGAAAAGCGTGCAAGTGTTTCAGATGCAGATGTTGGCAATGTCCAGCAGAGGAAGGGCAAAGACATTGACAGGTTCCTGATAGTTGCCAACACCAGGAATAGAGAAAGGGAATTTGGTTACAAGGTCTAGCAGTACAGCCATTCAGAAGTAACAAGGGGGGGATGTCTCCATTAGGAAATGGCACTGTTTCAGCAGTGGCTGTGAGCAGTTGTTTTATATGGGTGCTGACTGTGGCTTAGCATGGGAGCAGTTCAGCCAGCCTGATGGCTGAAAAAAAAATGTTCTCTATAAAAGGTGGAAAATTTTCCTGAAATGTGGAAGATTCTGGGCAGTGTAACTTGCAGGATTCTGGAATACTTCCTAACAGGAAATTATAAAAGCCAAAATCTTTCGGAGAGTTAAATAAACCTGAGTGAAAAAGTACCAGTGAATGTAAATGTACAAGATAATTTTGCACTGATTCCAAGAGAAGATGTATAACCTTGCATTAGAACTGGTAGGGAATGTTCAAGTCTCCATTACACTAGGACTTTTCATAAAGTGCCTGCAACTATTTGCATAGAAATTTAATCCTGGACCTGGGATAAAGGTTCTGACAGAGAGAGGGACAAAGTTTTCGTGAGTGTTTTTGGGCAGGGAAAGGGAGTTGCAAAAGAATCTCCAAAGCCCTTTCTGTCTAGGTCAGCTCAGCGTAGTCTTCCCCATTTTAAATTCTTGAAGATCTCTGATTCATTTCACAACCCTATAAACAATGAACACACACTTTTTGGCTTTGCCTGTAGGAAGCTGTGAGGCATTTCCAATACCTTTGTAAGAGCAGAATGTCAGGAGGTATAAAGAGCACTTCTAATGATGCTCTGTTTTATGTCTTTAGCACATGTGTTATGTAAGTGGCAAAACAATAAAATCCTCACACTCAGAAACACTGAACATGAACACCACATACTCTGTGGCTCTTCAGCATCCATTTCCCATCCCTTCCCTCGTGTGACCTAAACAGAAGGATAATTTCTTACCCCTTTATCCACGGGAACCTTCACATCCATAGACAGGTAGCCTGTTTCCCCATTGATCATGGCAGTTCTTAGCTGCAGAGGTGAACAAGATGAGTATTAGTGGCTCCAGGTAGGACAGGAATTCATAGACCCACTTGGCATTAATACACAGGAGCTGTCAGAAAAGAGTGACCATAGGTTTCCCACTGCACCCTCCAGAGCTTGCTTGTTTCTTTTAACAGAAAACCCATTCTCAGCAGTCAGGATCCTTGTTCAGTCAGGTTGGTGTGTGACACAGAATGATGACTACTTGTGCTGAAAGCTTGCTAATATGTCTTTTTAGCAAAAAGAAAGGGTCTGGAAGCTGTGAAATGGTCAGTCCAAGTTTCAGACTTCAGTGGTTGGCAGTCAGAAAGTCATCAGCATGATGCTTTGATAGCCTGGAAGAGGAGGCACCTGAGAAACCCAGTAACTCCCCCAGACCAATTCCAAAGCTCCTTGACATTCTGAAAACTGATTTAGAAATTATAGGCTGTATTCAGCACTACTTCTGAAGTGCAGCAAAGCAGCTGTTTAACACAGCAAAGCAACACTGTATGGTAGCAGTGTAGGCAGTGACAAAACCACTTTATTCAATATAGGTTCCAAAGGCAAATTGTAATTTTCTCAGTGAGTCCCATACTCTTGCAAGAAAGAGACAAGGATTTTTTTCCACAAGTGCAGAGGCTTTGACTTTAGGTCCAGCCTACCAGAGCATATCAGCCTGTTGCTTCAGCCTGGATAGAAAAAAAAAGGTGGGAAGTAACTTATTCATTCACACAAATGCTTCCTTACCTCCAGAGACAGGCCTCCATTCAGGTGCTGGCCAGTTTCAACTGTGTTTGCTTTACAAGGTCGCAGTTTTGTTTATTATAGCTGTTTGATGTGGGTTATTTACAGACCTAGGGTATAAAGCTTGTGTTTCCCAAGGCCCACTTCTTGGAAATCAAAACACTAACTGGTACTGTTGCTCCTTTTGACTAAGAGTGTTTGACCTCCTGCCAGAACCATGGCATATTCTGTTCTGGTCTGACAGCCTGCAGCATTTGCTATGTGCAGGTACTGTTTTTTCATCCATATCTTCTTGAATGTCAGGCATCTTTAATTGCCCTGTAGGGCAGTGAAGCAAATCAGTGAATATCTGAGATCTTGGATCTCCTCAGCTCCTGCTAGTCTGTCTGCAGGCAAGCTACTTGCCCCGTGCCCATCTTCCAGGTGACATGGCTGTAGGTTCGTGACACAGTCCAGGTTTGCTGCTTCTTCCTCAAGAGCTTCTTCAGCCTTGAGAAATCAATTACAGTTCTGGTGTGTGTTATCCCCCTAAATGCTCAGTCCTTTTTAGGCAGGATACTTCTGGTAACAGCTGACCTTCACAAAATATGTAGCAGAGTGTGGATGGAGAGGTGCTCTGGTGCCTGCTGAAGCACTCATTTCCAGCCCCCCAAACAGCAAACTTCTCATGCAGGTCAATGAGTCTGTGCTGACCCTATTATTGGTTATGAGTGCTGCTGACTCTTTTCTCCTGTCTGCTTTTGTGGTTTCAAAACAACACAAATGATTGCTTTCACAATATCTCAGTTTTTTGTCACTCAGTTCCAATATCTTTGCAGACTACTACAGTGGCTCTGAAGAAGGCTGAAGAAAATCAATTTGGGTAATGATTCCTAGACTGCTGAGGAGGATCCCTTGACTCTTCCCTTCTCCTCTCACACTGAAAATCACCCCTGTGTTGCTTCACAAGCAAACCCAAATTTCCTTGCTACCTACCTGCAGATAGTACTGTTGTGTATCAGTTTGTATTTCCCAGACAGTGCCATCTTCCCTCCCTTGGATTTCCTTGTAGCAGCTATCTGTATTACACATCATTAGCACTTGGACACATTTTTCCAGTCTGAATTTGCTGCTTATCAGTGTTGCTGAGAATATACTGCAACTGATGTTGAGTCTGTCATTGATCTAATGCTGTAACTGCAAATCTGAGTGCTGAAATGTTGGCAGCTTTCTGCTGCAGTGGGTGTATCTTGAGAGTCGCTACTCTTGCTGAAGTCACCCTGCAGCTACCATTCACATCACTGAGTGCCTCTGTACCCTCTCTGACTGCAACCTTTCTTTCCTCTGGAATTTGCAGTGCAGGAAAACAAAGTGGCTTTGGTTTTCATGCCTCTTTTGACATTTTTTTTTCACTAGATAGTTTTACCCTGCCTACAGACAGAAACCTTACACTTTGCATCCTATTTGCATTCAGGTATCAATATTTGATCAGAACTACTAAACAGGTTATTTGGAACCTGCTAACCAAACAAACATGACAGCAAAGAAAAATCCTTTGGTTTCCTGGATTTTTCTTTTTTTTATGGCAAACTGACTGAAGAGAAGCAGCTCTAAAATCAGTCCCAGTGAGATGGAAAACTACAATGGAAAAAGAGCTCCTGTAAGACATCAGTGAATCCACACAAAGTCATTTGGCAACCTGTATCATGGTGGTTCCACTGCATGTAAAGGCTCTTGGTTTTATCTTACCATGTTTCACAACCAGTCCCACTATGTTTCCTCTCTCAATTTGCCATTTTTCCACTTCCCAAGTTCCCTTTGTACTGAGCCTGCGCTAGCTGCTGGAGCTACTCTGGATCCTCATGCTGGGCAGCTCTCTTGTCCTACCTGTTTAAGTGGATATCTATAGCATCAGATCCGTTTACCTCAGCAGTCTCCCCTGTAATCCAGAAGCACGTGTCTCAGAGCTAATTCTGTCTTACTCCAAATTCGGTTCTTCTCTTAGAAACTTAAATACCTATTCTCTTCTAATTCTTCTGCATAAATAAAAACCAGCCACAGAAGAACCTCTCCACCTTCTCATTTTATCTGGGTTCCTAGTTGTGCAACACAGCAATGTGGAGCTGTTGAAGTGCATACTGTCTCTTGATTATCAGTTTTTAATAATTTTGCTTGAAAGATGACAGAAAAGGTATTTTTAAATATTTTCCCTCTGATCTGCTGTTGTTCTCAGTGCCTCCTCATCTGTGCAATAAGGTGTTTTCTGGGAACTTTTTTCTCAAATGCCAGTCCCTTATCATCTGTGTCTACTATTAATAGTGACTGCAAGCTTTAGGCTCCTTTTGAATGCACTATTTTCTTTTTTACAGATCTCATTACCTGAATGTCTTTGACTATACCTCACGTTACATGTATGGGTAATATGCTGGGACAGTGCCATACTCCTAAGCCATCTTGGCTTTGTATTAAGGCAGCATTTGGGTGATGTATACACAGACTGGCTCCCTGAAGCACCCTTCAAAGTGTGTCCTTCCTCCTGCCAGTGGTTTCCCTACCAGTTCCATCGTAAGGAAAACTCATACTGGGAAGGAAGACAAGCACTTTGAAGTGGTACATCACCCTCGTCCTCTTGTAGGCTATGAGCCTTGCTTAGTTAGAGCCAGTCTGGCACAGAAAAAAACAGGAGTACCAGCTGCTCCCCCCATCCCTTCCATATGGGCACTCAAAGTAATAGAAAGAAGGACCTCCAAAAAAGACTTAGTTAACTTTTTGATACTCACTATTTCATCCTGGTCTTCCCATTCCACTTCTGAGAGATCTACGCTGTTGTAGTTAGGCTTAGGCTTCAGTTTCTTTCCTTCTTTATACTGGCATTTGTTAAAACACAAACAAACACACACAAATTATAATGTCTAGGAAGATGACTTCGTAAACTATCCCCTTCAGAGTTGATACGCAATTTGAAAAATAGGGTTGCCTCTTTTCTTGTCTGACTAGGAAGGCATTGTACAGATGCAAGTGCCTTCTTGGTCCCAAGATACGGTCCCCAGAACATGCCATTATTTCTTTATGCAAGACAGTTCAAGTGGCAGAGGTTCTTTCAGGAGCAAGGGATAAGCAGGAACACGGATAAACTTGCAGGTAAAGGCTGCAGCCTCCTTTGTAAGAATATTCTTCTAACTAGATTAGTACAACACACTTGCCTCTAGGAAATGAGGTTTGGTTTGGGTTTTTTTGGTGGTTTGTTTTTTTTTTTCCACAGCTAAGAGTGTAATCCCATTAACACTATAATACCAGCAGGTGCTATTTTCTGAGGGGAATTAGGCTTTGGCTGCACTGAGAGAAAGGTAGGCTTCTCACCTAAGGTTGACTGATGCAGGAGAGCTGTTTCCCTGTAATCTTCTGGGTGAAGGGAAAGGTGTGGAACAGACTAAGACAGACCAGTTTCAGATGGGGAATAAAGCAGTGCCCTTGTGTTGCCCCATCCTGGAAACATGATAGGTCGCTTGCTTTCACATAGTGAATAACTATCTGTGCCTGTGTTCTGCCTCTGCAAAGCTGCCTTTTTGACAGCTGGTGCAAAGCCTTGTGGTGGCATTTTCTCTTGCCATTAACCACAATAATGCTTATAGCTGCATGCAGGTAGATTTTTCCCAACAGGCATGTGTATGAAATGTAAAATCATTGTGTGCTGGCGTAACAAGACCATCTGTGTGTTTGGAGACAGATGTGTGGTCTGAAACCCAGGTGGCACTATGAGGGAGAAATGTCCTTGTGTCCACTCCCTCACGTCCCAGGATCATCGTTGCAGCTCAGTGGTTTCTAAGTTGTCTCTGATGTAACATGTTACTAAGATTTATGCTATTGGACCCTGCTATGTCCAGATTCCCAAAATGTCCAACACTAGAGCTACTGGGTAGCTATTACCAGGGTGCTACTTGTGCTGAGACTTCTTGCAGGGGATATGCCTGACCAAGGGGAATTGTTTCTTCAGCTCATCAATGGAACCTCGTGTGGACACAGGAACACAAGCACCCATGCTACAGAAAGTCCATACAAATACAGCTCTCAAATACACTTCCATGGAGAACAGACAGGTGGGGTACCTTACACTTCATGTGTGCATGTATATATATATATGCATATGGAATTGATTTCTCAATCCTTTATACTTCTGGGTGCCTATATATATATCAGAGCCTGGTAGCCTTCACAGCTCAACAAAATATGAGGAAACAGGAGTATCCCTGAATATCTGACAGCCACTGTTTGCAAGTAAGCAAAGGTTCACAAATGCACAGCTATATATACAGCTATACATACCAAAGGTCTGAGGTCTGGGTGTGAAAGGATGTAGCCATTGTTGGTGTTCAGAAAGGCGTATCCATGGACACCCAGCTGCAGAAAGAGGCATGAGAATAATTACTGCTTTAACTAGAAACACTGCAGTGTAATGGGTCCCACTGATACTGATATTCAGAAATATTTTTCCTTTTAAAAATATTGACCAGCAGAAAACATGGTCCATCCAAAACCATTCCTTCCTGGGTCTCTGCTCTGTCTGAGCTGGCTGACTACGCTTAGATGAACAAAAGGATGGGCAGGTAGTTGATTTGTGTCTGCGTTCAGAAAAAGATGCCCTCCTAGAGAATGATTGTCCTCGTGGACAATTGCCACCCAGAGGCAGAATAAGCTCTCCAGAGCAGACACAGCAGTGCTGCACATAAAGTGGGCAATGCTGTAAGCAGTAGAGAGACAGTGGTGACAAGGTCTGTATGTCCATCACTACATATGCACAGCAGGGAATGAACAAGTGAGTATGAACTTCACAGATGGCTTCCCTGGAAACCCTGTTGGTCTACAGAGGAGCTCTGCATTATGTTTCTGTGTTGGCAAGACCAAACCTAGTGTAGGCCAATTGTACAAGCCTGTAGTCTTGAAATGCTTTTTAAGGAATACTGTAATCTACCAAGAGCAGACACTGGCTGACCTGATCTGCAAGAGATTTCTGAGAGAGCAGTTATTCAGATCAAGACCATTTATGATATAAATTTCAACACAAACCTGAGTTGCTAAAAACCCACTCACAGACTGTGCTTGCCAAGACAAGAGACATCTCAAGAGAAACAGGACTGGCTAAGATTTTTATCTTCAAAAAAGTGTTGCAAGTTTATATTTCTGCAGAGACAGTCCTGGAGGAATAACTATAGGGAAAGAGGGAGTTAAATAAATTACAATATAATTTTTGCTTTTGGGAGGGAACGAATTCTGTATTTCACACATTCCAGATCAAAACTTTGAACTCTCTCAATGTGAAATAGTTTTACTTAAAGAGCACACTGAGCTCAGCTCAACGTGGCAGGAATGAATCTAAAACATTGGATCAGGACTATGTCAAACTTCCCTGTTGGACTATTAAAGCTGAGATTTCCCAGCTCAGTAAGTACAACCACAAATGTATGAACTCTCAAGGGCTGTAACTCTGGAACTGGTCCTTTGTAGCCAATAAGCCAGGGGATTCAAGCTGAGGATCCTAGGTTTCCATACTGGTCTGGGATTGGAAGAGCTTCTGGGAAGTTGTGTCCTGCCTCTGATGTAAAGAAACCCTTCAAATAATTTTCCCTCCTTCCCTGGCTCTGCTTAGTGGAAAGACCAGTGGAAAGACCCTCCTTGGCCTGGAAGAAAGATTATTGTGACACATGGCCTTTGAGTGACACGGAGGGAGGCAGACTGAAAGGTTTTAGGGAGAAAATAATTATGTACAAAAACTGAAGTGCCTAGATAAGGTTTCCCTCAGACCCAGACCATCTAGCCTGTGCATGCTGAGTGCAGGTACCCCGGCACTTGTAGTTCCCAGCTTGCTTGAAGGATCATTTCCTGCACCTGCATGTGAATGGCCTGCCCTGCATCCTCATTTGGAAGCACCACACAAATTCATAACTTCTGACAGCACTTTCAGTCCTGTGAGTCTTCAGCAATCAGATCTTGGGCAACTGCCTAGCTGGTAGTAGTTGTATGTTAATTAAGAGACACTACAAACTGTAAATGATGGCTCAAGTTGCCTGAATTCCTGGTGCTCCTCAGGTGTGCTTGCTGTTTCCTGGTGTGCAAACTAATTGAACAAAAGGTCACTGAACTGAATTTACAGCAGAAAATAATCAGTGCACCTCTGAGGTGTTTTCCTATGGTATGGATGAACACATATAAGTTTTTTTAGAAATACTAAATACATAGCAAATGGAAAGGTTTTATACTAACAATTGTGGAAAGAAAATAATCTTATCTAGGTACAGCAGAATTGAGTGAGAACCAGCTTCCTGTACACTGTGCTGCCAAGAAATCTTCATGCTGACCTGGAGAAAGGAACATCTAGGCATGACAGAGAAGTTGGCTTTTCATAGCCCATTCAGTCCTCAAGTTTTCTGCTACAATTATTGACAGCAAAACTAGTTTAATTTTTTGTCAGCTGGCATGGAAGGTTTTGTCCACTGGGAACTGGATATAAAACACATTGTTCTGATACAGGCTGTCAGATCCATATCATCTCAGGGGGATCTGGATTGGTTACAATCAAAATGCAAAGGTTCCATGACCTGTTGCCAGTCTACTGGATTATCCAGTCCTTGTATTTCTGAAGCAGCTTAAGACCTTCTATTAGTCTGATTTCTCATGTGCTATATAGAAACCACACATGGCCATATCTGACATTTCTTACTTTATGCTTAGAGGGCTTCTTACAGTCATGCCCATGGAAGAATGAGTAACTTTGCTGTCCAAAATAACAAATGGCATAACTTTAGTCTTACCTTATACCGTGGAGCAAGTTTTAACAACTCTCTCAGTGGTACATCAGAGCCCACCACACCCAGGAGAATGCCATGAGATCGCTTAAAAACAAAGGAGAATCAGCTTTCAGAAGAAAAATCTAGGTAGCTTTCTACCTGAATGCATACTGTTGTCTCCTCTCTCACATATCCTCTTCTCTAAGAGGATACGTTCATTCATACGTTGTGTGAATACATTCATTCAAACCAAACCAACATACCTCAAAAAGTCTAAAGGAGTCGCTCCAATGTTTATGGAAACGAGTATTCCTGCCCAATACTAGTAATTTTTTACTATGATTTAGAAGTAATGCAAAAATCACTGAAAGCAAATTTGAGGGAAAAAACCACCTTCATTCATTGCATGTAAATACCAGTAAGACAATAACTCAAATCAACATGGATGGGCTGATAACTTAAGCCAACCAAACCAAACACCAATTACAAAACTGTTAACCTGGGAAAAGGGAATGCAGGAAATCCCCATGAAATGGGGAACTGGTTGTTTAGAAAACATCTGGGGAGCATGATGGGAAAGTGACACACAGGCTCCCACTGAAGCGCTGTGGTAATTCAGGTCAAATCCAGCCCCAGGTGGAGAAGGCATACCATCCTTCATGGGACCTAATGAGGAGTTTGTGTCTTGTACAGCATAGGTGAGGTACCATCTCCCATTTAAAAAGGGTGCTGAGGAACTAAAATGGGTAAAGGGTTTCAAAACCCAGAGGAAATGACCTTATCAAAGACACCTGAACTGTTCAATTTTTTTTTCTGTTATCAAAACATAGTCAGGTGTAATTTTATTGCAGTATAAAAGATGCTACCGAGGAGAAGATACCAAAGAATCCAGGCTTTTTAGTCAAGCAGAGAAAGCCATTATGACAGGAAGGTGAGGCCAGGTAAATTTAAAGTGGAATTTAGACACCATTTTTCAACATAGAGTGAGAAACCACAACAAAGAGCTCATAATTGGATGGCTTTCTTCAATGACACTTTTGCCAAACAGATATTACTGGAGTCATAAAGGACCATATGAAATATTAAGGGCTGCAATAAAATGCACACATTAGGCAAGGTAAAAATCTCATTGAGCCTGAAATTTTATGGTTCTGGGAATTAGGCTCAGTTTGAAAGTAGAAGGGATAAAACAGGGAGAAGTGTCACATTTTAAGGGATATTTTTAAAAAAAGCATTCAGAGGAAGTGACAGACTAATTTTGACAGTTGAATTATCAGCTTCACATCCTGCCAGAGGTCCACTGCAGTCCTTAATGGCCAGCTCTTCTTTCAGAGACCCACTGGCTTTAAAACTCCACAAAGGTCTGCTACATCCTTTCACTTCTGCTGGCTGGAAGGAGAGCAAAGCCTGTGTTGCACTCACCGTCTCGTTCTTTTTGCTGAAGACTGGCATAGCCACTGTTGTCATGAGCAACAGACTTTGAGCCTGAGATGAGAAGAGCTGCCACAGAACAACAAGCCGTGTGTTAGCAAATGCAATACCACAGGTAACCCCAACAAAAGGCACTGGAATCCCCAAGATCCCAGATGACTGATTACAATTAGCCACTTCCTTGCCTCCCTCACCCCGCTAAACACAGGTGGCAGAACTTTTTGATACTCCCTATCCAGGAGGATTGAGGGATGGGTGTTTGCTCGTGTGGGGTGATGTGGATGGGATGAAAGCCAGTGAAATGTGTTGAAGCAGGAGAAATTAAAGAGCTGTTTTAATGAAGAGACAGGAACCTGTAAAAGTGATGGCAACAATTTATACCCACCAGGCTCTGGAAGAGTACACATGAACACTTATGCAACAAGTGTAAAAACCATCAACACAAGGAGCAAAGAACAAAGGAAAACAACAGAAATACGAGTAAAATTCCAAGCAAGATGTCATCTATGCTGCAAACACATAAATACCACAAATAACACACACTATGGGCAAACATTTAAAAGGCACAAATACACACAGAGCCTGCTTATATATATATTTGTGACTAAAATATATAAGCTTGGGAAAATGGCATCATGATCCAAACAGATAACAACGTGACAAGCTATCTCTACAGGAGATAGAGGACACACATGTAATTGGGTAACAAATGATCTCACTATTGCAGAAGAAAGATGCCCTAAAAGCACACACACAAAAAGAGGTAAAGCAGGAAAGAAACATGCAATGAAGTCTCCCAGACACGCCTAGCTAGCAAAAGGACCTAATTCCTTGATGCCAGTAGTATCCCCCTTCCATCTCTCACAAGGCAAGAAATACCTCCTGTCTTCATGAAGTATACATGCTGGAGCCATAAAGGAGCCAGACAAAAATATAGACAGTAGTTTGGTGGAGATTTTAGCCTGGTTAATCTTGAGTTACTGGTCTTATGAAATGGTTTAGGTTGGAAGGGACCTTCAAGATCATCTGGTTCCAACCCTCCTGCATGGGCAGGGATACCTCCCACTTGACTACATTACTCAAAGCTCAGTCTAGCCTGGCCTTGAAGACTTCCAGGGGTAAGACATTCACAACTTCCCCGGACAACCTGTTCCTATGTCTCACCACCCTCACCCTAAAGTGACGCCAAAGAATCTCTTCCTAATATCTAACCTAAATCTAGAAGATTTAGTTTAAAACCATTGCCCCTTGTCCTATCACTCCATTGTAAAAAGTCCATTCCCAGCTTTTCTGTAGGCTCCCTTCAGGTACTGGGCAGCCACTATAAGGTCTCCCTTGTGCCTTCTCTTTTCCAGGCTGAACAACCCCAACTCTCTGTCTGTCTTCATAGGAGAGGTGCCCCAGCCCCCTGATCATCTTTGTCATCTTCCTCTGGACTTGCTCCAACATCTCCATGTCCTCCCTGAGCTGGGGACCCCAGACCTGGCCACGGTACTCCAGGTGGAGTCTCACAAGAATGGAGTAGGGGACAGAATCACCTCCCTTGATCTGCTGGCCATGCTGCTTTTGATGCAGTCTGGACGATACTTTGTGGAAACCTCTTATTTAGAGCAGCACGCATACTAACACGTGGCAAGTAAATTTATCTGATATTTACTGGACATATGCAAAATTAGATCTGGTGAACTAAGCTACTGTACAACACACACAGTGACCAACCCTGTGCCAACATCACAGCACAGCTCTCTGGTACATCCAGCATTTCCTCTTTTCTTGCCAGTGCAAGAGGGCTCCTTCAGTGCTGCACCCCAATGACACATCCCCCCTCTGCCAGCACCTCCAGATGTGCAGGCCAGCTGTGGCTGTGAGTACTAGCACTAACACACCAACTGGCACAAGGGAAACAACACGCTCACAAAACACAGGGGTGCAGTTACCTCCTCAGACTGTGGCAGCTAGTGAGAGACATGGATGAACAGAGGAATGAGTACATGAATGGAGGAATGAATCAAAGATGGGAGAGGCTGGGGTGGAGGAAGGAATGGCAAGCCAAGAGACGAGAGAAGAAACGTGGTAAAAAAAAGTGCAGCCAACAAATCCCTGTGGTTGCCTTGGGAAGTGTGACACCATACAGCACTGCCAAGCGTGGCATTCTGGCTAACAGAATAAACTCAGTGGGTAGAGAGTGGCTTTTTGGGAGGTTCTGCTTACACACTCAAGTACAATGTCCCCAGTGTTCACTTGGCATAACTCCTTCAGCAGAAGACTTCCCCACATCACCCTCATAGAGCTAGTGTGGCAAGGCTGAAGACTCAATGGTAAGCCACAGCACTGAGGTAGGGATGGTCCTTCCCACAGGAGTATCCTGAGTATGGCACCTATGCATCGTGACAGTGCAAGCCTGGGTATTTCTTGGAATTTGTGTGGTTTTGACTCTGAGCATCAATAACAGTCATGTGTGACTTGGACTTCCATGTTTCCTGCCACAAAGCTAATTTTGGTACCCCTAGTTTTACTCCAACTCAGAGAGTTCATGTTTCTCACTGTAAACCCAAAAACTATGGGTTCTCCCCAGAGCTGTGTCAGATACCCTGCTGCGACAGGCCAGACAAGCTCCAATAACTTTGGTCTCACAGTGGGACTGTGTACAGAAACATCCTCAATGTTTCTAGAAGATTTTTCACCCCAGATAGTATAAACAGTCCCAAGACCTCAGGTTTGTTTCTGGTAGAAGGAAACCTGACTTCTGGTCAGCTCTAGCTGTTACAGTTATGCAGCCACTTCTCTGGAGGGAAGAGTTCAGTGTAGGAAAAAAAAAGCCTTTAACTCCCTGAAAGCACAAAGTCCCAAAAGAACTGCAACTTTCTCTTTTTGCAGTGTAAAAAGGGTTGGAGGTGGAAACTGAGGAAAGCCTTCTATTTGGGGAAGTACAGGAGAAGGTTCCTTCAGTGGTGATCTACTTTTTTGTCCTTCCCTTTACTCCTTTGAATTTCAAAGCTGCCTGGGCAGCACAATACCACAATACCACCTGCTTGTGGTCCAAAGGTCTCCAGTCTTCCAATAGGGCAGGCCTGAGACAAAGCAAGGGGTGATGGCAATGCTGTCTTTCTGTTCCTTTACCATGTGTCATTTACTCACAGGGCTGAGCACAGGACTGTTGTGGTGGCATTAGGTCTTGGTAGCTCAAGAAATGAAAGAGTGAGCCTGCTTCCCAAGTGGAGCTCTGAATCTTTGAATGGCAAGCATCATGCAATTAGCCACTGGGCTGGAGGAAATTACTCTCTGTGACCTGTATCCTGAGCTCTAAATAATCTTTCCTGTGAATAATCCTGTAGAAGGTAACCCGCTTTTAAAGAAGCACTACTGAAGTCATGCTGTGGCTGTGTGATTAGTCCTAGGCTTCTGGGTTACTGCAGATTCAGACCTGAGGTCTGCATACACACCACAACTCCAGGAGTCAGCACAAAAGAAATGTTGTCTGTCTCAGCAGAGCCAGAGACCAGCACTTTCTATCCATCAACCAGCTCTTGGTTTTACATACATGTCAGGACTTTACTTACATTCTGATACATGTAAGAGATTTAGATGGGAAGCTGGGATAAGTTATATGCCTAACATACTAGCTGGGTGTTTAACAACTTGTCCAGTTTGGCCCATAGGCCCTACTGTTCCCTGACTAAGGGCTTGTGCTGTAGGTCCTTACCGCGCTGTCCATGTAGGCTTCAGTCCAAATAATGTCATGGTCGTGGTTGATGACCATGGGACGGCTAAGGACATGCAGGTACTCCATCACATTCTCCTGGACGTCAGCCAGCGTGGAGATCTGAGTGTAGTATCCTTCATGGAGAAACAGAGGTGTCAGTCACTCTCCTAATGCATCTTCTGTATTTTTAAATGAGTGTGTGCAAAGCTAGGGAAATGGATGTCGAAGACTGTATCTACCCAGATGGTTTATCTGCTCTTTAGAAAAAGTGCCTTGACATACCTTGTATCCACCAACTTCTTTAGGAACCTGTTCCTGTGGAAATCTAGACTTTCAAAGCACTGGCTCCATTCTTTCCAGAATACTGGACCAATGCTTAGGACTAGAGTTTGATATAACCACAATCACGCCAAGCAGACATTAAATGTTGCTTTGGGTCTTGGGCAGAAAAGAAAACAGTCCCCTAATCAGGATGCCCTTGGTCCTGAAGGCCAAACATGTGCAAACAAAGTATTCTACCAGGCTACCCACTTACTCTGCCCAGTGTTACATTAAGCACAAACTCCCAACTTGTCTTCCACATTTTTTCCAGCAATCTACTCTTCCCTCTGCTTAGCTTTTCATGCAAGGATGGCAAATACTTCCATCCACCCACTGCAAACAGAATGTAAAAGTGCAAGTTACCTATTTCCAGAGCTTTATCCCTGCAGATGGGCCCATAATACTTTAACACTAAAACAAGGGGTACAGGGGAAGAATGTTTTCGAGTTATCAAAAGGTCCTCAAAACTAGCTGCTTAAGTGGTTATAAATGTTAACAAAATGTAATGTCACATGGACTCCTGTTCTGCTTCTCACCCCATGGAAACGATTGGTGTAGAACAGAGTACGTCAGATAGATGGAAAACATTTTTACCACTAGGAGAAAATTGACACGTGAAAGGGCTCCCAGTCTGATAAGCTGTGATGTGGAGACAGATTTAGAGTGCTTGAAAACAAGGACTACAAGAGCTATACAATGTGTTGAAATAGAAGTACAAAAATCAGTGAGCCTTATGCAGAGCTCAAGTCTGGTAAGTGAGAATTCAAGTGCAAAGAGCACATTTTTGTTCTCTGGTTATTCAGGAGAATCCATTCTCACATTTTATGGTGAACCAACAGCACCATGAATTCCCTGTCACTAATCAGAATGCTGAATATGCAATCTGAAATCCAAGTTTCTGTTTCATCTAACAAAAACTAAAAACGTTGAGTGTTATTCCTAGCACTAATAGATGAACATTTGAGCCTTGGACACCCCCAGCTCACAGACATTCTGCAGGCCAGCAATTCTTGTCTGTCAATTATTTTCAGTAGCAAATGCACCCATGCATTTCAGTCTGCTGTAGCCACTGCTCAGAGAGGAAGAGTTGGTAACCTTAGCTAGTCAGCCTCCAAATTCAATCTCCCTTTCCCTGTTTAAGCAGCATACTGATGTAGCAAACACTGCTGTGTGCAGGCACACTGTGGCCAAGTAATGCCCAAACAGGGAAGACTTCCCCCCATTTCTTCCTTTACCCTTGCAGGCTCTGATAAGGCTAACTGGGCTTTTTAACTGGCCCCAAATGCAAAGGGGTGACTCACCTACTCTGAATGGATTTTCCCATTCATGCAGTTTCATGCCAGCTAGAGAGAATATTGGTTTTGGGGTGGGATGAACAAGTTATTCTGGTACCTCAGTGAAACCACTTGCACACAAAGATTTTGGCCAGGATATAGGGGGTAACCTGCAGACCCTGGAAAAAACTGCTGTGAAATTTTTAAAAGAAGAGATGTTTGCTTTACATCTCAGCTAAAAGATGTCAGGCTTTCCGACAGAGTTTTAGACAGATTGTCAAAAGCCAACAACTGGGACACAATAAGCACAGGGACTTAGATGGACTGGAGCCAGCATGAATCTCGGTCATAGTGTCCCTTGGCACCACGACAGGAAAATGTGGTGGCTCAGCATGGAGGACTTGCGTTACTTGGACACAGGCACGCTTCAAGTGGACTAGCAGGGTCTGCTCTTTCCTTAGGCTGCCTTCCAACCAAGGGTTCAGCTTAAGTGGAGTAGTCCTAGGGGGCTCCAGGGTCCCCTGGCTGTAGACCACACGTGACCTGTGTGATGGGGGCTGAGGAACCATTCCTGTACAGCACCTTTGTTGTTGCAGGCGATCCATTTCACATTAGGGGCAAAAGTGACCTCCCGTCCAATGAGGTAAGTGAAAACCCGAACCTGGGAACAGGAATGAAAAGGTGAAAGAATTAGGCTGTAATGTGCTACCAAATCCAAATGGCTGAGGTCTGGCATCCTGCTATACACCCGTGTGAATGCCTGTTTGTGGTGCAGAGCAGTAACTCTGCTTTCACACACAAACAAGAACCTCTTGGCCCATTTGTTTTGCATATTGTGGGCTGGAATTTCATCTCTAATTACAATAAGCTCAAAAAGCCAAATAGTACCGAGGTTCATCTGAATAACAAGGCTGAAATGCAAATTCTATTTGGTTTTATGATAGCAGCTCTGCCAGGCACGCGGCAACCACATGCAGAGAGGTTTATTGCTCCCAGGAATCCTTTAGCCAGGGGAACAGCTGGCCCCATGAATCATTTAGAGAAAGCTTCACCATTTCTCCTGTGTTTGACCAACTACAAAAGAGCCAATCTCGAAATAAACTGCTTTAACAGCCCCATGCTCTGGCTTCATACTAGGCTGCTTCTCTCCCTTTGTGCATTGCTGCTATATGGAATGAGGCAAACATAAAACAGGAAGGTTTAGGATGAGCCTGGTCTATTCCACTTTCACAATCTGCTCTTGCTAGAACAAGCTTGTAATCATAGACTTTAAAGCAAAAAGGGCTGGAGGACACCAGGAGGGGTTGTGTCATCCACTGTCCTGTCCACTGTAAGAACCTTTTCCTAAACAGGACCATTTATAAACAAATAGTCAGTTCAGTCCTTATCATCTTATCAGGAGAAAGTTCTGATTGCCCTCATCTTTGGAAAATGAAGTGTATGGAAAAAACAAACATGCACTGACCTACAGATATCCATTTGTCATCCTACCACCTCTCACATCACCACAGCAGGCTTTCGCCCGGCTGCTTTGTTCTGTGTTTACAGCTGGATGCACAAAGGTACTGGAGGATCTGAATGCTCAGCTCTGCCTGTCATCCTGGCTCATGCTCTTCCATTCCCACCATAGCAGGACCGTAGCACCTTTCCTTGCCCTTTCTATTTATCACTTCCCAGACAAACCTTCCGATCTGGCCAGTTGTATTTCTCAAACACAGACTGATAATCCTCCAATGCTCCGTCTGTGATCAGCATGATAGCTTGGTTACACAAGCCTCCTTGACCAGCTTCTCTGAACTGCAAACAGACAGGAAGAGCATTAGTTAGTCCAGGCTTCTTCTGTGTAATTGCAATGTATTTATTACGGATGGGCCACCCCATCATTAACACTGAACCAGATACTGATTTCCTCTTACAAATCTCAACCCGTACTCAGAAAGATCTCTGCTTAAGTAAGGACTGTGTATATATTTTTTAATATATATATATATAGCCCTTCCTAGCACATGTGGATACAGGAGGTTTTACAGTGTGTAAAATGAGGAGAAAATCAGTGCTGTGGAGGAAGGGTGTGATTCTCTGCTGCTTCATATCTTGCATAGTCGCGGTCATTCATGCAAAATGACTACAGAGTGACTGTAAACACTGCAATTCTGATTTGAACAGCAATAACTGTCACTTTTTATGGCAGAAAATATGAGAGGAGGGAGAAATCAGACTCATTATTTTAGGCTAGATCCATCAATCTGCCAAAAATAGCAGAGAAAGGCAGGAGAACATGAAAAGAGAAGGCAAATGCCATCAGAGATGAAATACGTCACAAATGTGCCAGACCGAAAGGCCATGCACTGTAGTGACAGGGGACCTGCTGTCTGTCCATAAGTGATATTTAAGGTAGTGTGGAAATACAGGGGGACTTTGGTACAAATGCTGATGTGCTCCCAAGCACACGTGGGGACTTACTGAACAGCCGTGCCCTTACTGGCAAGCCAGACCCTGCCCATTCATCCAGGTAGATCAACCTTTGAAAGCTGCTCATCTAGTAGTGCTCCTGCCTGTCACACCCTCAGGTACATCAGCTCTAGAAAACCAAGTGCCTTATGCTGCAGTCTCTGGGGTGTTGAATTAGCAGTCACCAGAGGAGGCAGCAGGTGACGTGAAGGCACAAAAATGAGCAGCTGATTTGCTGCAGCTCCTAGCTCAGCTGTCAGAGGGCACTTCTTGCACAGCATCTCCCCACTTCTCTCTGAGCATGGAAAAGGCTAATCAGCAAAGGAGGATGTAGAACCTGGTGCAGAGTAAACCAAAAATATGGAAAGAGGAAGATATGACAAGTCTGCACAAGAGATTAATGAGAGGCAGTGGCATGAGATGGAGAGTGTACTGGAGACTAATTGAAGGGTGACTAAAGTAATATCAAAAGCAGCAGCAATTTTAAACTGGAGAGAGTGGTTATATCTTATAAATGAGGAAAAAGGTATCCAAGTGGCAAGACTAATTGCATAAAATAAAACACACACTGGATGGGAGAACAAGAGCACAGGGGGTGAGAACTGGGAGTTTTTAGATATTTCAGGGTTCAACGCACAAGTCATTTTTGGTTTGGTAATGCTACGTTAGGACAAGAAGGCAAATATTTTTCCCAACGCTGATGGTTACTGTGGTTCCACTGGAGATTAATATCATGACCATTGATACCAACTCCAAGTCCAGATTCACCCAGTCATTTCACCACTACTACAATTACCTGTGATTGTCCCTTATTAAGAAATCACCAGGGTTAGGGCTAATATCACCATAACATCATCTTCCAGCACCATTTGTATTGTCAGACTTGCCTCCTTCAACATTTCTCCTAATATCACTGAAGTAAGCATGTACTTCAGTAAGCATGGATTCAACAGCTTCTGAATGGCCCCATGTATAAATCCATACAAACAGTATGCTCTTAGGTACCAACAAAAGGGGAAAAGCAGTTGACAGCCACAGGGCAGACCATCAGGTAGGAAAAGACAAGGAGTCTCAAGTGAGCTATTCCTAGGATGGAGATCAACTGCATGCAGATTAGCAGAAAAAACTCCTAGTGTGAGCATCCATTAGGGAGGCAGAGGGTTATGATGGTGAGAGAGATGTTGTCAGCATGAGGTTCAGATCACAGATACGTGAACCTTGTAATTACAAAAGCAGCTTATTTCAGAATGTTGCAATCTACAGCATGTTTTATTTAGATGATTATCAAATTAACACTTAATTAAGGCCATCCACCTTTTCATCAAACTACTTAAGTCATCTCTTCCTGTAGCTTACTTCAAACCTCACAATACTGAAAAATTAGATGCTGTATCAGAACTAGCAATCTCCTAATTACAGGGGTAGATGATATTTTCAACAGGGAAAATGAGATCATCAGTGTCATAGAAATAGAGATTAAAAAGACAGATTTAGAAAACAAACGAACAAGAGGTAATCCCTGATTTTTAGGTCCTTTTGTGGCTGGATGCAGCTGTAGCAGCATTCACATCAAGCTCTGAGTGTAATTCCCTGCTCTGACTGAAGTCTCAGGAGCATAAAAGAAAGGGAGACGAGTAGCAAGATGTCCTCAGAATAGATGCCTGAAGAAATTTGGGATGGAGCTGTAGTTGACGAGTGAGTCACAGAGCTACATATTTTCCTGTATAACTTTGGTCACATTGCCAGCAGTAACAGGCATCATCTAATTAAATCAGGGTCATTCTCTTGTACTCCCTTATTTGCTTATTGCATTTAGTTTGCAGTTACAGCCTGACACAGAGTTACTAGTGAAGCAATAGGAGCATTAGCATAGCTCAGTGATGCGCAGGCATGCGTGCTGATTGTGTACACATCTGGCCAGATGACTGAGCAGGCCCTCTCCTTCTCCTCCTCCCCTATTCTTATGCAGACTCACCCCCAGAGTGGCCTCCAGGGTGAATGAAAATTCCAGCCTAGTGGAAAGTGTCTCATGTAGAAAATAAACAACAGAGAAGGAAACAGAAAGCCAATGAAGAAGAAATGAGAGACGACATTAAGCAAAATGGCATAAACTGCCAAACAGGAAAACCTGAGCTTTGCGTATCCTGAAAAATCTGCTGCAGAATCTAGGCCCATAAAAATGTGAGTGAAATCAAGAAAAGTTTTCAGAAAGAAGCAAGAAAGAGATTATGAAGAATATGCTGACAGGTGATAAAAAAAAAACAGAGGGAAATGGTCAGGCAGAAATACTTTATAGCCTCCATCCTGCATCATCAAAAGGACAATATTGTAATGGCTGGGTACATGCTGAAGTGATAAGAAACAAAGAAAAGAATAAGTGAATTACAGACAAGGTCACAAAGTGGCAGGGTTAAAGAAAAAGTTACTTGAAAGTCATTGAATAATCTGTTCTTATCAGGAAGGAAAAGATTTGTAGAAGGTGTTTCTGGACTATGTGCCTCATGGACTGAGAACTGACTTGGACTGTATAAGATCCCAAAGGATGAAGAGGGAATCAGCAGAAAATGTGTTACAAGAAGGGAAGAAAATAGGTAAATTGTCCTTAAACATCTAGTACATTGCTAGAAAAAGCAGTAACACAGTCCTCTGAGTAAAATAAGTAAATAAATAAAAGTTTGCACACTCTGAGTGTGCAAATGAAATGCTTCCCCACAGTGCTGGGGCATAAGATGCCACAAAGTCCTTTGAACACTCACATCAGGAGCCAGGCTCATTCGTTTTATGACAACACTTTGCTCAAGTTATGCAGAATTTTATGTCTCACTGAAATCTAGTTTGTTACTAGTTTCACCATTTTTTCACCTATAATGATTTTAGGTTCTTCTCATATGTCACATCTGAGTTCAGGAGAAAGTAAAGGTACTATTAAAACAGTGTGGTGTTAAGAGGAGGCATTATTCCAAGGTGGCCTCAG
This sequence comes from Florisuga fusca, assembly GCA_038090715.1. Taxonomy (NCBI): domain Eukaryota; kingdom Metazoa; phylum Chordata; class Aves; order Apodiformes; family Trochilidae; genus Florisuga; species Florisuga fusca. The sequence goes on from JAAWXA010000044.1 coordinate 1,125,755, forward strand.
AGAGCAGAACCTGGGGTTTCTTTTCCTACAAAATGTCAAAAAACCACCAGCTTTCAAAATACTCTGAGCAGGTCCTGAGGAAAGAGAATCTGCAAGAGTCACAGATTTTGCACTATCTAATCCTAAAAGATTCATACATAGGAAATATATGAATATGTATAGTTGTATGACTCTTTTGGGATTAGGGGTGTGTGTTTGCATATGTATGCACATACACACATCTATTTAGTATACAAAAAAGCTGTAAATAACTTTACAATTGATGTACATTGGAAAGGCTAGTAAGAGCTCAAATACCTACCAGGAGGCTAAATACTGGCTGGAGAGGAAGACTGAGGGGGCAGATCAGCTGGATAGGAATTAAGAATATGACAACATCTGAAGGAAGGTAATGGTTGTCTTACATTGCCTTAAGAGGACTATGGTGTGCAGAAGAAGGAAGGCAATTATTCTGCTCTGCTTAGCACATGATAGCTCTCAGCTGCAGCATTTACATGCTGTTGGGACCCTGGTGTTTCAGGGAAGGCAGGCAGACTGCAAGTAGCCAAAAGCAGAGCAGTGGCCAGAACAAAGAGGTATAAATCCTGCAAGAAAAGGGTGAGAAGGCAAGACATGTTAAGCTTGTTGAAACAAAGAAGGGAAGGTAGCAGAGAGACGAACTAAAGCTTGATAAACAAGAAAAGAGCAAGTACTTTGTGCCTCAGAATTTTGAAGTGCTTTATAACTGTATGCTTTGAGGACCATGGTTTCCCTGGGATCCATTTTTTTTTTTTTTTTTTTTTTTTTAATTGAAAGCATTTGGTGTGTGGCTAAACCAAGTTAAAGTGGTTTATTGAGCATAGCAGAGAGGGGCATGGGAGGCCCTGCCTAACTGTTCTCCTGAAGCTAGTCTGGAAATTGCATCATGGATTAAAGTATGCCCTGTCCGTCCCCAGAACATAATGGAGGAAAACAAAGATGGTGAGAGACTGTGCTCTTCCTCAACCCCTCTCTGCTGCTCAGAGACTGAGTAGGTCTCTGCTGGGCTATTAATTCTATGAGCAATTGGACTGAGGAAAATTACCAGGGAAAATTTGCAGTCACTTTCATTACAGATATTATTACTGGTTGTCTGTTGTAATCAGCAAAGCCTGTTTCATCAATGTGATGTAGCAATTTTCATTTTCATTCTCTTGCGTATGCTCCTGTGAACAATAACAGGACAGTCTGTGAGGAATGGCTATGATGACAAGCTGAGAATGTGAATTTTGTTTCACTGGAAGGGGGTAGCCAGTTCCACCAAAGTTCCCCCTTCTCCCTCCTTCATGGCTGCAGTGGCAGAGATTTGCTTCAGGACACGCTGATGGAAACCCTTTTTCTCCCCTCTTACTGATATAGATCTAAAAAGCTCTAAGAGAAGATTTCAGAAAGTGCTTAAAGCATATGAGCACTTTCAGGTGGTACATTTTGCTTCAGGGAGGTTGTCTGTGGTACTTGCAGAGCCTGAGGTCCTCCAGTTGGTGATACTGAGGTAATCTCTAGAGGAACCCTTTACTTTTTGGGGAAGGCTGCTGCAGGCCAGCAGACATGTTTCCATACCAAGGTGCCTATGTATACACAGCCTTTGAGTGTGCACTGAGATACAGTCTCTGTCTCTTCTGAACTTCACCGGGCAGATAGAAATCCTGGGATGAATCTCTCAGGTGACTTACAGGAGGTCTTGCAGGCCTCATGCTACACGTGCAGCCCTCCCACATCTGGCTGCAAACAAGGCTTCCAGATGGTGGTTTCAGTCCCAGATTGATAAAGGGGAGGCAATCGTAGTCATGCTACAGTGACTGACGCTGCAAGAAATCTGTGACCAGTGTTGCAGTGAAAGGAAACCTGGATGGAAGAGATCTATAGCCCTCTTTCACACATTCGACAACAAAGTTGCTGTTCCTGAACTTCTGCCTTATGGACAGCATTCCCAAGATGGAGAGAGGCAGGACACCATCAGCCATGGAGAGCACAGCTACCTTTCCTCATCTGCAGGTGCACAAAAGAAAGAGACTCAAATGCCTGAGCGAGTTGTCCTCTCCCCATATCTGAGGTGATAATGAAAGGAATGAGGGAATCAGCATCTCAGTTTGTGAGTAACATCTGGTTTTATCACTGCTGGGTGCTGTACTGTCTAAGAGCAATTTCAGAGCTGCTTTGACCTCATTAGCCAAAGGAGAATCAACAAAGATTAAAGTAAGTGATGACTACTCAAAGTGTTGTCTGCCTTTTTAATGCCAAGAGAGGAAAAAAAAATCTCTACCTGCCAAGGAGTTTCTTCTTTGCTGCTGCAGTGGGGTTATGTTAGTCCACTGGGCAGTGTGGACATCACTTTCCATCTGGAGGTATTTCAAGCCATGTCAGTGGAGGACAGTTTTTTCTCTTATACCTGTTCCAGCATGTCTCTTTTGTTTCCCGTGGGCAAATTTGGGTCAAGGTATACAGGGTTTTATAAAGTCCCAGTCTCCTGGAGGCTTGAGGATTACCTAGTCTAGCGAGTGAACCATGCCTGCCAGAAAGGAAGTGTGAGGTGTCCTCACTAGTGGGACCTGATCAGATTTGATGCCTGTGTCTGGCATGACCAGCTGCTATTTCTGTTAGGGCATGCAGACTTTCTGTTGGGTTATCTTCCATTATTCTCTACTCAGATCTTCAAAGCTGTGTTGATGGAGAGAGTCTGAAGCTGCACTGCACTGGGTTTCTTTACTATTTTGCCACTATATATAACCAGTGATACATTAGATATTAAGAAATAATTTTCATCTGGTGGAAAAATGTAAGTGTTCTAATATATATATTGCAGGCCTACATAGGCTCTGGATCTTTGGTTTTAAAGATAAAATTAATTTTGTCATAAGATGTAAGGATACACACAGATAAATCTAGCAGCCATCAACTCCATGTAATTGTTCTGGGCTTATAGTTACTGCTTCCCTGTTCATATCAGTGACTATCTTCCCCCAAAGACATTGAACCATTACTACAAGGAGTGCTACCATCTTGTTACTGCAATGGCAAGGCTACACCACACTCTTTTCAGTTTGCCAATTAAACCATTATGCTGACATGACCACTGCAAGTCAGCTCAGCTAAGACCATCCCTGGGGTTCAACTCAGATATGCTTGCACTGGCGTGAATTAGAAAAAACATTACCACAGCCAACAATTTAAACTCCCAGTATGTAAAACAAATAAGAGTACAGTGCTATGAGGAGCAGGGAGGTGTTTAACTGGTACTTCGTCCTTTTTTTAACATTCCTTAAAAATCAGAGTTAAGTTATACAATCCCCTCCAGGCTACTCTCATTTTTCCACATAAGGCAGTGAATCATTTACAATTCTTATTACAGGACATGACCAGACTGACTGATTAATTCTCCTGTACCTGTGATTTCTTCCCCAAGCGCAGATCCTCAGCAAAGTGACACTGAATAAATCTGAAGCCTGAGAATTATCTTTCATGTCTTCATCATCATCTGCTTCCTAGGGCTCACTAAGAATTTTCAGCTGATTAGTTATATTTCATTGTCACCATCTATCCCAAAGTGCCTGAGTGATGCCCAATTGTGGGGCTTGTTAAGGAAACACCTGCTGGCTCCTGATGCCTTCTGAGCAGGGATTGTTGGCCCCAGGGCATCATGTACCAACTGATCCAACACCTGCTTGTTGCAAATTCAGGGCCTATGACATTGGTTCATATCTCCCCTACCCTCTGCAGCATCATGGTGGATGTAACTAATCCATTATATGCAAAGGAGAAAGTCGGGTAAGGCAGGGACACAAGTGCCCAGTGCCAGCACCAGCACCACCTCTCTTACCTCCCTCAGGATTTTGAAGGACTCCTTCAAGGCCTTGCTCACAGTCCCCACTCCTTTTGCCTGCAGTTCGTCCACCAGCTGCTTGAAATGCTGGCAAGAAGAGAGGCAAAAAAGGCAACAATGAGTTGTAAGCAGGGTGCTCCCTCAAATCAGAAGAAACCTGGAAAAGTCTGTGCCATTGGGCTCCCCATACTTCCCCCACTGCTGACAGGAGAGTCAGCACTGTGACAGGCAGAGGTGGGAAAGTCAAATGGCTGCTCCACGGTCAGTGCCATCAGGCTGCAGCTACCCCCACACAGACACAGCACGACTGCCTTTATCAGCCTGTGGGCTGGGATCCATTGGTGGCCCATGGAACATCACACAAGGGACATAACTATTACAAATTGGACTGTCCCTTCTCCATCCCTTCAGGAAAATCATTCCTGTGTGTGCAAGACCAGTAAGACTGGGAGAAAGAAAAGTAGTAGACAAGGATTCATACTTTAACATGTATTGATCTGCTTGTAATGAAACCCTCAGAGAGTGCTCTAGGATGCACAGTGCCCAAAAAGCTAGGGGATCCTTTGAGAACCACTGCAGAAGACATCACCCTCTGGAGTCATGCTCTACAGTCTAGGGCTAAGCTGGGAAAGAAATGTGTAGAAAGGTGGTTGTAAAAGACACTGAGGAGTGTGCTGCCTCTATGGTATTAATACTGAGAGAAAAAGGAAGGAGAAAAAAAACCCCAAACCAAACCAGCAACCAACAGTAAGAAGAGCTAAAAGTGTAAGTCAGCCCAAAGGGTGGTGGAGCTGACCACCTCAGAGTTGCTGAGCCCTCCTGAATCTGAGCAGCAAACCTCTCGTTGGAGTAGGCTTGGATTAGGATTAGGCCAGGCTGAGAACACATTAACCAAGAAAGGGCTGATTTTTTTTTCTTCCTGAGGGTATGGGCTGTCAGATATGGAGAACTGTTGCTTTGTGCACACTGTTTTTCTACAGTGGTCTGGGACAGGTCCATTCATGCTCTGGCAGTGGTGGTGCTGAGTCTGCTGTGACACGGGGAAGTTTTGTTTCTTGTTCCTGGAGTTTCAGGCTTCATCAACTTCAACCTCATGTACTTACTGCATTAAGAGAACTACCTGTGTAACATTGATAGGAGCCTGCTACTCACCTCTCTGTTATCTCTGTCTGCCTGGACCAGGATACCCTTAAAACAGGGTTCAATAAAATGAACATAATCATTGTACTGCAAAGAGAAAATGGAAAAAGAGAGAGGGGTTGTAATGGGAGAAAATTAATAAATTAACAATTAATTATTTTATTAATAAAAATTTATAAAATTAATAAATATCCACCTCCTGCCCTAGGTGGATATTCAAAAAATATTATGGAGCATTATGTCATTTTATACACATTTCCCCTAAGAATTGTGTGAAGCAACCACAACAGATTATAATTTAGATAAATCTTGTATTTGTTTAAATAATTATGGTGTTTTGCTAAGTTGTTTCTGGGCCTTATCTATACCTACAAAGTTACTTTTTCCCACACACACATTCTGGAGATCTTCTCCACACTTGTGCCCCTGGCTTTGCTTCTAGCACCCTTTGCACATATTTTTGACTTCTGGAGGCTCTGAATCCCCAGTTGCTGGCTGAACCTTCCAATTGGTGTTGTAACTTAATGTACGATGCCTCTGGCACTCAGCTGAACAATAACATAGCAAGTTGCCACACACCCACCAAACTGGAATAATTAGTGGGGTGTATGCTTCTGGCACAATATATATATTAGGTAAAACATGCCAGTGTAAACCTACAGCAAGGCTCAAAAGAGCATAATTCATAAGAGCATGGCTAAGAGGTCACTAATCCTCAGCTGATCAATACAAGCTTAGGTCAGGTGATAATGTGTCTGAACCAGAAGGTTCTTGGTGTAAGTACAGTGAAGGAATATATATTATATGTTCCTTCTAGAATTGTTTTTGAAGAACAGATGATATTTTCAACTTCCCTTCTTTTTTATGTCAACACTGTTCACTCTTCCACCTATCTAGCCATACAAAGACAGAGTTGACACCACTGGAGTTTTTAAATATCTTGCACAGTGACAAACTATCAACAAAAAGTAGACTTTATATCTCACTGACCATGCCCTGGCCAACTTTTATAGAAAGGAGCCTGGAGAAAGAGATGGTGCTTGAATTGGCCTTGAAAACCGGGAAGTGAGCCACCATTTGCTTTTAATCTGGCACCAAACCCTTCAATCTTGGTGTGGACCATATGAAAGTTTTGCTTTCTGTGGTCAGTGGTGCTGGTTCTCTTTGGCAATGACCCCATCCTCATCCTGGTCAGGGCTTAAAAAGGAAGAGGGGAATCCTGAGGCAACCTGACCAAACTCCATGTGGGCATTTGCAGGTTGACTCTTCACTGGATTGCAGCCTTGCAAGATTCTAGTGCACAAAAAGTTACATGGTGGTAATTTTCTAGTCTGTAAACATTGTCCTGAGGATTATACTGCTACTGAGTAGACACATTGGATTATGCTATGCTGTGTGAATTTATTAGCCTAGGTACTTCTTAGCTCAGGTATCTCAACAGATGACACAGGACTTTGGTATCTGTTGCAGTCACATTCCTAAGCCAGAAGATGTAGCTGACATGCTTCAGAGACAGAGGCAAGAAGATTTAGCAGACACCTCGCTGACTTCCTAGGGGTAATTGGTTTTACTTCTCCATCCAACATAGCTGCTAAGTGTTGCAGGTACACCACTGTAAAGCCTGTTATTTGCCAAGGGAACTGAAGGGTTCATATGAGGCAAAAGGAAGACAACTCAGCCCTGAAAATAGGACATGCATACTGCAATGATGTTGACAAAGTCATTTTCTCCCAGAGTATCTAAAATGGTGACGATGGTGTGTTTGGCAATCGTCAGCCGCAGGCCCTTCATGCTCCCACTGACATCCACAACGATGACAATGTCCTTGGGAGAGGTGGCTGCCTGGATGTACCTTTATAAAAAGAAGAATATAAAGAAGCAGGGTGAGCATAAGGGGAGGAGGAATGTTGGGTGTGCTGCTGTAACATGATGCTAGCTGTAGCATAACGTGCTCTACAGGCGTAACTATCCAGCAGGGTCAGGCTGGGCATCTAATGGGTCCCCTCCTACCAACCTGCCTTTCCCACCAGCCCCAGCATCTCACTTCCCACATCAGCAAGTGCTGAGCCTGCTGCAGACATATGTCCACAGTCAGTTGAAAGTGACAAGCCTCATTTAGCTATGTTGAGTGGATTGAGTAAATGCCCCACATTTCTGGAGGGTTACAGCCCTCTCCCTCCAGTCACAGAACTGTAAGTGATTTCCATGTAGCACGTGTTAGGTGCCATGTGGAGAGCTGATAGTAGTAAGGCAGGCTTCCTAACTTGATATTGTCTACATTTGTGTACCCTCCATCTCTCACAGGAGCAGCATGGGGCAGTAAATGGTGATCACCAAGGTGTCATCTTGAAAAAGAGCAAGACAAGAAGATAGGGACTTTGGTGAAGTCCCTCCAAAACTCTTACCAGCCACGATTCCTGCAGTCAAAGGAGATGACTCCATTCTCATCTGGTAACCACTTTATACCTGAAGGGAGCAGCAAAAGGTGAAATCAACACACACAGATAGATGGGCACCTGCTCCCCAGACAACCTGTGCTGGTGCTGTTCACTGAGGAGACCTGATTACCCCATGGGGGACCACACATGTCTGGCCAGCAATAGCAGCAGCCTTTCTGCAGAAATACAATCTTCAGCAGTTTTCAGTAAACTGTTTATCGAATTTCTATATAAAAATGTACCTAGGCATAGTCTGTTTGAATTTGGGGAGCAATTGCACTTCGAACTTTCTGCCCCTTTTTATGTAGTTCTCATCTCTTTCTCCCCAAGGGTGGTTGAGAGCATGAAAAGGCAACAGCAGTGACAGGGACATGTCCCAGATTCTCTGCTGAAGGCTCTGTTCATGGTCACCTCTACTTTCCCCTTGCAAAACATGTGATAGGTCACAGAACAGGAGCATGGAGCCATCTGACTAGAGGGCCACCAGATTGAGATTCAGCTGTGGAGGACCTCATGGGTTCCTCTGATCAAGGGATCTGCCTCTTGCACAGTGACCTTCCATGCCACTCACAGCTGGTGAGTGAATAACAAGTCAGGGCTCACTGGCTGCATCTGCCATGCGTGGCCTTGGAAATGGAGAGGGACTGTGGTCATTGCTAAAAACCACAGGGAGCTCAAGGCAGGGAGCCCTTGTGGAGCCTCCGCACCCTGCCTATGGGATTTGTGGGTCTTTCCCATGGTCTTTCATACTTTCAAAAGGCAGTCTGCCCAAAGGCACACCCCTGCCAGCAGACTCTCCTGGGCTCACAAAAATTCCTTTTGCTTACTGCACCCTGCTCTCCATGGGCCATCCTGCCTGCAAGCTTCCCAAATTGGGCTCTTCTGTGGCACAGTTCCTGTCCTGCAAGATTTCTGCTTTGCTCTGAAGAGTGAAGCTTTTGCTCTGTTACCTGGGTAGAGCCTGAAGAATCCAGTGGAGCTGCCAAAGTACTGCCAGGTCAGTGTGGGGTCCCTTTCAAAATTGTCCACAAAAATAGGGTTCAAGGCTTCTGACATGTAAACGCCATTCAGGATGTCAGGGTCTGTGAGGAAAATAATAGAATATTGGGAAAAAAAGTGTGTGAGAGATGGAGGTTCTCTGCTACCCCAGATGGAGGTCGAGGAATGAGAGGAGGTCGAGACCCATGACCCAGGAGGAATACAGCCTTATCCAAAGGTGGTTTTCCTCATGGTCTGCAGAAGCCATGTCCCTTTTTATCAACCTTTTTGCCTCAAAATGACACCTGTACCCTCAGCAGCATCTTTCCAGCAGAGATTACAAAGAGAATTGGATGCATCATGCAAGTAAATCTTGGAGGGCAGGTCACCACTGGCCACTACAGGTTATCTCAGTTTGGTCACACACATTATTTCCAGCCTTGTCTGCCCTTGGTTGCTACATCTGGCTGGAAGAGGGCTCCAAGAGACACAGGAAAACCAGCACTGTGCTGAACAATGGTACAGGCAGGACTTGGCTCCTACCTAAGAGGGGATGTGTGGCTGTTGTAAGGTAACTGCCTGATGCACTGCTAAGGTGAAACAGCCTTTCTACAAAGTGTTCAAATTTATGCTAGATGTAATTACCTGAGACAGAATAGCCCTAGGGTCTACATACCATTTCTCTATCCCCTCTTCTTCTCCACAATTTTTTGATTCTTTTCTTCTTCACTTTCCTTTTCTTTTCTTTCACAAAGCCTGAGTTGTCCTCCCTTGCCCTCAGTCTCATCAGAATCAATAGGAAGCTGCAAGCTTTCAAAAACTCGTATGAAGTAGTGTCTATTTGGTGTCTGCATTGACTCATTGCCTCAGGAGACCAAGTAAAGCAGCCGCAATAGAAAAAGCAATAGTAAGAAATTTTTGCTCATGGTAGGATTTATGGTATTTATGTTACAAGGGATGGGGCTTTGACCTACTACTTCCTGTTCAGTGCCCTCACTACAGGCACTTTTGGTCAAGATAGGGGAAAAACTGAACTGTGAGTCTGCAGCTATGAGGCCAAAGTAACTCGTGCAGGAAGGGAACCAGAAGAGCTGTGGAGATCCAGGCTTGCTGCTGTTTGCAAGAGAGGGAGGTAATACTGCCAGGCAGTGCTCCTGGTAGGAGCCCCAGGCATGGAAGCAGCCCCTCTCCATCTTCTGCTCATCTTCCAGCTGTAGCCAGACCCTATGAATGTTTTATATCAAGATGAACAGGCAAGAAATCAGCTAGCTGGGCCGTGCCTCTCTGCTGTCAGCAGCCATTTGGCCACCTCTTTCTGTATGCTGCTGTAAGCAGCAGCCTACTTTGTGTTGCTCTGCTGTACCTACCCAGAGCCAGCTCTGCTGGTGGCTCTATTGTGCTCAAGATTTTAATGTCTGGGGCTGTCAGACCAGATGGAAGTAATTTAAAATCATGGGAGAAATAGAACACCCTCTATTGTCCCTCTAAATAGCATAGCAGTTGTGAGCACAGTCACCATCTCCTGCCCCGTCTGCTCCTGAAGATTGTAAATGAACTCCAGCTATGAGAGATGATATGGCCCTATTTTTTTCTTGCCAAACCATATGCAAGGGGAAGAACTGATGGGGAGGAAGGCGAGGAGCCAGCTTGGACAGCTTTAAATGCTGGCCAAAAGAACAGTAAACTTAGGACAATCTCAGCTGGTGTGTCAGCCTGCAGGTTAGGCAGTGTGCTGACCAACCTGGAGATGGATCAGTTTCTGGTGGTGTGAGAGTGTGCAGGGAGAGAGGACACAGACCAGCCACAGATGAGGCCATGTGAGCCTTGGTGTCTCCCTGGGCTCCTGGATCTGCCAAAGGCTTGCTGAGAACAAAAAATACCCCAAACAGTCACATCCTAATAGAAATTGAGAGCTACCATCAATCCCCTACAGATATGCTGACTGGGAATTAAGAGTGTCCCCATCAGGTGTTAGTGCCTCATAAGACAAAGGTCCTTGGGATCTAAATTGACAACTGAAATCTATTAAATCCTTGACACCTAAAGACCTTGACAGATCTGACCCTTTGTACAGAATAGCAATTGACAATAAATTCATGTCACGGGGTTTTTTTGCAGCATCTTTGGTTGGGTAGATGAACCCTAGGAGACTATACAGCCTGCCTAAGATGGAGGACTGCCCATCATTAGAGGTCTTCCAAGAGCAAATTTTGCCTAAGCCCTGCCACAGTGACAGGCTACAGTACAGACATGGTGGTGCCTTGGGACCATACCTTTCCAACCTTGTTTTCTGTCCATTGTTTTTTTCTATTCCCATCCGTTCTTTCAGAATTATTACTGGTAGTTTCTACAGCCATTACCTTTGTTGTAGACATTCGTGGGGAGCTGGATATCACTGTATGTCGTGTTCACCAGCAGGTTATTGAAATGCTCGTTTGGCTCCAAAATGAATTCATCTCCAAGCTCCACATAATTGTCATTTTCATCCTTCTCATTAATCAGGAGAGAGTTGTAGTAATCAAACTGTTGATGAAGAAAATGGAAAAGAAAAGCAACAAGAAGGAATAAGACAGACTGTTATCAGTACTGTCTGAGAAAAAATGCTCTTTAAAACATGAAAAAGGGAGGTCTGGAGAGTTTGGGCTTCAACTTGGGTCAAAATGAGTTGCAAACAAGAGCCATTATCAACTGAAAAGCATCAAGCTGCCCAAATGGTGGTTTCTGTCCAGTTTCTTAGTGTCAGGTGTTCACATGAATGAAAGTGTGGTCATAACTGGTAGCAGAAGAGCCACCTGAGAGCAAAGAGGCACCGTGACAGATTGCTGTGGTCCCTCAGAGGTATTTAAGTGACTAGCCAGAGAAGTAGAGTGTCTCACTGGGTCTGGCTGCCAGGTTTGCTACTGGGTATGCCAATGCTGACCTTACTTGCCCTGTCTCTACAGCTATAATTTACTGGAGCTAACTCCTGATGTAGATCCAGCCAGGATTAAACCCTCACTCTGTCAATCCAAGCAGAAGGTCTTTGTCAAGAGCAAGGGCAGAGCAGAAGGTACTCAAAGACAACAGTTCCCTCCCTTTGTAAGCCCCTGAGGACTCAGAATCTATGGTCACTTGATCTTTGGGACACTGCTCACCCTTGAATGACAGATTTTAAGATGGATATGTTGGCTTTATCTGAGAGAAGAGGTTATTTAAGGATTTATGTTCAAGCACTAACAGTACTGAGGGAGTGTAAGCTGTGTGTGCAAATACAGGGTTTTGTACTTTGATTCATCCATGACTCTTGCTGAAAATACAGCTGACCCAAGAAGTATGACTGTAACATGATTCTTAAATAGAGGCAGGAGAGGTGAAATTGGTAGGTAGTTTGATTTAAAGAAGCATTTTCATTCAGGATTTCAGGTAGGATTTCATTCCTACCCTTTCCCAGCATAGAAAGGTGTAGCCTGTATTTCTGCTAAGCACTCTCTGCTTGTACTTTGGGCAGCAGACTTGCTTCATCAGAGTTTTCACTCCAGTTCCCTTCACCAGCAATAAATCCCATCGCTTGGCTACAGTTTTTAAACAGAAAGCCAATTATCCAAATTGCTTGGTCAGCACCAAGCTTTCACCTAACAAGGAGTCCTGACAAGTGGATGTCTGCAGGGTAGAGAAAAGACATAGGAGCTGTTGAGAGAAATGGTGAGAAACTTAGCTCATTGGGATTAACAGTTTGCTGTGGGTATTTTTAATAGCATCCTCCTCGTTGCTCACACACACTCAATTTTAGCTTATTTTCCAGTCAAGTAGCCCACAAAGCACCAGCTAATTTGCTCTAACATGTCACATAATGACAACATTGGTGTAATGCCAACAGTATCATGCAAATCCACGTCTTTCCAAACCCTTCTCCTCCTGGAAGCAAAGGGACTGACCTCCTAGGTATTACTAGGAGTCTGCCAAGGGAATCACTTATGCTGATTTCTATAAAAGTTGAGTGTCCTGAAGACAAGGGAACTCCTAACCTGTCTAGGAGCTTGAGGTGACTGGGTGCTGCTAGGCTTGCCTTTTGGCTAGTCTGAGGACGCGTGACACATTTTGTCACTGACAGGAATAAACTTACCTCCAGTGAGGAGTTGTACTCATGGTTCAGATCTGCATCTTCTGCTGCTTCCACCAACCTCTAGTGCAAGCACACAGAAAGAAAGATGAGGGGGTGCTGTGGAAAGCCTTCCAGCTGTATCAGCCATTCACACAGTTAATGAACAGACACATGACTGCCTCCTTCACCACAGCACAGAGCCACAGCACTATAAATTTCCCTCTTTCCCTTGCTTTTCTGCTGCCCTGTCATTCTGTGCTGCAGCCTTACAGCTTGGAAGGTGTATTCACAGCTATTTATTGCTGAGTATATTCACACCTACTTACTCCAGAGTCTCTGTTAAACCCCTGAGTAATCTTCGATATCACAGGACATATACAAACAGAAACACATCCATTTAGAGAAACAACAGCCAGAGATTTAATTTATTTTCTATGAAGCCCCCCAAAAAGCCATGGGAAAGGCATTTCAGATCCAGCCTGATGTCAGTATCTCATCAAAGGAAAAGGCCTTGTGGGAATCTCAGTCTGGTATTGTTACCGAGACAAAGACCATGACTTGATTTCGTAAAGAGCTCAGCAATGCTGTGGTCATTTATAAGCTCTGGCCATTTAAGGAAGGCAATATAATCAGCTAGTATTCTCCAGTGTGCTGCTTCAGGGCACTAATTCTCAACTGGTACAAACTGGGAAGGAATCCAGCTAAACATGTAAATATTTTCAGGGTTGCACAATCAGCAACAGTCTCAGCAAAACTACTTTTCGTTCCTTCACAAAGGATAAGGCAATCCAAACACTGGAAAATCTGGCTATGAATTTAATGTTATGGGCCAAAGCTCTGGGTCTAAATATGCCCACATTTCACTTTGAGATTCAAATGATGTGTTTCTGGATGACTTTTCCACATTAGTCGCCTTAAACAGTCAAGGCTCTGTGACTACAGAGACATGCTTTTCATAGTGAGTAAATACAAGGGAATATGATAGATCCTTAGATGCAAGAAGTAAGAGGGGCCATAATGATTACATGCTCTGATCTCCAACACATCAACAGCTAAAGACTTCTTGCCACCTCCTCCATGCTTCCCCATGTACACAGCTGGAAATCCAAGCACCTTCCTTGCAGCTCATGTTCAAGGGCTGCAGGAATTTCCCTTGAGCCACACACAGAGCTGAAACAAGCTGCTAGTCTTCAGTGGCCAGAGTGGATTATGCACTCTGAAATTTATTTTAACTCATGAGAGGTTTTCCCTCTTTTTCTTCTAAACAGCTATTTTCTTCTAAAAGACTGTTCATTCCCCCACATTTATTCCTAGATATTTTTTTTTTTTAAATATTTTATTTCCTACTTTGGGCTGAGGGAGAAGCCAGCATTCCCTTGTCTGAACGCCCACATCCTCCCACCAGTGTCTACTTACAGCTCAGAGTGAGCAGCCAGCTGCACCAGCAGGCATTGGCTGGGGAAGGAAGTCCTCATACAACCTCTGTGCCCACACACTCCTGGTACAGGCAGGAGGCCTGCATCTACTGCTCTGGGGCTGGCAGGAGACACTTCCTTCCCAGAGACCCCATGGTCATACCTCAACAGCTTCAACCTTCCGTCGGAGCATGCTTTCCATCTGCTCTGAGAACTTCTTCACCAGCTCCAAGCCATCCACCTCTTTGATCTTCAGTGTTGGCTCCACATCTTTGTACTTCTACCCAAGGGAAAGGAGAAAACCCTGCTGAGCAGGAGGCTCCGAAGGGGAGGGGTGATTCTACAATTGTTAGCTGGGTATTGCCTTTGGCGAAGAATGATGTGTTGAAATGGGATGTGGCACTCAGTGCCATGATCTGGTAACCACAGTGGAAGTGGATTAAGGGTTGGACTTGATGATCTCAGAAGTCCTTTCCAAGCCGGATGATTCTGTGAACTGGTCTGATTTACCATCTTCTCCCATCTTTGTCTTTACTCCCTTTGAACCCTATAATTTGGATGCGTGCAGATCACTGGCCATAACACAAAGCTCTTTGATTAAGTACAAGTAACCAATCCAATTATGAGCTTGTGGCTCTTAGAAGCAACAATGTACCCAAAGCTATTGGTTGCCTACATGTAAGAGGGAGGGAAGCAGGAGCCCGAATTTTGACAACTTAAAATACACATTGTGCTTACATCTGTAATACCCTTGTATGCACCACATACCTGAAATTTATTTAAGGAAGAGGGAAAGGCAAGGGAATGGAGTTCTGTGCTCTCATTACATCACCTCCTATGTCATATTTGCTCTGGGGCACTGGTGGGAGAGACGTCATGCTAGTGTGTGCCCTGTCCTCCCACGCTGACATCCGATCTGCAGTGTAACTTGTCAGATCTGCAGTGAGAAGGATCTGCTCAGTGCTTATGCGGGAGATTGGCAAAGAAAGGTTGGCCAAACAGTTATGATGCTCCTGATTCAGTACACATGAGCATGCTCTGGGCCCAGAGCTTAACACAGGCAATTCTAAAAAACTAGGAATTATGAGCATGGCTATTTACTGCCACCTCCACTGGGAGAGATGCTGTGATGAGGGAGATCGGGATCGGACAGCTTTAGAGATAACCAGTTTCTTCTGACCATCTTTGATATAATCTAGGCATTAAAAACCTGAGAGTACTCCCAAACTGGGTAACAGTAATCTGCCTACCTAAATGTGCCCTTTCAAGATTGAATAAAACGTTTTTTTATTTCCCCTTTTCAAAAAAACCCAAAGCCAACAGAGATAGGCAGAAAGGAAGAGTAAAAAAGCCTGCAAAAGGACACAATGTGATTAACCTATTTCAGAAAAGACAGAGCCTTATCTTCCTGGCAATGTTGAAGCATGAAGGTAACCAATTGACTTTCCCGGAGCCCTCATCATCATTTCTCACTGCAGTGTGTGCAGTCCCCTTCATCTTCATGTTGTATGAGCACCATAGCAGTGACCTCAGCCAGAGAAGCACTTCCTATGCTGGTACAAAATGAGGTGGTAAAAAGGGTAAGGGGAGATCAGGGGCTCTTGTGGTAGTTTTGAATTAGAAAAAAAAGTCTGGTGGGGAAGGACTCTGGATGTCTTTAGGGTGAGCTGGCTGACTGTCTTTTGTTCAAGAACCATCCGGGAAGGCGGCTGAGCAGAGGGGGAGTAAGAAATGCCTGCGGATGGGACAGGCAGAGGAGGTCAGACAGAAATAGCAGCAGCATCCAGCCTGCAGCAGGCATGCTAGGGATGCTGCTTGCTCTGTCTGGCGTGATTAACAGCAAGGGTTTTACTGGATTAAAAATGCCAGGCCTTGCATCCCCTCTACTGCGGGTGGGTAGCTGGGACAGGCGGGGGAGGAAGAGGAGGAGGAGGTCGGGCTGAGGGGGAAGGTTAGTGTAACCATGCTGCTGAAAGAGGCATGTGCAGTAACAACCCCCTGACTGAGGTCCCTGGCTGCTGATGAGACAGCATCACACATCCCAGCTGGTGCCTGTCCCATTTAGCTCCATGTCATGGTTTCGTCAGGAGGGAAGTGATCTCTGCCATGCTAGGCTTTAATCAGGCCCTCCTCCAGGGGTGGTGGGGGGATGGTGGTGATGTGGTAATCTCTCCTGGGAAAGCAAGCAAAGGGGAGGGGACCATACCAGCACAGACAAGCATACACTTTACATGCCATTATTTACCTTGGGTCATATTCTGAATTAAAAAGAACAGGGATCGTTACCACTCAATTATTTTTAATGTGCTTTTCACACATAGACACGTGGATGTAAATAGGGTAAAAGAAAGCAGGAGCAATCACAACCAGTGTGTTAATACTGTACACATTCACAGCTCTGGGAACTAGCCAGAGCTTGGAAGGCAAAAGAGAAACCCCCAAAAACTTTCTTCAAATCTTCAGTTGGCTGAAAAGAATACACTAGGTTTGAGCTACGATCCCCTTTGAGTTTTTTTCCCTACAAGTGTTTCAGTGAACAATTTTGTGTCTGTATCCCTGCCACTACAATCTTCTCCTGTTAATGAATATTGGCCCTTCTAAAGCAAATTATTCTATGATTCTGTGACGCACTGCAAGATTTCCTAAGCATGGGCAACAGAGTAGTAGTACCTGTGATATTAATATTATTACTAGACACCATGGCTAAAAATACACAGAAAATGTCAACACACATGCTTATAGCCAAACAGGATTAACTGCACAACCTAGGGCTAGAGTTCAGGATATCAGATCATTATAATTTACAGAACAGGAATCAGCTACAGATTTGGGAGAACAGGCTGATTTCTGGTGTTGAAAAGAGGCCAGAAGGTTAACTCTGATCCAACAGAAAATCTTTTAATATTCATCTAGTACTAAGTATTCACTTAAAACTGCAGGAAAGTAATTTATTAAAATTGTCCTTCTGCACTGATGGGGGTGGTGATTTAAAAGTGGAAGATCCAGGAATCAATCTGTGAACAGAGTTATTTCACCACATATATTTTCTTCTTCCCACCTCTATGAAATTTAGCCCATTGAAGTACATGGTGTTGCATTACTCACTGCTAGTGAAACTATATTAAGAGTGTGAAAGACATTCCTTTCATCTTCACCCAGGAAAATGTCTCGACTGAAACTCTTGAATTTGTCTGTTCTTTGCCATGTAGTTGTTTGTAGTGCTTTCTAGTAATTATATAGCTGGAGCCAAGCCCTGCTCTCCTTTCTCAGCCCTATCCATCGGGGAAGGCAATTGGCACCTCAGCTACAGAAGAAAACAGAAGGTAATTCTCAGAAACACTTAGAATGCATCATTAACACAGTAGAAAAAAAGTTAGATTTTGGGTCTTATGAAGCTCATGGTGATTCTGTCACTCAGAGGCAAGTCCTGAGACATTCAGAATCAATGTTGTATAGTCATGGCATGGTTACCATTGGTGGCCCCTGACCTTTGGTCACTGCCTGGAAAGCTGCAGCAGCTGGACTCTGGCAAGCAGACCCAGGCCTAAGAAGCCACAGGTTCAAACTCTTTGTTCCTTTGGTCTGGGAGATGCCACCACCCTTCCCCTGATCAGCTTTTCACATTACCTCTTTGCTCCAGTTGTACTGTCCTAGACCCCTGCCAGCATTTCCATACAGATCCAACATCTCTGAGCCAGGCTAGTGTGCCAGAAAAGAGTGTAAACTAATCTTAACCTCTGCTGCATAAGTGTCAAGAGAATGCAGCGAGTGCATCAAACCAAAACTGCTCATCAGCTTTTGCTGCCACTGTGAGGTTTAATTTGATATCTTGACTGCTTGGGACTGACAGCAACCTAGGGGCTTTCTCAAAGCATTCTGATCCAAGCTGAGAACCTACTCTTTTTGGTTCAAGAGCTGTCTACTGCCTCACAAGATCTCTGGGAACAATAAAGCTGTTAGGAAACTGAATGTCGAGGTTTGCAACAGAATATTAGGGTTTTTTGTGGGGAGGGATAGGGTGGAACTCCAAAGAAATCTGAATGAACTCAAAGCCACAAAAGGAAATTTATGCTAAATATTAAATATAAGGTTTAAATATTCAATGAATGAAAAATTATGGGTCTTAAAACAACAACATACTAGTTACTCCAAGCCTATTTGGCACAAGGGAGAAATGAAGTAAAATTTGAAAGGTACTATTATCTATCTCTCAGCTTGTATTTCCTCAAAGGCAAAGTGCCCATGGATTTAAACAAGCACAGAAGAAAGAATTAGCTGGGCCTTTGCTTTGTACTCCCCCCCTTCTGCTGGTCTGCATATACTCATGCACACAGACATAGATTTCACATAAAAAAGAGGCAATGGCTCAAAAAGAGAAAAGTGTGTGCAGAGGACATGTTTAGAATTCGAGAATTGGTCCATTTGGCTCCCCAGGCCTGACTTGCAGCAATCTGGACCAGTGCTGTGAGCTATATAATAAGCCATTTGGGGTCTGCCAAGGTGTGTCTCATGAGACATGGAAATGTTGCATATTAGTAAGAGACTTGTCTGTGTCCTACTGGAGCTCTCCTTCCACAGTGCTGGAAGTGTCAGGGATGCAGAGGGAGCCCTCTGGGATGGTCCCTGCTTTGAGACACTGATTCATGAGAAGGCATCAGCCCCTGTGCTTGCTAAAGAAATGGAACTGAGAGGACTTCAGTGGGTGCTGGATGATCTTCTGGTTACTTGTCTCAAGGAAATAAGTGGACATGAAAAAGCTCAGAGTGGGGTGAAAGGTAAACCTGAACTGCTTAAACTGCTGAAGTAAAGTTAGGGCAGGACATGCATTTAGGAGTTTACTCTGATGGAGAGTATTACCAGAGCAAGCTCATCTGTACCCCTGCTGGAAGTGATGACAGTGACCTACTGGTGGACATTTTCCCTTTGAGTCATAGGTGATACTGTGTCCCAACCAGTGGTGCCCAGAGACTGTGCAAAGCACAGTCAGACTGTGCTGCATCAAGGCCCCAACACACACAAGAGCAAACCAGACACCTTCCCCTCCTCAAGAGCAAAACTATATGGACCTGGGCTGTGGCAGGCAGATGTGGTTATTTTGTAGGGCTGCAAGATCACCGGGAAAATATAGCTCTGCCTTGATGCCCCTTGACATGAATGCTAGATTGGATTTCATTACATTCAGGCTTCTTTTTCATCAAAAATTAGTTTTCTTTCCCAGCTGACTGAGTTGTGAATTTTTGCTCAAGATCTGGTTGCCATGATTGTCATCTACAGGTCTCCTATAACCCAAAGAGATCAAGATCCCAAGAAACAAAACATATAGGCTGGACAGAGGGAGGTGAAATGACCAGGTGCAATGGCTCCAGAGGGCAAACACAAGCACAGTTGTCTTGATACCCACCTCAGTGTCATGTCTGCCATCCTTAGCCTCTACTTTTTAACTTTTGTGACACTGATATTTTCAAGATAAGTTCTGTTCTGCTTAGTCAGACTGATTTTTGGACCTAAAGAAACATGTGCTCTCTTAAACCAGAAGTAGCCACAGAAGTAGCACAAGCTGGCTGTGTTGAAGCAGTAAGGAGAAGACATAATTGCCAAAGCATTTCTTCACACAGTGTAGTGACACCCTTCCCTATCATCTTCCAGGAAAAGATGGTTTCTGCAGACTTTCTATTGGACAAAAATAACGTATTGGAACAGGGAATGCAGAAGGATCATCAACACTGCTAAAAGCCAATTTTTTGCTTGCTGTGACATGACACCACAGCTGCCTGATGATTAGGGCATGAAGTACCTATACCAGTGCTGACAATTTTTTATTGCACGATGGCACATTTGTCCTAAGAAGAGCTGATGGTCAGCGTGGACCTTTGTGATGGATGGTAAGAGGGAAGCTTCTCTAGTGCTGCAAGCAGGAACATTTACCTAAAGCTTTTAAAGCTGGTAGATGAGTGCCGCAGTGCCTGTTGGTTAGTGGCCAAGCCAGGCATGCCAGGCAGGGGAGGGAGGCAGAGCTCTGCACCTCTGGGACATCACAGCTTCTAGGGCACCTGTTTCAGAGACCTTGTTCAGAGCAGGGTTTTAAAGGCAAATTCAAAGAATTGATGACTGACTGGAGGAGGAAGCAGAAGGAAACAAGAGTGCCAGCTAGAGAGCTACAGGGGGAGACAATGTGGTGATGATGAGTGGATGAGTAATGGGTGGGAGAGGGACTGACAATGTACTTAGGAATGGATGGAGGACTAAAGGGTCAGTAGGGAAGGGCATGAAATGACCAGAGTGGAAACACAAGGAGTAATGTTAAAATTTTTTGTTTTGTTTATTTTAAATAGGACAATTTAGGTGGTATCTGGCCATGGTTAGTGAAAGCATGAAAGGCAATAGATAGATCACCTTCTCCAGGTCATGGAGAATGGCCACAGGGACATACGCTTATGGATGTGAACCTGCCTGGTTTTGAAAGCTTTTTGGAGACTTGTGTGTTTTGCTTGTGTGTTTCCACCCCAGGGGGAAGCCTTGGAAGGCTACATAGGTAGATGAAGTGAAGCTAAGGGAACATTCATAGCTCTTGCCTACCTTCTGCAACAGGAGAGAGCCTGAATACTTAGTCACAATGGAGTACAGCTCCCCACCGAAGGCATCCGCCCAAGACTTCACCCTGAAAAGAGGAAAAAAGGAAAATGAACATGAATAACTAAAAGTCAGCACAACTGCTTACTTTTTCAGACAGGAAAAGCTCCATCTTCCTGAGTATGACCCCTGCTCATATTCTCTAAGCCTCTATAGTGACAATTCTTTCTCCCTGATAGCCAGAGAAGCATTAAGGTAGGAGGTGAATGCTGTTTTTAGACATTCTGCTACAGGCATCAGTCAGCGAGAAGAAACAGAGATCTGCTGGTCATTTTTCACAATATTTTGACTCAGAGTGGACTTTGTCTCACCTTACTTTAGGCAAAAGTTGCACATTTGTTCTTAGATATCAGTTGGTTTTCTCTGTTGTTCGTAAAGTGAAATAAACAGCTCAGCATACAGCTATTTGTCTTCACTGATTGCAGACAGAGCCTGGGGTGAAGGGCTAGACACCTAATGTCAAGATTACTGAAGATAAATAAGTGTCAGACCTTGAAGAAGTTGTCAAGATTCACTCCTTGGATTCCATTCCCAGAGCTGCGTGAGGCAGTGACTAACAAGCCAGAAGAATTCACTGGTCTCAGTGGAGATACTACAGCTTGATAATGCCAGATTAGATTATGCACCTCATCACTGTAAAACACTACTTGCATTTGTGCTGTCCTGTAAATAACTGATGATAGCAATACCACATGGAGAACATAAGGATGCTGGAGAGCAGCCTGAACACCGAGCCATCCAAATCAAAATAGATGGCTCTCATAATTGACAGAGCACTTCATCAGAAATCTGTTACGTGATTCACATTAGGCAGTTCCACCTACATGCAGCTCCTTCAACAAGGATTCACTTAGGAGAGATTTATTTAATGGGATAAATGGGCCTCTCCACTTACAAGAATGCACTGCTTATTTATGGGGCGCAGGGTCTTACCAATGGCTTCCAGCAGATTTCTTCCAGTCCTAAGCACTCAGGGCCTGATTGCCCAACCCACTGCACCACTTTCATGGCAGACTAATATGCCAACATAGACACAGTCCCTGGAGTGAAGCCAATGCAGCAATGGTAGAATAATCACAACAGCTAAACACAGCTAAGAAGACCTGTGTTGGCCCCCCTCTTGTAAGCAGAGACAGAGAAGCAGATAGGGCAACAATCTGGAGAATACATAAGGCTGCTTCTCTGAACTGCACCTCTCTACACTGCTTATAAAAGCAGTATAACGAGACTTGGAGCTCTTTTTACTTACTCTTTAATTGGCTGAGACGTTCATTTCTAACCACTGGGTGTGATTCAGCACCAGCTGAGATCAATAAGAACAAGGGCTTTTGTTTTTTTTTTTTTTTTTTTTTAATGGGGGCATTGTGCTTAGTATTTTATTTTGACAGTCAGAGCTTTTATCTCTTCATTCTTAGAGAAAAAAGAAGATTCTATTTGCTAGGAGGTCAGGATTCATTGCCCTGTGTTGGAGTTATGTTAGCAAGCCTAGAATTAAAGGAGGTAACCAGAACAGGGACCCCAAGGGATGCTTTCCTGTTTGTTGTAGTGACTAACACAGTCCCTTAGGTGTGGGGATCTCTTGATATCCACCCGCTGCTGCTGATTTTATAACTTTTATGTATGAGATGTTTTGTGCTGAGAACAACTAATGTGTAGAATAATTAATATTCTCCAGTCTCATCACATTTTACTATGTGATATACATATACAGAACCTAACTGTGAAATTTGGGTTAGTAATTTTAAGGGAGTCTTATATTTACCCCATTCCCTCTCTCCAGAAATAAGGTCTTGAACCCTTGATCCTGGTCTTTCTGTTTTGTGTTGTGTCTGTGGCCATGCCTGTGGCCCCATTCCTCCCAGCACCCATTATTTTCCAACCCAGCAGTACTGAATAGTCTGTGCTATTAATTTTTAACTTGTGGGTGCTGTTGGACAGCTTCAGCAGGAAAATGCTATTAGTGAGGTAAAAGGTACTCAAGTAGAGCTTAGCAAGGATCAGGCTGTAGAGAAACCAACCACAGACAGTTTCATAGAAGACCCAACCCTGTTGCTTGTGGAACTGCTCACGTGTGCAGTCCTTAAGTCCCCCACGAGTTGGGATTCTTTGCTTTCACAAAACCAGGAAAAGGAAAGGTCAGGTTTTTTTAGCTCTTGAGGATGTGGTGATAGAAGCCTAAATATGTGACCCTTGAAAGTTCCAGTAACAGCAGAACTTGAGGATAACAAGTTCAGGGTTTGTGTAAGTTCCTAATGTCTATGTGGGTGCTCGGGATGTTGAACACCCAGCTGGGAAGGGCTCTCCCAACCCACCCAGGCAGCAGACCCAGGGCCACTGCTGAGCCACCACTCCAGCACAGGGACTGCTTAGTCTGAGGAGGAGGAAGCTGAAGGAAGACCTCATCAGTCTCTACAATTACCTGAAATGAGGTTGTAGCAAGGGGGAGCAGTTCTCTTCTCCCCAGGAAATAGCGATAGGATGAGGGGAGATGGCTTCAAGTTACACCAGGGGAGATTAAATTGGATGTTAGGAGAAACTTTTTTACAGAAAGGGTTTTTAAGCACTGGAACGGGCTGCCCAGGGTGGGCAGTTGTTGAATCACCATCTCTGAATGGGTTTTAAAAAGGTATAGACATATGCTGAGGGACATGGTTTAACAGCTGGTTGTTAGAGCTAGGTTAGTAGTTAGATTACAGGTTGGACTGGATGATCTTACAGGTCTTTTCCAACCTGAACAATTTTATGATTCTATGACTTCTGCTGATCTTGAAGCAAGTCTGTGAGGTGCCATGCTGCAAAATACTCTCACCATGGGAGAAGGAAAGGCATGAGGAGGAGGAAGGAGGCACGAAGGCAGGGGGGAGCATAGAGAGACAGAGAGAGGCAGCTGGCTGGAAATTTAGGGGCACGGGGGAATGAGAGGGCACAAGAGTCCCAATGGCTTGCATGAAAGGACTGAAGAGTGGATAATTAAAAATACGTGGTGGCATTTCATGGAAGCTGAATAGGAGGCAAGTGCAGAGGCTGAAATATGCTGGCATTTACATATTTAGAAAACAATCGTTTGCCAGGGAAAGGAATGACCTTACATTAATGGGAAATTGCAGGCAGCCTGCTGAATTTAAATAGGTTTCTTTGTTTTTTTTTTTCACAAACAAGCGAGACAAAAAGTCAGTCTAAAATTCAACAGGTTACAGAGAAATTTCAACTAAGGCTACTGGAACCTAGGAACAGTAGGGGCAGTCTAAAGAGCTAAAACTGGGTCAATCTTGACTTCTGTCACCAGCATTTTCTGATGTTTCTGGAACCCCAAGAAGAAAAGGCTGAGCAGCCTGCCCCAAATCCTCACCATTCTCGGCTGCAAGTACTCCTACCCATGTCATGGGTCAGCTTGTGAGTAGAGCAGTGTCCAGGAGGAAAGAGGAGGTGGTTTCTGTTCTGGGCCTGCACTCCAGAAGTATTGCTGGTAATTGTCTGGCCAAATTTTTGCACTGCTGGGGCTACAGCTGAGTGAGCTTTGCAAAGATGTGAATAGGTTGGCAATGAACCGAACGTGGTGCCACAAAGCTGGAGAAGACTTAAGGAGCAGCACAGGCTGACTTAGCCTTGTGTCACTTAACTGTGATTGAACCCAGCTGGTCAAAAACCTCTGGGTTTTTGTCCTCAAAATGTCCCTCTATGAAGCCAATTAATTTTCTGCTGATTTACTCCCCTTGGTCCTCTGGCCAATGTGTTCCTCTACTGAAATTTCATTGGAAAAGGGCAACTTTTGCATTTTAGTTAAATTCATGAGTGGATTTGAAACACCAGGGATTAATTCAGCTGTTGGTCTGGTTTCAGTACCAGGGGAAAAAAGCTCTTTTTTCTTTTGTATATTCTTGCACATGAAAATGTTCCAAATTGTGCCAAGTGATGTAACTCTCTTCTCAGTAGTAAAGGGCTATCAATTATAATGAAACATCAGAAAAGGATTTGGTCAGAGACTGCCTGCCTGTAATCCCTACACTTGCATTCTGTGGTGAAAACAGCAGAAAGGACAGGCTGTCTTCTTAATGCCACAGATTTCAAGGCCTAGAGGTATTTCCATGCAGTGCTTACCCTAAGCAAGGGAAGTATATTTTTATACTA
This sequence comes from Florisuga fusca, assembly GCA_038090715.1. Taxonomy (NCBI): domain Eukaryota; kingdom Metazoa; phylum Chordata; class Aves; order Apodiformes; family Trochilidae; genus Florisuga; species Florisuga fusca. The sequence continues at coordinate 1,150,403 of JAAWXA010000044.1, forward strand.
CAAGGTTTGAAATGATCAGAGGTTGGGGTTTTTTTTTTTTCTGTATAACCTCTGTGCTCTTTTTGTGAAACCCAGATCAGAAACACTTTGCTTTCTAGCACAGCCAGAAATAAAGTCAGTGGCAAAGCTTCCTTAGACCCCTCTATATAGTCAGTGCAACTCTTGGTGATAAATTGGGTGGTATAGGTGAGCACATCCTCAAGGGTCTTATTGGCACTTGTTAAATATAAACCATTTTCTCAATCTCAGGAAAGGGCTTGAGCTCACTTTGGTTGATTTAGGGGCCATATCTCCTCCTGAAACTTGATATCAGTGTGATCTCTCCAGGACAACCTGCTGTCCTGTGCAGATGGACCTATTCCAGCTCCAGAGAAGCTGCCCCACAACAACTTTTACCAACCATGGTGCTGACATTTTTAATCCGTAAGGGATTTAACTTGCTTAAATCAGCTTAACAAGGTGAGGTTTTTATAAACTGGGTTTGCTGAGGGCTGCTAGCCTCCTGGCAAGCTGCCGGGGGGGTGGGCTGCACTGCTGGGAGGGACTTTTCCAACAGGAACCGTGCCGGAGGACACACCAACACACATAGAGACATGAGTGCCCTGCACATCTGAAAACCTGTATCAAAATTCCCTACATGTGCACTAGCATCCGGACCCAAATGCAGTGCATGCACAAAAAATGGCTGCTCATACTTGTATATTGCAGATCAGCCTTTCATTTGTAATACCCCAGAGCTTTGGGAAGTGTTATGACAGCCTTGGTAATAAGATGGAGCAGGAAAAGCATGAAAAGGTGCTGTGGCCTCTTTTCCTCTCTTTATCCCACCTCTAATATCCCCTGACATCTGCACACGTGAATAAGTGTGTGTGTGTCTGTGTGTGTGTTTTGCCAGGGCTGTGTACGTACCTACAACGGCTTTTTCCAGCCATCAGTGTACCAGACCAGTTCAAGGGATCAGAGTTTTCGAGATGTAAACCTCACACTGCTCGATCTGGGTCTCTTCTCTGTGCTGAAGAGATGTACCTTTGCTCAACCCCCCCATGCATATACCTCCCACCATCAGGTCCTGACCAGTGCTGTCCATCGCCAGTGTCCCTGGCAGACTGGTTTGAAACTGGGATGCTACACTTGGCGAGCTACTGAACTGGGGCTGATGATGTCTGCCTCCTTGGCTGAATCTCCATAAGTTGCACCAGTGGTGAGGTTTTACAAATATGCCTTTAAACTGGCTTTACCTTCAGCTGCCCTGTGCATCAAGCAGACCATTAATCGATGTCAAAGTGCTTAACTAAAGGAGACGAGTACCATTGCCCTGCTTGAAGAACAGGGAAAATGAGGCACTGCATCTACACTACACCTGAGAACAGAATTTGTGGGGCCCGGGCCCGTGTCCTCTCTCAGGAGCCACTGCCACCATCATAAGGAAATGCCACCACCCTGGAGTGATGTGTGATGTGTGATGGAGCCTCACCAGCAGTGCCCACCACATCTGCTGAGGCCCTACCACACACCTGCCCGTGCCCCTGTCACCACCCAGGCCACACCAGAAACAACCCCCCGCCACGGAGAGGGAAACACTTACGTCTCCAGAGGGATCTTCGTCTGGGCCCTGGCAGAGGGCGGGAGGCAGAAGAGCCAGAGCATCATCCACAGGATTGCCCAGGGCCCCATCCTCCACGTGCCAACCATCAGCAAGGGGACCGGCCGGCGGGATGGGGGGGATCCTCGCCTCTCCTGCTGCCCCGGGGGGGGTCCCAAAAGGCCCCTGCCATTCTGCCAGGCCGGCTGCCCGGGCGCTATGGGGCCGAGCCCCGGGGTGACCCCGGCTGCCTTTGCCCCGAGGACGTTGCTCCTGCTGCCAGGCGCCGTCAGGGATCTCCGGCACGGGGCAGGCAGCCAAAAATCCCACCGCGGACCCTTCTGGGAAGGCACCCGTGGGTGCAGTGCTTCTCCGTGCCCTGAGGAACGGCCGTGCTGGGAGGCAGCTCAGTGCTGGGAGCCGCAGCAGCTACGTAATCCCCCACCAGCCCCTTAATCCCCTCGCCGAGCAGCAGCCGACGCAGATTTAGGGAAGTGGAGTGGGATAAAATCACCCGGGATTACTCTGATTCCTGAAGACGGGTCTCGGCTTCTCCAACCGGAGGTCAGGCCGGGCCTGCTTTAAAGGGGTCACCTCCACACACCTGAAACCCCACCCTGACCTTTGATCTCTGTCCATCAGACCTGCCTGTCCCACCATAGGATGCTGTCAGGTCGCTCTCTCTTCCCTAAGTGGGAACCCAGGGATGGGAGCAGGAGGTTGGAGGTGTGTGTGGTGGGCCCCTGAGAGCACTGGTGGGTTCGTGCGGTGCTGCTGCTTGGTGCTGAGGTTTGCACAGGACTGACAAAGCCATGCAGAGCCAGTGCCTCAGCAGCATCCAGCCCAGGTCCTGCTGACGTAGTTGTGCTCCAAGCCACGTCTGAGGACTTCACACAGGCTTCACAAGAGGGGGGGAGGGAAAATGTGCAGTGGGAAGCAAAACCAGCATGAAAAAAAAAAAAAAAAAGACTGCTGGTTAACTGATCACCTCTTAAAATGAGTGATTATTTATTAATAGTCGAAATTTTCAGCTGAGACAACACTCAGTTGAGACTGCCATCCCCTCATCTATGTCTGGAGATCCATGAATCAAAGGAGCCCCGTGGCTCAACTTGATGAATAGCAGCAAGTAGCAAACTGCACACTTGGATGAGGGGCATGCTATATAAACTCATTATCATCAGGAGAAGTATGAATTATAAATAACTATAGATACAGCACTGGAAAGATTATAAATTACTAGAGCAACCTGTTGAACAGCTTGACTATGGCTATCAACCCACTTATGAGAGTATCTTCCAATCATCTTTTGCACCTTTCCAAATGGCTTACTTAATATAAAATGCAAAGCTACAATGGATTGTTAGGCTTCTCCTAAGGATCTGGAGGGGAAAACTAGCTGTCTAAACACTGAAGCAAAACTAAGGGCTATATTATAGATGTGCTACTATAGAGTGCAGCATTGGTGCTGAACATTAAATGGGATAATAGAATTAGCAGAGGAAATATAGAGAAGGGGGTAAAACCATGAAATATGGAATAGCAGTTAAATTGTATGACAAAGCCTGGGTTGAGTAATTAAGTAATTATGGGAATAACTCACCTCAGGATAGGTTTCATAATTTATGACAATCTTTACTCTGGACTGAATGAAGCATGGGTTGTAGGGCTGAAGGGCAAAAATGTACAGATGATATCTGCTCAAAGGGTTGCTCAGAGTTTAAAATGTTTCTTTCTGACCTTAAAATCTACAAAAAATTGATTTCTACACATACAAACACTCTAGAGACAGTGCCTTCAAGGTACCACATGGCTGTACAGCAAATGTTATAATCAGAAAATGAAGGCAACAGGCAGAGCAGACCTAGGTCTTTGTAATTCAGCTCTCAAATGGCCAAAATGTGCTATTGTGTGTTGCCCTGGAAAGGGGTTCATACAGACCCAGAGGGAATCTGAGGATGTGGACAGTACAGAGAAACATTGCATTCCCAGAAATGTTCTTGGCAGATAAGGGATGCAGGGTGTTGCCCATGGGAACAGGAGGAGCTTATTGCCCTTCCCCTGACTCTGGCCACATGCTGCTGGGATCAGGGACCATGGTTCTGCTGTCTCCTTCCTCTGCAGCCCAAAAAGAGGAGAAGACTTCTCTTAGAGGAATTAAGAAGACTGGCCACCAAGGTCTTATTTCCCCATGTTTACCAGGATTAAGTACGTGGGGCAGGGTCCAGGCTGGCAAGCTTCCCTTCTCTGGGTACTGCAGGGAAGAGATGATAGGAATCTATGTTCTGAAAAAAAGTCTGAAATGAGATCTGAAGGCAGGAAATCAACATTTTAAATAGCATTTTCTCTCCATTTTGCAGGAAATCATAAGCAAATACTTATTGTGAGTGATTTTTGCAGGGTCTTTTCACAAACCCTTCCAGCCCCTGTGCACTATTTGCATCTTGGACCCAGTTTAATCCAGATGGGTTCTCCTTGTCTGAGTGTGTCTGGAAAACACTGAAACACTGATATAAAAGGCAATGAGACATAGCAACATGCTGAATCTGGAGATCCAAATCCCTTTATTTGAGTTTATCTCATTTACTGAATATATCTTGCTTAACCCCTTAATGATCTGAAGTTGCAAGGGAGTGGGATTTGAAGATGAAGTGAATATAGCATGGAAAACTGAAAACCCCCAGGTGATTAGAAGGCCCTTAATGGGATTAGAGTGCATCCAGTTACTTCTGCAAAGCTCAGCTACCACAGAATGTGAGCACACCTGGAGCATGGGGAGGAGATAAATGATGGCAGAGTCTGACAGGGGAAAATGAAGATGAATCCTACAAGAATGAGTGCAAATGCATAATGAGGAGGGAGAATTTCAAGCTGCAGGAGATATGGGGTGAGTGAGTACAGTGAATTGGAGGTAAATTAGCCAGACTATGGGGGAATAAAAAGAAATCCAGTGCAATTTTGTGCTGTATTCACAGGCAGGGGGAAGATTTACCAGCTCTGTTCACTTCTGGTTTGACTAGAACCTGAGTTCAGTTTGGATTATCTTGTTATGAGAAGATGCTGGCAAATGTCAAGCTCAGTCAAAGAACAAATATAATGAAAACACTGATGTAGCAGTGTATGAGGAGTGTTTATTAAAGACAATAGAAATCTTCATTTGTTTAATGTAGTCATGCAGTGACCCTGACCTGGTCTCTACTAATGTGTAGTCTTACAGATGGATAAATAGGAGAATGGACCAAAACTTAGAAAGTGGAACTATACACTGAGCATCAGGAAAAGATGATTAGAAAGATGGAGAGATGTGCCAGGCATGGCACAACTTCTTAAGGCCCCATCTGTCCACGCAGTACCTTTCAATAAGGCACGTTTTGTAGGACCCAAGTATCTCTTTGTTATAAAGTAGGCTGGAAGAGGGGATATGGCAACAACTTTGAACACAGCAAAGAAAATTTTGTGCTGCAGTGGCAAAAATGGCCCACAGGATTCATTACTAGCAAAGATAAAGAGGCCATCATCTTACTCTATGCAGAGCTTGTCAGGTCACCCCTGGGATACTATGTTCTGTTCTGGTGTCCTCTAGACAAAAAAGATGTGGACAAGCTTGAGAGGGTTGAGAGACGGGCCATGAAGATGAATAAAGGACTGGGAAGCCTGTTGTATGAGACTGCTTATCCAGTCTGGAGAGGAGAAGGTTTAGGGGAGACACTATTGCCATGTTCTAGTGCTTAAAGGGTGGCTACCAAGAAGATGGAGAGTCCTTTTTTACAAGGAACCATATGGAAAACATGAGGAGTAATGGGTGCAAGTTAATCCTGGGGAGATCTTGATTGGACATCAGAAGAATTTTTTTTTTCTATGAGAATAGTTGGACATTGGAATAATCTCCTGAGGGAAGAGGTGGTTTCCCCAACTCTCAACACTTTTAAGACTCAGCTTGACAAGGAGATGGGCCATCTAATCTAAAGTGTGTTCCTAGCTAGGTTGGTTGGACCAGATCCTAGAAAGGGTTCCTTAAGGTTCCTTCCAACATGACATTCTATGTTTTTTTGATTCTATGATAAAGAGTACGCTGCTTCATGGAGATGAAGAGCAGATGGGACTGTGCCTTAGCCCTCTCAGGTATCAAGCTCATTGAGATCCTTTCCTGTGGCCAGGAATTTTCTCATGCTGGAGCTGGCCACCAGAGACATTTCTCCTTCATGACACCCATAATACTGATCTGTCAGTTGGTCCATGCAAAGAGAGGGGGTGCTCCCTCCTGTTTTCTGGGCACCCTGGAGCAGTGTCTCAGGGCACACATGGAGTGAGCATTAGAGTTCTTTTTGCTCTGTAGGGATCAGGAGTGGGGTTGAGGTTGCAGGAGATCAGTACTGACTTGTTTTTCATTCTGGAGATACTGGGATCTTGCTGTGTGCCTGCTACCACCTCATAACTCAGAGCAAGTCTTTGTTCCATCATGATCCTGAACTTAAAACATTTGGGAAATAATCACTTAATTAGAATAATTTGCTTTGATTTTGGATGACTTAAAACGAGGCATGATGGGAATAAACTATGTGGTCTTGTTCACAGCAGATGCATTTTTATTATTATTATTATTATTATTATTATTATTAATTTAATGGCAGGACTCCTTAGATAAATATCTGGGTACGAAAGCTCTTTTTTACCCTGGTCAAACATCTGATTGCAAACCTGCTGTCTCAATGGTGTTTGAGCTCATGTCCTGTTGGGAAGATATGAGGACAATATCTCTGGCCTGCCTGAGTAGGCTTGCCTCTTCCTCAGGGTGGTTTGGAAAGCAGTTGTCTAGAAATACTAGAAAATCCAATCTCCCTCTCCCAGCAGTTGGCAGGAGGAAGGGACCTTTGCCAAAGGGCACCCTAGTGATGGCATAGCACTTCTAATCGTGGTTTTACTGGCTGGTCAGGCAAATCTCTTCTGGTCAGGTTTCAGTGCTGTGGTGAGTTAGCACTTGCAAGCCAAGTTTTCAGAGTTGTGGATTTAATAGCTGAGCAGGGATGGCGAAGAAGGCTGCAGCCTTGCTGCTGCCTGAGGGTTGATGCTGCAGGCTGGTGGAGGGCTGGGAGCTGGGGAAGTGTCCCCACAGCTGAGTGCTGCCCTTCCCCCTGGTTTGGTCACACAGGGGGATCCCTGTGCAATCCCAGCCGAGCTTCTGGAAGCTGCAATGCAATGAGGAGATGGTGGTAGCCCTTGTTGTTTTGGGCTGGCTGCATGACTGACAAAGTGCCTGGGACCAGGGAAGTTCAGGCTGGTGAGACCTGAAAGACATTTACAGCTTCTCTGAGAGCCCATTTGTCACCACAGCCATTGTGAGAAATTACACCACCTTCAGTTCCAGGTGTGTTTTGGGTTAAATCAGCTGCTTTAACACCATCTGGGAGCAAGGGAAAGGATTCCTGCCGTCCAAAGCTGTGGGTGGAAAGGTCCTTCTGCCGTTGGAAACCAGGCTGATGAGTATCAGTGGTCACAAAGGGACCCTACTATTACTCCACAGAGGAGTCACACAAACCCCTGTTTACCTTGGGAATGCAGCTGAGACATGGATACCTGATTCCTGACTAGGATCTCTGTAGAGCAGGACAGATAGACCTCTAGTTTAACACAGGGGGGACATACAGGGGAACACACGTGCCCACAGACTGACACAGAAACAGGTGTCATACCACTTTCTGTATTTCAGGTTGCCTCAAAAGCAGTGAATAATGGATGAATATCTGGCCTGCAAAGCATCAGCAGCAGGATGACTCCAACCAAATGTGTCCTTCTAGACCCCACATTCCACTCGGGTGCTCTATAAATATCTGCCTGAAGACCCATTCATTTGCAAGCCACATGCTCTCCCTCTTCTTTATAGAAACAGCCACAGAGGTGTCATATTCATTAATGCCTTTGGCTGGTTACTTTGTCTGTATTGCTTTTCAATTTTTCCATCACTCTGCTCTAAATTATACTTGTTTAAATACTACAAGATGAAAGGAGCATTATTTTTCTTTTTTTTCTAGCAGCATTTTAAACCCTCATCAGGCATAGTGTTCTGAGCAGTAGGAAATTTAGGGCATGGAGGGAGAGACCAAGGGAGAGCAGAATGCACAAGAAACAAGGAGCACTGAAGCATCTTCTCACCTTCTCTGAAGGCAAGATGAGAAAAAGAAGAAAGAAGAAGAAGAAAAAAAAAAGTAAGTCAAAGCAGATACCCAGTTTGGGGAGAACTGTGAGTAGGCTGCAGCTTTTCTGAATGCTGTTGCAAAAGCATCCAGAGTGAAAGTCAACTTTATCCTTCTCTCTCCAAAGGGTTTTAACTACCAAAGGGTTAAAATTGATCTTTTCCATTTCAAGTCCACATGGACTGAAGAAACTTGATTAGGAGGAAGGGAAACCCCATTTTAAAAGAGATTAAAGCTTTTTGCAGTAAAGTGGCTGCACTAAAACAGCTTTTTTGAGGGAGGAGGCTTTGCTTCATGGGGAGCTCCGGGAATTGTGGTGCATCAAGTGACTAAATAAATGATGCCACTTATTCTGACAGTCTCCATGGCTTCAAACACACTTGACTCAGTGTGCAACATCATTTAGGTTGCCAAATCCTTTGCATTAAATGTGTGATGCAAGGCCCCTATTCAGGACATGCTTCAAACACCTCCTTCTCCCTGCTCAGTGTGTTAATAAAGATTCACGTTTTTGCAAGCTTATCAGTAGAGAGCTGCATGGGCCAAATTAGGGTTGCTCCAGCCTGGCTGAGCTAGAAAGGAGAGGCTCTCCTTCCATGTGTTCCCCTGTCAGGGCCAGCAGATGCAGAAGACAGAAGTGAGTTACTTGCCTTCCTGGTCTGATGTTGCTATGAACTCACCTATTTGCTGAAATCCTGATGAGGATTTATTAGGTAACAGCTGTAGGGTGTTTTGGAAATGCAGGACACTCTCTAATCCCTTGCTCTCTTGCAAAGGGAGACAGCATAACCTCTGGGGCCAAGGACCTTCTTCTCTCTTGGCAAGTGACCTGCAGGGGAAAAGCAGCAAACCACTCCACATGCCTCCCCTGACTTATTTGGGTCACATTGTCAGTGGTCCAGGGCTCAGACCAAGCCCACAGGGTGGTTTTATTTATTCCCCAGCTATGGGGGTGGGTCAAGAAGCCAGCTGAGCTGGGCTGCAGCATTCTGCAGACCTCTCTATAGTGATCCAGGCATTAAACATCTGCCTGTCAGGAAAAATGGCATCAATGCAGATGAACTGACTATCCCCAGCACAGCATCTGTGGGCCACAGGCTCTGGGGCTCTAGGTTTGCACAATATATACAGAAGTCATGCCTGGTCCCTAGGGAAGCTGCTGCATGCTACCATAGCATAAATAAAGGGAAATGTGTAGGCAGAAAGAATTTTTACTTTTTAATCTTATTTTATTTTATTTTATTTTTGTTTTTTTTCAACATGTTTCCTGTTAATTAGATTTGTTTTGCTTCTCATCCTTTGAGTCTAGGCAAGAGTTACCATGAGAAGAGTTATCAGAATTGCGGGAATATTTGGAACTCAATTAAAAATCTTAAGAGTTTGATTATTTTTTTTCTTCCTTTTGATTTTACGGAGGGGGACTGCTTTGCCAAATTTATAGGTCAGAAATTACAACATTTCATGTTTTCTCCCTTGAAAACGACTATTTTTTTCCCCACAGAAATCAGAGGCGATCGACTTCCGTGTGATTAAAGATAAAAGTTGGGCTTTTGGATACATTTTACCACACATTGATGTAGGTGTAGATAAAAACAGTCCATTCTTTCATGAATATTAATGAAAACATGTTTTGTGATTTTAGGCAGCCATCAATTGTTATTAAAAATACCCTGACAGTTTTGAAGAAAAGCACAGGGGAAGGATCCTCAAGGCTTTCTACATCAAATTAACACCATTTTGCAACACCTTGCATTTTGCCCCACAATTACTCTGCAGCGAATGTCAAAGGCGCAACAAAGGTGCTTCCCTGACCTGCAGCTGCTCAACGGGTTGACAGAGGATGGTCCTCAGCCCATCCAAACTCAGCAGCACTGGCACTGTCTCCTTTTAACCTCTGGTTACAATTCCAGTCACTCCCCGTCACCCTAAATCGCATCCGAGTCCGTAATTAGCTCAGTCACCTGCCAACTTCCATCACACACACTCAGTCTTCCTCCCTTCACCATCTGACAGCGTCTCGCTTGGCGAGCAGCTTTCAAAGAGATTTCCCCTCCACCCCAGGGGTTTTCATGCTATGAGCCTGCCTGGAAAGGTTGGAGATACAAATCACGTTGTGCCCAGAAGAATCATTAAATGCCTGCTTTGGTTTCCTTCAAGGAGCACAAATTAGCTGAGGAAGCAAACCAGTGTGTTTCTTGCTAGAAGATTTTGTCCAGGGTTTTAACCATCAGCACGGAATGACAGAGCCAGGAAGTGGGTGAGGTCTCTCCAGGTTGCAGACATCTTCTCCTGGCACGGGTGCTGGCTGAGGAGAACATCAATCCCCCAGGACAGAGTCACTCATGAGGATTTAGCCTGGTCTAGAAACATATGTTCTGAGTGCAAATAATCTCTCTCTTACTGCTGGGAGGTGTAATAGTGTGTAAAGTACGTGTCTAAAAAAATCAGTTTCTAGCAGCCTCACTTATTCTGCTTCCTCTTGTTGCTGTCAACATCTGGGCAGCACATGTGGCAGTCAGTGGAGAGACAGGGACAGCTCAGCTAACCATTTGCCTGGTTTGGATCCAGAGAAGTCTGCAGCATGCTTGGAATAAAACTAAGAACCCCGTTGAAGTCTCCATGACAAGAAAACAAAAACAACAAAAAAAAGAAAAAAAATTAGGATTACCAAAGCTATAGATAAATAAATAATGCATTCATAATTTGAAAAGACAAATACATTTTAAGTTCTGAGTCACAATGTCTGTCTAAAATCATCTGCCATTTGCTAAGGAGGCATTCCAACTGCCTGCCTTCTGGTTAGAGCAGCATCGAGGTTGCAGTTAACATCTTTCTGAGCCAAAGGATCCTGAAGTTTCAGACAGAAGCCAAACAGTTGTGCCCCGAGGAATCCCTTCGCAGGAAATCTGATGTGCATAAAATAAGCAGAGAGGCACTGAAATCTCATTAGTAATGGTTGCTTGCTGCAGCTCTGACCTTAGTCTGATTTGTTCAAGTGATGCTGGAGTTAATTGGCATTTGCAGTTTGGAGTGATTCCCTTTTAGGGAACCCCCCCCCCCCAAAAAAAAAAGAAAACTTTATCTGATTATATTGTACTCTAATGTAGAGTCTCACACTCTGATGGCCACTAAGGTACACTGTGACTGTGTAGGGGCCAAAATGTCCTAGCAGGCAGTGGTGAAATGAGTGCTGTAGCTTGCATGCTGGTAGTTCTGGTGGAGGACTTCTGCTCTGAACACTTAAAACAGTGACGTCTTTGTCCATTTTCAAAGTACTACATTGGAATAAATAAAGCCCACATCTAAAACACTGGGATGGATGGAGCCAGAAGAGCTGCTCTGGAGTTGCTGGGCCTGGGAGCTCTGGCAAATGCTGGTTTGAAGGGCTAGAATCATAGAATCATAGAATTAGCCGGGTTGGAAGAGACCTCAGAGATCATCAATCCAACCCTTGACCCACCGCTGCGGTTACCAGACCATGGCACTGAGTGCCACATCCAGTCTCTTTTTAAATATCTCCAGGGACGGAGAATCCACTGCTTCCCTAGGCAGCCCATTCCAATGCCTGATCACCCTCTCCATAAAGAAATTCTATCTAATATCCAACCTAAACCTCCCCCGGCACAACTTAAGACTGTGTCCTCTTGTCCTGTTGAAAGTCGTCTGGGAAAAGAGACCAACCCCCCCCTGGCTACACCCTCCTTTCAGGGAGTTGTAGAGAGTGATGAGGTCTCCCCTGAGCCTCCTCTTCTCCAGGCTGAACAGCCCCAGCTCCCTCAGCCTCTCCTCATAGGATCTGTGCTCGAGTCCCTTCACCAGCCTGGTTGCCCTCCTTTGGACCTGCTCCAGGACCTCAATCTCCTTCCACCTGAGGGGCCCAGAACCGGATAGGTCCTCACAGTGGCTCTTGAAGGATACTTGAGAGCTGCACCTAATTGGAAGGGAGAGGGACAGCAGCCTCTGCCAGCACCTGGGGCCTGCCACGCTGTTGGTGTGTGTCTCAGGAGAGCCCTGGGCAGAGGTGGGTGATGTTTCCATGGAAAGTGGGACACAAGGTCCCTCAGCTGAGCAGCCACAGCTGCGCAGAGGTAGTAGTCTGAATGATTATATCAGGCAGGTCATGTTCAGGTTTCTCCCTGTACTTCCCATCTACTAAAGATTCTACCAGCTGCAGAGTGGTGTGGAGATCAGTGCTGGAAGGAAACCATGACCAAAAACAAGAGCTGGGTTTTACCAGCCTTATGGTTATCTGCTCTCCATCACTGAGGCATTCAGCCAGAACCCTCCACCAGCTCTCTTCTTCCAGCAAATTCCCCTTACTCAACTTGCACCTTCACTCTGCAAATTCCAGCTCACATAGGAGGTGAATTCTTGAGACTGGCTGGAGAAGGGTGGTAGTCAGTGACAGAGATCCAGCATTCCTCATCACCCCCTAGAGATGCAAATGATACCCAGGACTTAGCAAACTGTGCTGTGACCATTGCAAGTGCTCAATTTCTCATCAGCTTTGTCCCATCTTTAAAGGGCCATAAGCTCCCACTTGTCCTCTACAGGTTTTCCAAAACTCTGATGTTTGTTTGGGCTTTTTAATTTTTTTTTTCTTTTTTTTTTTTTTTTTCCTTGTGTGCTAGTGTCTGGCTTGACATCTACCAACAGCTGCTTTCTCCTTGTCTACCCCAGCAGAAACAGCAAATGCAAAGGTTATTCACTTCCAAAGCCTTCCTCCAAGGATGGTCTCCTGCAGCAAAGGGCACACTGTTGTTCTTTCTCATCTCACTGGCGCAAACATCTGTTCAGGGAGATCAGGAAAGAAAGGAGCTCACTGCTTTCATGTTCAACCCAAATTGCTGGGCCTCCCCAGCATGCTTTCAAATACTGTATGGTGCTGCTCATATCAAGGCTCAAAGATAAAAAAAATTGTATAACCTTGTCATCTGGAATCAGGTGGAAGCAGAAGAGGTTGATTTAAGTAAAACTCCTGATTGCTTTGGTGAGCTAGGAAAACTGACAGGCTATTCTAGCATGAAGCTCTTTTCCTGCTTTTTCTGGCAGAGAGGACACAGATTAGCTGGATTTAGTACAGTGCTGCACATGTTAACCAAGTAGAAAATTGTTATTAGCACTAGAAAATTGTGAGTTGTGCACATGGCATTTCAGGGCCAATAAGGTGTGGAAACAAATGTAGATAATGTGCTTGAGAGCTCACAGCAAGCTCCATCTCTGTAGAGGGGTTCTGGGCAGATAAGGTGAAACGTTGCTGTGTTCAGGACTCAGGAAGATGCTTTATCACTTACGGTGGTTTTCAGCATTTCTGAGCAGTGCTGTGCTGGGCCATGGGCTTTCTGTGAAGCATGAAGACTGGGGTGGCAAAGGACAGGACCAGAAACAGATCTTGATAGCTCAATAGTCCAACCTATTCTGGCAAATTTGCATTTGTGGGGAAGTTGCTAACACATGGGAGGTTTTTCCTTTTCTTCTTCTACTGAAAATGGGCCTTTTGTCAATTCTGGTCTTTTCTGAAATGCCAGTGGCAATTGCTCACCTCTGGACATACCTTCAAAAAGCCTTTAAGACTCACACTAAGTTTCAGTGGTCACCTGGCAGAAGAAAAACATTTCTAAGGAGGAAGAGCAACAACAGCTTTGTCAGCAGCACCTTGCAAATCACATTAGAAACTCAGAGTAAAAAGCCAAGGGAAGAGGAGACACTAATGGGACAGGAAGGATAATGGGAAACCTTCACTGACTGGCCTCTTTAGTGTGGTCTCTATTACACAGCTGCAGAGAGTACGTTTCAGGGCAAAGGTAATTTATCTTTTGATCAATGTAGGAGTTGCATAGGAAAATACTGTCACTGTTCAGTTCACTTCTGATGGTTTTGTTCATTTGCCTGGTCTACAACAGACACAGGGCACACCAGGCTGCCACATCCCAGCCTCTGAAACACTGTGGAGGAAGGGAGAGAGGAAGGGATTCCTGCTGGGTCACATAGCACCTGGAAAGGGAAAAAAATATAACATCAGAAATCCAGCATTTGTCAGGACTCATTTTTGGTAGCTAAGCTGCTGCTGTTGCTTCTATCTGTTCCTTGCTTTTTCCATTTTTCCCCGCCTACACAACATGCTGATCTCTTATGAGGTGTTGCATCTGGGAAACAGAGCAGTTTAGGCTGGACTGAGGGATTTTTTGCTTGCAGCAAACACAAATGAAGTGATGGAGAAAGGAGCGAAACCCCAGTGAGGCATGACTGAGAATCAGTCTCCACTTTTGCCTCTTGAATTCTTCTGTGACCTCCTCGAATCCCTTATGGAACCACTCTCCACATCCATTTTAAAGGGAGATAGTATTTCCTGCTCTCTCCTTTGCAAGAGTAATTTGTATGGAAAGCACTACTAGATACTTTGCATCTATCTAGCAATTTGTGTGAAAGCACTTTTAGAGCCATGTTGAAGGAACAGAAAATACAGGTAAGAAATGGAAACCCATTACAATCATGTAAGCAATCACTTTGGGTTAAATATTGACCAGGGTGTTTGGTTCCTCAGTTCCATATATGAGCTTGCCCACCTTACACCTTACCATCTGTATATTCAGATATTCAGATCTGCCCCTTCAGCACCAGTTTAAACATATTGCTGTGGTGTGAGAAGAAAAGCCCCCAACGTTTCTCCATCTATTACCTCCTAACCTGGCATTTTATTTCTGGAACCTTCCCGTTTCATGAGTGGCTTTCTTCAAGGTGTGCACAGTAGCATTTGCAGAGTGCTCTGCTCCACAAAAACTGCTCTGCTTTGACTGCCTGCCAGTGTCACAGAGATAAGTGCTTCTTGTCTTCATCTTTGGTCATCTGGCAGGTTCAATGCACTTGACACTGAAGAACCTTCGTCTGCTGGATTTAGCAGCCCCTCCCCCTTGCTGTCAGGGATTAGTTCAGTGTTTCTCCTGAACCTTAATAGTGCTCACATTCCTGTTTTTTATACAAGGAAGTGAAAGTTCTCCTGGACAAAAGCATGTTTCATCTGTGCTTGCCATCCCCTGCTTCCTCTTCCAATTGCCTCGCTTTCACTTCTGTCCCTACAGGTGAGATGCAAATTCCCAGCTTTCACTTTTTCTTACTGGATTTTCTCCAGTACATAGTCAGTGTTTCTTCATACCTCTCAGTCAAAAGAGTAACTGGGAATTGTTCATCTCCTTTTATGTTTCTGTTCATTCCTTCTACCCTTCTCTTGGCAAAGCTTGTGTTTTATGATTTCTGCAGGGACTTTTCTCAAAGATAGCAAAGCTTTTATTTTTTTGTAGGAGTCACCATCTTCACCTTTGGTGTTGCTGTGAATGTCCCCACATTCTTAAGTCGTGGTACACATTTTTGGTGGGATGTGATCCACTTGAAAGTAGTACATGGTGGCAGCTTGTGCTTGCTCACATGGCAGAGGGGGCCAAACACCTCCCTGTGAGCAGCTGCTTTGGAAGGAACTGGAGGTGGGAATTATAGAAATTGAGGCAGTGGTGGGAAAGAGCACACAGTCCCTGGGAGCACTATGCTTTGGCCCTTGGGTGCAGAAAGAGGGGAAAGGAAAGGTGTGTGACAACAGCGTGTGACAGTAGGGACAAGCAGTTGGTTCTGCTCACAAACATTGCTCTTAGAGAGATGGGAATTATATCCCTATTGCTGAGCAGCAAGTGTGGGATCCCTGGATTATGCTATGACACTACAGCCTGACTGACCCTCTCATTCAAACTCTTGGCCACAGCTTGCTGCACCCATGGGAGAAGCCCAGAGAAGCAGGACTTCCCTGACAAGAGGGGAGTCTCAGGCATAAACCTCCCTTCTTACATGAATGAGAAATGTAGGCACTCGTACTAAATGGTAGGTCTGGGGCTAATGCTCTAAGTGAAAAGAAGGCGGCTGTTAGTGATCCAGGCTGCTAAGCCACAGGAAAAAAATTAAGGAAAACCAAGCTTTTGTTCCCAGCCTGAGTAGCCCTACACTGGGAGTGCTGCCAAGAGCCTGCATACTCCTTCCCTCTCTCCCTCTAAATGTATTTACAGGCAAGTGTTGGAGAAAAACATGCAGGTGGGCAGGCTTCTGAAGTGACATAACAATAATCTCCCTCTCTGTTTCAGATGTTGATTTTAGGTATTGGGGGGAGAACTACAGCACTCAGTGGCTGTACACGAGCAGGTAACACAACAGCAGAGCTGGAGGCAACGAGCAGCAGCTCTGCAGTCAGCTCCCAGGCCTGTGGAGCAGGGTGGCAGTACCTGGGCATGGAAAGCATTAACATGTATGTAGGATCTAATGAGAGGATTAGCATCCCTCTGCTTACATGGTAGCAGCTGGAGGACTTTGACATCATTTTCCATAGTTCCCTCATGGACTGAAAATAGGCTGCTCTCTTGCTGATAGTAAGATGTCATCCTTTCTGTTCCTTGACTTTTGTTCAGTCACTGCATGCCAGAGGGTTTTTTCTTCTGCCTTTATTGACTTGTGGTGTTTGTGCAGAAACTTTGTTCTGAACTCAGAGCTTACTTTGCTTTTTGTAGAATTTGTGTCCAAAGATAGTAAAAAGGGCTTTTAATTAATATATGCCCCAAATGGTTTCAAAGAGTTTGGTATTTTTTTTTTACTACATGTATGACTGAAGCTGCTGCTTTCAAAAATGTGTAGTGGTTTCCAACTGTATGCACCAGATGTTTATTCTAAATTCATACTTAAGAAGTTTTTATGATGTTGCTCACCTTTTAAAAGGAAGAAGCATAGAGACACTCGCAATTTAAATTACTTCTCTAACAACTATAAAAGTGTTCATATATTAGACACTCTTTTTCCAAAAGCTATTCTTTTAAATGACCTAAATTTTTTTTTTGTCTCTCCTTTATCTTTCCAAGCTTTTTTCCATAGGTTTTTCAGCTACACATACAAAAGCAACCTGTCTTTTAGCATTTACCATTCACTTCCATGCTGGGCAGATTTATATCCAAACAGTCTGTTGAGGTTTGATGGTACAGTCACCACTAAATTAAAAAAAAATAATAATTAAGAAGAATAAATTCACCCAAACATCTGCTGTACAGTGAGAAAAGGTAGGGGCTGACTCAGATGTCAGTACTGGTTCAGTATAAGATGGGGGATGGGAGAGAGGGTGCTTGCGAGGCCTAAATTAAACCCAGTCAATCTAATCTCCCAGGCTAAATTAGGTTTATACTGAGACTTGTCCTCAAGAGGACCCTGTCTTTCCATTGGCTCTGCAGAGAGACTGAAGAGATCAGGCTCATGAAGAGCAGTTAACCTTTGTGGAGATACGTGCAAATGCTTCCATGGATCTGTACCCAGAGCCAAGGGAAGGGATAACAATGAAGTCACATTCTGATCTTTAGGGCACCTTCTGAGTCCTAATGTCAGTGTTCATAGAATCATAGAATTAGCCGGATTGGAAGGGACCTCAGAGATCATCAAGTCCAACCCTTGATCCACTACCGCTGTGGTTCCCAGCCCATGGCACTGAGTGCCACGTCCAGTCTCTTTTTAAATGTCTCCAGGGACGGAGAATCCACCACCTCACCGGGCAGCCCATTCCAATGCCTGATCACCCTCTCCATAAAGAAATTCTTTCTAATATCTAACCTAAACCTCCCCTGGCACAACTTAAGACTGTGTCCTCTTGTCTTGTTGAAAGTCGTCTGGGAAAAGAGACCAACCCCCCCCTGGCTCCAACCTCCTTTCAGGGAGTTGTAGAGAGTGATGAGGTCTCCCCTGAGCCTCCTCTTCTCCAGGCTGAACAGCCCCAGCTCCCTCAGCCTCTCCTCATAGGATCTGTGCTTGATGAGGGAAAGGCCTTTAGATGACAGTTTCACAAAGCTTCTGGTCAGTTTAAGGTGGTACTGCAGCTCAAGCCTCTGGACTCACTTTTCTCTCCCAACATCACACACGTTTTTCTCCACAACTGCACACCCCTATCCATACACTCCTATAGGTGCCTGGGCTGCTGCCCCCTGAACTGATGCAGGTTAAAACACACTTTGGTGTGGAGGGAGTCTTAACGTGGACAAATTCTGCTGCAGTACACTTCAGCATGTATCTGTCTCAATAAAAAAAAAAATAAGAAGAAAAAGGAGAAAAATAAAGGAAAAAGGAAGAAAAGACTGGTATGGGGGCAGGGATGAGGTAGGAGTGGGTAGCTGGGATGGGCTGTCTCTTCAGCAGCAGAGCCACCTTGAAGTGTTTATAAAGCTACAGCCTTTGTTTCTTTGCTGTATGCAGAACCACATTTTCCTCATGCTGTTGGTAGATACCAAGCTCCCTCCTCCTATATTCCCAGCTCAGCTGCACATGGATTTAGGTTTAGAGGCCAGAACAAGCTTGTTAGAGATACACATAGAAGTCTGGAAAAGCCAAGGACTTGTAAGAGTCTCTTAAAAGTCCTTAGGATCAGCAGTGAAGTTTACTGTAGGTTGACTGAGGATTAATTTTTTAGTGCATTATTCATCTCCACAATAAGAACTCTGCCTTTTTCAGGGTTTCAGGAGTCCTTCTGACTAAAGCTGCCACGTCCTAACATTTTCTGTATTGGAACCTCAACTGCTTACTGAAACATGTCTTTTAATTTTGCCTTTTCCTCAGCAAAGACCTCCCAGTTTGCTAAAATATCGAACTATGATTTAAATATCTTAAAGTGATGAAGACATCTAGAATACTTGTCACTTTCATGACTACAATTCAAAGCTCAACGTATTCTAAATAGGATGTCTGAGGAGATGAAGCATCCTGCCTGTGCAACTGCATCCTGGAAAACTTTATTTTGCTGTGCAGTTTTAATTACTCCCTTTGCAGCTACACTAAGAAGTAGTAAACAGAAGAGCAACATTACTTTTTTGATAAAAATCAAATTAAGGCTTTGAATTTACTGCAAGAAGGGGCTGAGCAAAGATCTGGATGCTTTCACTGAGTATTATATGTTTTCATGATAAACACTGACAGAGATCATGTTTTAGTATTTCACTCACTTTCTACTTGCACACTTCTCACTTCTCACTCTAGTTTAATAGGTGTGGAATTTTGTAAGGACAGTGGTTAAGTGGAAATACACTGAAAACTAATATTGATTTAAAGCTGAGACAGGGATTAACGCATAAAGCACTGCTGCAACTTCTGGAATTCTTGCTAAGCTCCATTTTTTTCTTTCTGCTGAAAGAAGAAGAATCAAACTAAAAAACTTAGCGATACATTAAGGAATACACAGATAATAATAAAAATTACAAATGCATACTGTGGAAGCATTTAAAGCAGAATTTATGTGATCCTTACATACCTTCTCATTTTGTGCTTGCCATTTCTTTTCCATTTTCCAAAAAGCAAATCCACAAGCCCAAAGAAAGACAATTCTAACATTGTGGCCTTTTGTTCTCCAAAGGACTTACTAGCTTAACAGCTTGCTACTTTTAACAATGTGTTAAAAAATAAAATACAGGAACTTTTCAAAACCACTCCAATTCAGAGGTGATCCATCAAACCTGAAATAAACTTTTTGGCATTTTTCACAATCTGGTTGCATACAGAGATGGTCCCAGCTGATAAAAAGGCTATTAAACGAAACACAACACCAAAAGGCAGAGATGAAGTTGCCAGTATTAAATGAAGATCCTCCAGCTTTTCCATGGTATTGGAAAGCTTCCACTATACTTCTGGAAAAAGCCTTTTTCTAAGACAGGTACTTCAGCTTGCAGATGCAAGGAGAAAGATATACAGCACAGCTCTATGCTCCAGTATGACTCCAAGCTCAGTCTGCAACTCCCAAACACCTCTGAAGCAGCAGATCCTGCCATCTGAAATGCAAATCTAGACAAGAAGTTTGGCTTCATCCCTCACTAGAATTCTCTCATTACTTTTTCTCTTCTGTTGTCATAAATCCCAGAGAGTTTCTTTCTGAACCTGTTCTGCCTTCTATCCCTGTTGCTCTTGGTGAGCATGCAATTCAACTAAAGGCAGCACTCCCTTCTTTAGCAACTGCCCTTTTTTACTACACTCCACAAAAAGCAGGTTAATGCCTCCTGAACAGTCCCAGAAATCCCTGATAGCATAATACAGTGAGAGAAATCTGACTCTGCCAGTGTTACTTGCTGTAGATGTGACCATGAGAAAGGGCAATGAGAAGAAACCCTGAATTAGACCTGTCTTTGCTGTAGGATAAGCCTCAGTTTGTAAAGCATAGTGCCAATAGTACTGTTGTCATAAGCATCAAAAGTTAACAGAAGATGTTTTAGAAAATAAGCCTTTAATTTTTATAAATTATACATTACTCTGAAAACCAATAAATAAGGATGTTTTTAAAACACCTCCTCTCCTGTTCTATGAATATAAAATTTTCTTCCATGGCTAGAAAACTTATCACAAACACAGCTTGAGATGCTTAAGGATTATTTTTATCCACCAATTACAGAAGTTCTACATGTCAAATATGTGTCCCCATCATTAAATTGCATTCTCAGATAATACAGTGTCAGACACCAATTATGCATGTATTTAGTCTCACACTAACTCTTTTGTGTAGATTCCAGTTCCTTAGTGTTTTTTTTCAGAAATAATACCAAGTAACTTAGTAGAATCCCATAAATTAGAATGGCTACAGGATCAGAATTAGGACTTGCTATCTTTCAAGTCTGCCCTTCCTGGTAACTGCTGAACATCTTGTTTTCACAGAATCAGAAAGAATTGTAAGCAATTTGGTAACAAAATGGAACCAGAGTACACCATGCTGTCTACCAGCTACTTAGTGTACAAAAAGTCTACCAGTTTTGTACATACAAGTCTCTTGGAATTATTCACTTGTGTATACAGAAGTAGCTTTTGACTTTTTTTTAATATTGTTCTAGAGTCTTTCCCAAGGAATGTGAGCAAAATCCCTACCCTTGCTCCAGCAAATCACACTCTTACACTGGAGAAAGGACAGATGTAGGGGGGGTGGGGGCAACTGTTTTAATAGCTACAATTACACAAATTGAAACCTGCATCCTCATTTACACTGAAGAACCTTCAGAAATGAGGCTGCTGAGTTGAGCCTACACCAATGCCCACAGTAAAGAGG
Organism: Florisuga fusca; assembly: GCA_038090715.1. Taxonomy (NCBI): domain Eukaryota; kingdom Metazoa; phylum Chordata; class Aves; order Apodiformes; family Trochilidae; genus Florisuga; species Florisuga fusca. The sequence continues at coordinate 1,171,257 of JAAWXA010000044.1, forward strand.
AGGATATAAGGCATTTGTGTATTTGCAGATTGGGTCCCTTGCTCCCACGAAAGTGCCTTCTCATCAACAACTCTGGGTTCCTAAACTGTAGTAACCTGAGGCTTCAGTGGCAGATGCTAAATAAAAATATACATAAAATTTCTTTCAGTCGTTTATTCTAATTGATTAAAAAACTCGTGTTTTTTGCCAAGTGTAAAAACATTTTAAAGCCATACAAATACAAGTGACCCAACACTTCTAAATACACAGTCCATGGTACAATAAATGAAATCAGCACATAGTAGGGATTATCTATTTTATTCTTTAGAGGTGGAACAATGAAATCACTGTGCTCCAGGAACACAATAAAAAAATTATTAGGACTTTTACACCTGATAGATTTCCCCCTAATAAAGTTGTACATTGCTTATAATACTATAGATTGGATCTGGAATGATAGAAACGTGAATTCAGTGCCACCCCACAGCTACATTGATAGCAAGTACATTCACAAACAAACCCTCCCCCCAGTTCTTCAAACACCTGCAGAGTTCCCATTTCTATAGCTAGCTAAAAATATTCTTGTTAAAATAGAAAAAGATTTTTCTACAAAAATTTTTTGGGAAAGTCATGACATTGCATCTAAACTGCTTTGCAGACAACTAAGCACGATGATAAATCAGCCTTGCCAAGACTTCCCCTTCCAAGAGTTCACCCGGATTCTCACATTCCTAGGAACAGTCCAACATTGCCACCAGGTGGTCAGAGATGCGCAGGTTCCTCGGGACAGTTGCGTGTGACACCTCTCGGAGAAAATCCATGAGATACCTCGTCAATGACTAACAATATTGCAAGTAAAAAAGGGAAATGAATTCTGAAACCACAGTCCTTATGCAGTGAAACCACTTCAAACTATGGAACAATATATGAAAAATAATTTAAGATATTTTGGAATTAAGTCTTCAGTGTTGTTATGCTCCTCTCCCTAAAGGCACAATCCGTTTCCACCCACTTCTTTCTTAGTACAGCATGTACTTGCCAACAAGCAAAATCTACATGCATGCAAAATGCCCAAGCCCATTCCTTTCTTCAAACGTAAACATACTTGAAAATTTCAAAACATGGAGTTCAGGAAGCAACAGAAATTTAATTTTTAAAATGATCTTTCACATAGACTTTTTCACTGCTGCCTTTCTCACACTGAAGAGATATGCTTCATAAATAATATTTAAGAAGTTGTCATCATTCTGAAAAACAAAACAGGTAATTGTTAGTGCATGATAGGTGCATGAAGTTTTTTTTCCATTTCAGGATGAAATACTTTTCAACCTGATTCTATTTTAAAAGGTGAGCAACAGGAAGGCTATTTCTGTTGCCAAAAATATTTATTGTTTCCAAGCCTTCCTGATAGCCTTAGAAGAATGGGATATGAATATTAACTTTACTGCAGCAAACATTACTACCTCTTTAAGAAGTAATGAGTACAGAGAAAGCACATTTTCCAAATTCAGGGTGGATTTAACCTGAGTCCACTATTCTTGCAGGATATTGCAGTGATGATGCAGACCTGTCATTTCTCCCCGTCCCTCATTTACCTAGGGATTTCTTTAAGTAGGCTCCTCCATTAGGTCAGTGATAATTCTAAGCATGTCTGAAGGAACAATGAAACACCAGGGGGATGATCCTATAAGTGGGCAAATCCTTGCATCTTGTTTAGCTCTTTTTGAGCTCCTCAGTGCTCACTGCTCCTCAACTGATGCTGTTCCTTTTGCTCTCATGCGACTTTTACTTCAGTTCATTTTGCAGGAACAGGTCAACTCACACGAAGAAACAATGTTCTAAAGTAGCTCACATAAATTTATGAAGACAACTAAAATCCAGATACTATTTAAGGAAAACCAAGTGTATTTGAGATTGCAGTTTTATACAATGGAAAGGCACAGGAAAGAAACTGGCATTCTTTGCACGACGTAACTCAGCATGTAACAACCACCAAGAACAACAGGGTCAAACATGCAAGTAGAATTTCAGGGGATAAAATCCTATTTTCCTTGACTAGTTTGCTTTTTAACTTCATATATGGTTTCCTACTATCCAGATACTCAAAGTACATAAAGACACGATAATGTGATTTTTTTTTTTTATTTTTTTTTTTTTTTTTAATGATATAAATTATAGACCAAGATAAAAATACAGGGAGAAATGAGAAAATTCATTGTTCATTCATTCTAATGAATTAGAAAATTCATTCTAATTCATTAAAGACAATATTTTTTATCTGGGTCTATAATTTATATCTTATTTTAAGTGAGTTACTTTAATATTCCAGTGATGACTTGATACAGGGACACAGTTTTGTCCTAAAAATGGGACCCTTAAACCTATGTCTCTCTTCCTCATGCTTTAGCATCAAGTCTTTAGATATAAAACCTCACCTTAACCTGTGATATTTATCACAGGGCAAGTCAGGGAAAAAATATTCACAATCACTCACATCATCCCAGAACAGTAAACAATCATCTCATACATAATGTTGTTAATGCTTTGTCACATTTAAACCTGAATAACTGCATCAAGAACAATTTTAGCATTTGAACTAAAAATTAGCATTGAATAGACCGAACTGGTGTATTTTTAGGTTATCTAACCCATATTTTGAAGTTGCTTATACTCATCCTGCAATTTTAATTTCCCATCTGAATTCCTCTTACTGCTAACCTGCATCTCTGAAATATTTGGCAGGTAAGGCAATCACCCATTATTTATCCTTGGCTAAAAATATAATAGATCTCTTTCTGGCTCATAGGCTGACCTTATGAAGCTTTCAGTCATCTTTGTTCTTTTCCATCAAGTTTATTATCTTTCCTGAACCCAAACCCAGATGCATTAATCAAAATGCAATTAAGCCAGCAGTGTGCAAGGAGAGGCTGTCAGGTCTGTGGTCTATGCCACACTGCTCTGTTAACATGCAGATGTAAATACCACATCCTATATTCTAATTACTCAGCCTCTAGACAGGTGGATGCAACTGATCACAGGCTGCTTATATCAAAATGGGAACTGGAATTTTAAGTGAGGGAGAAGAATTCTCGGCGCTTTACCTGGATCAGGTGTAAAAGTGTTTCCTGCAGCTGCATCTTTGTCATTGAGCTGCTGTTGACCACAGATGGCTCTGGGGTTTGCAGTGGCAGAAGAAGGCTGGCTGAGCTAGCAGCAGGTTCTTGGTTTGCTGCTGTTAACCTCCCACTTTCACTTGGTTTTGGTGGAGCAGATGTGGACTGAGTGAAGACCATTGGGGACATCAATAAGGTAGGAGTCACAGTGGCAGGAATGCGTTGAGGTGAGATTACCTGTCCATATAAAAATACAGTCATCAGTTAAACACAGCTGCTTAATTCTACAGGAATAACAATAATGAAAACTGTAGACTGATTGGCAACAGGTGCAAAGCCTGTTGGAGTTTGATACACTTCTGTGAAACTCCAGTTCAGGACCACCTACATGACCTTTTTCCAGATTAAAAGGTCTTCCATCCTTTCCATAAGGAAAACCTTACCTCTCTATGTAAGTCTATATGATGGCCAAATGATCTCAGGACAAGAGTATTCTATTACTATTAAATATCAGCACTCTCAGAGAATGCAGCTGTAAAGTCTTCGACATAGGGACAGTAAGTCACTAAGTTTAAATTTTGAGAACATACTTAAACACACACACACACAAAAACAACCTATGTCCTGGATTGCAACAAAAGAAGCACAGACAGATGGTCAAGGGAGGTGATTCTCCCCCTCTAACTGTGCTCTTGAGACCCCACCTGGAGTACTGTGTCCAGTTCTGGAGTCTCCAACATAAGAAGGACATAGAGCTCCATGTCCAGAGGAGAGCCACAAAAGTGATCAGAGAGCTTCCCTACGAAGACAGGCTGAGGAAGCTGGAGTTGTTCAGCCTGGAGAAGATAAGGCTCCAAGGGGACCTTATATCAACCTCCCAGTATCTGGAGGGGCCCTACAAGAAAGCTGGGTAGGGCTCATGGGTGTGTAACAAGAGGACAAGGGGAAAGAGTTTCAGACTTGAAGAGGGGATATTCAGGTTGGACATTAGGGAGAAATTCATTCTTGTGAGAGTGGTGAGCCACTGGAACGAACAGGTTGCCCAAGGAAGTTGTGGCTGCTCCCTCCCTGGAAGTGTCCAAGGCCAGGCTGGATGGGGCTTGGAGCAACCTGGTCTAGTGGGAGGTGTCCCTGCCCATGCAGGGGTGTTGGAACTAGATCATCTTTAAGGTCCCTTCCACCCCAAACCATTCTATGATTCTATGAAATATCACTGTTAAAGACTAACCTTTGCACCTAATACTAGCAAGTATTTTGCAATTACATCTTTCAAATTACTTTACAGGTACATGTATATTTTTTTTTCTTCTTGTTTTATTTAAGGAGAGGGGAAGGAAAACAGAGATAATTTGATTTATCTAATTTGATTTAAGGGCTGCAACACACTGGTGACACTGTCACAGAAACAGAAGCAATTCCTATTAAATACTCAGTTGACAAAAATCAAGGCCCTCAAAGAGAAGGAAAACTTTGATGCTGCAATATCTGTGCAAGTTCCCTCAGTATCATATCCATGCCAGCCTGCCAAGATAGGTGTCAAAGAATTTTACTTTCAAATTTTGCTGTGCATCTTTCAACTGTTAACCATGCAGGGCTAGCAAATTCTGTTGGATATAACATACAACATCAAGGAAAGTTCATTCTCTGCGTTTGCAGATATTAGAGCTCTGTGCAGGTAATCTCCTGGTTTAATTAGGTAAACTCTAATTAGAGTAATAAGTTTAATCCTAATTGGCCATCTCCTCACTTCTCAAAGAACAGGACATACAAATGACTTGACATGAGCTTACCAAAGCTCCTCTCTTTTGGACTGGAGCACGATTTATTGCTCATGTAAAAAAGTGAAAAGCTACTGACTCACCTCATTCTGTTCACTTTAATTTTTCTTCAAAATTGAAATATAAGAAAATAGAAAAAATATCTTCTAGGTATGCAAACCAACACAGTTTAACATTAAAAAACATTCAAATTTTTGTAGCTTGTCTTACTCCTAGTCATGATCTACCCAAGACATTTCTGAACAATCTTTTTACACAAAATTTAAGGAAGCAGAAGACTAGGGGTCAGGAAACACTCATGTATATCAGAAAGTATGTAATTTGCAAAAATCTCCCAGCTCATGTTTTAGGAAATATTGTTTTAATTAAAAAAATCTGTTTCTCAGATAAAGAGCACTACTTTAGAATTAAACTCGTGACCTACAGCTTTTTTTTGTACCTCATACCATGTAATAATAACAACAATCTTCTGTGTTAGAAGCTCCAGAACGAGTTAAGGTATTCCTAATTCATTGCAGGTATGCTTCAAGCAGTCAGGTAGTGCATCTGTTTGTGCACCTATGCTTAAAAAACAAGGTTGATTTTAGAGAGAAGCCAATGTAAGTCCAAAGTGACATCCCTCTGTGGAGTGAGACTTTCAGACCGTGCACAGATGTTCTCCTGTGAGGAAACTGTTCTCCTGTCTGTGGAAGACAGACTACCTCCAGACAGGTACCACAACACTTCTGTTCTAGTCATTCATGCTCTCCACCCATGCATCCAACTTCTCTTTAATTTACCTCAAGTAAAACTGGCAGGGTTTGCTTAAACCAGATGATTATTCCCAATGTGATTTAAAGAATGTATATACAAACTCTGCAAGGGCAGGAACCTCAAGGAAAGGGATGGTGGAGAGCAGCTGGAGGAGATAAACTGTCCCACTAACATAGCTGAACCTATGACAGACTCTATCAAAGATCTAGATAACATGTCCTTTGTAACCAAAAGACATTTCTCTCTAGAGTCCAAGGCAAATAAACAAAACCTCAAAAAAATGTGCTCCTAATAATATACAGTTACTACTGTCGAAAACGTATAATGTTGTGGTTTAAGAGACAGGAAAAATTATTTGTTTCTCTGAACAGAAACTGCCTTATGGTAGGAATTTTCAATCATATGGAAGCTATATGGAATAAGCAATATCGCCATCTACTGGTGACACAGCTAATACTACAGGTTACTGCAAAAATATTTGTCAGAATAGAAAATATATGTATAATTTTTTCAATGGGCAGCATTTGTTTCTGTATGCAGACACTAAAATGTGGGTTTTTTTCTGATGGCTCATGCTCAAAGCTTCTGCCATTTAACAACCTTTAAACATAAGCAGCATGGGTTTTAAAAAATATAATAGCAAATTTTCATTTTACATTCAGTTCAGATCACCTTCTATCACTGGGACAACAGACACTAACCAGAAAATGGGATGCTGATCTTGACATTACCAGCACAGCTCCTATAGCACCATACTTTTGCTCAAAGAACTGAAAAAGCTCTGTAGGGACATAGTAGACTTTGGGCCAACCTTCTAGCTTGGAGTAATTTCTCACAAGATGTAACAGCCCTTCCAAATTGCTGTTGATGAGGTTCCTTCCCACAAAACTGAACCAGTGTCACTTGTTCATCCAGCCTCTACTGAATTGTCTCCAGCTTTATCAGGTCAACACTTAAATCTCTGAGACACTAATAACAGCAGGAGTCTACTGTCAGTTGTTCAGCAGTGGACTAAGAAAAATTAAAAATGTGCAAAATAATTGTTGCAGAATATAGTATTCCTTCTCTGAAGCACAAATGCTCACTGTCATACCTCCTTGATATCCTGTGTGGCTGTTGGCAGCTAGGTGACGTGATAGCTGGCAAATGCACGTTAACACCATGAACTAAGGGATGTCTTGGATCTCCTGTAATAAAAACTGGCACCCATCATTGCTTCCTACACGTGCAGAATCCCACATGCATCAAGTGCTCCTCTGGAACATCAGCACCTGGTGGGTGCTGTGGGCCTCAAACTGTTTTTAGTGGCATTTCTTAAAACAGAGAACATTAAACTTAAGAATGGTTCAGGAACTTGAAAGAGAGTTAGTATTAAAATGAAGTTTGCTACAATACTAACATTGGTTTTTCCTTCAAGTTCAATTCAGATTTTTTTAAATTGATGCTTACCTACAGAATCTTAAATTAATTCTCAAAAGAAGTTTAATGCACCCATTGCATTCCTTCTGGGCATGTTTGCAATCTGATACTGAAAGTGAAGTGAGGAAATGCTCACACCAAAGAGATACGAGGTACCACGCACATATTCAGAAGATGTAGCACTATGTACAAAATACATTCCTGATGGAAAATGTTCCAAGAAATGAGAGAAACAGCCTGCAAGATAAGTGGCCTTCTGAAGATAAGATAAATTTGTGTCAAGGTTATTGTAAGCACTTTTAAAACCATAATTCTGATTAACATAAACACTTATGTATGCATGCATCTATAATCAAGATAACTTATGCCTAGCACTAAGCATATGATTAAAAGCCCACCGCAGATCATTTTTTATTGCATTTTAAGCACACGTTACTCACTGTCCACATAAGAAATGCTTCATGGAATAAGGCTGGCACCAGACCAGACTGAAGGCTTTTAAGTATTATTCTTCAGCGTTTTTCGGTTGGTTTTTTATTCTCCTCATAACTGGTCTCTTCCTTTCCATGTGGGAGATCACAGCTCTTACACCATATGGAGATGCAGCAGAAGCCAATTTAAACTTGGACTGTGTAACATGTCAATTGTGGAAAAGACTATTGCTTTCACTTTCTCAGTGCTGCTGATGGATCTACTGTGTTCCTTTAATACAATTTTTCCAGCAACAGACACTGTCCAGATACCTTTCCATTCCTGACAGATTTTTTTTAAATTTGCTTTCTCTGTATGCTGAATTGTAGTAAAAGAGGAAATAGCAAAAGATAAATAATTACAGAGAACAAACCTTTTGCTGCATTTGTTGTCAGGATCTGCTCTGATCAATTTTGCATGAGCATGTGCAGATACATTTGTGCCAATTCAATTTCACTCGAATGACTGCAGGCGTGGCAGCACTTAAAGCCTTCAGTCTACAGGAAGGATGATGATATAAACACATTAATGCTGATTTTAAGGTTGCTTCAAATTGTTATCTTCCGATTTAAAAAAAAAAAAATAGGAGTACTTCATGTGGCTAATTCATAGCATCGTACAGGAATATAGGCTCATTCTTCCATTTTTAACCACCTTTTCTTGTGGTGGTTATTTTGTTTTTGTTTTCATTCTGCTGCATGCAAAAGAAGGCTGCAGAGCTTTAGGTATCCTAACCAGTAATTAGTCTTACTTTCATCACCATTTATATGTATAAAGTCTCATTAAAAATACTAAGTGTTGGAAGAAGTGTATCTAATAATGTTTTGACACAGCTATGGCTGTGTCAGTCCATAAAGCCACTCCTAGGCAGACTCAATGTACTCGGTCTGCTCACAGCCATGCAAAGCAAGACTTAAAATCTCCTTAATTGTTTGGGGGTTTTGTTGTGGTTTGTTGTTGTTTGATTGATTTTTTTCCCCCCTTTTTCTTTAAGGCCAACTTGCAGCAATAATTGCAGTGAATGAGACTTGTTCCAGTGAATATCCTTGTCTTTTCCCAAGCTATTGTTCAATTCATACTCAGGCATAAAATTACTGAAATCGAATTATGTCAGACCTCAGTAATTCCCTGTCCAAATTGCAAGTAATGCTAGCATAATTTTCTGTTTCAAGTATACACAAAGTCATTAGCCATATCATCAATACTGACTTTTAATTTGAAAAATATAGCAGCACATTTCTCATTTTTTAAATGCATACTGGCTTATACTATATAGCCTGGCACTTGCCTCATTTCACTATTACCTTCAATGAAGGTCTTTATGTCTCCAAGCTATCAGTACATTTACCACTGAATCAGACAATTTATTTCATTTGTAACAGGCAATTTTCACTCCTAGTGGAAACAGAAGTAAATTTTTGTTTTACTTTGGATCCTCTTTTGATTCATTAGCACTCTACTGGAAAGTCATGTTACCATCTGCAAGCAACTCATCCTGAATAATTTCAATGACTAATCTCCCCAAAACTCTTTCATACAGATTCAAAGTCATGATGCTTTAATTAAAAAAAAATAAAAATAATGATGGATATTTGCTGTATCAAATTCATCTTCCTCTGACCTCTCTCACCAAATTAGAAATCTTGACCTATCACAGTGTTAGTGACTGATGTGACTCTAATTGTTAAATGACTCTTTCAGCCTCTTCACAAGTAGGACAACTTTCTAGAATAAGGATTCTTGTAGCATGCCAAAGTATTCTGTAGTCTCTCGTTCAGTTTTTCAAGAAGATGCATTAAAAAAAGACATCTTTTGAACTTTACACTGAAAAGGTGAATGCTTTATCGTTTGGATAAGTATCTTCTAGACTCCAGTACAGTACCAATCAGAGTGCAGTACAGCACAAGTCTTGTGGATTCCATGTCCACAAAAAGGGAAGTTAAAAGGGGCCAAGATCCTAGCTCAACCCCACACTGGGACATTGAAAAGACATTCAGCTGTAGAAGATCCTACAGAGAATGTGGACCTTAACAAAGATAGCAGTTGTCCAGAATGGCAGAACGGGACATTTTGCAACTGCACATGATGCTTTTCTGAAGAACAGAAACTTGTTTTTGAGAGACCACTCAGAGAGAGACAATTTCTTGCAACCTCCTGCATTTTTTATGACCCCCATGTGATTTTTAGGACCACAATCACCAGAAGTAATGGTTTAGGACTTTTTGAAGGTATTCAGGCACAATACCTTATTTCAAAAGAATACACAGCAAATAAAAAGAAGCTACTGAATAGCTAGAAATAGCAGTTATGGTATAAGATTACTAATTCAGAAATATACAAATACTTAACAGACCTGCTGTTAGAAAATACATGACCTTTAAGCACCTTTAGCCCTTTTAGCAACCAGCATACAAAGGAATGCGTATCTGGACAAAGAAAGCTTTGATTAATTTTGGAAGGAAAAATAAATAAATAAATAAATAGAGCAGTAACAGCAATTACACACAACAGCCTAAGACCAAGTATGGCATCTAAAAACTAGGTGACTTTTCAAAGTGCCTCTGTAAAAACCCAATGCTGTAGTATTTTTGATCATTATTAACATGCAAGAGATGTAGCCTTCAGTATTTACAATATCACAGTCTGGTAAAATGTAACTTTCTTGATGTGGTTAAATTATCATCTGCAAAATGAATGACCTGTAACACCTAGTAAGACAGTAAAAAGGATACACTGGCTAAAACAAAACAAAGGCTAACCTTACAAACCTTAAACTTCAAAAGATTGCAATTTATTTATTTATCGTAAATTTGAAAGTTGCCCATTTACCTGAAAGAGAGAGCTCTGTTTTTCTGTACCCGGTGCTTTTTCTATCCAGGAATCCAGTGGTTTCAGTGTACTGGTATTCTGAGTGACAACAGGAAACTTAGCTGCCAAGGTTGGTCTGCTGGATACATGCAGCTGTTCTTGTTGCACTATCTGGAGTTTTTTCAGTAACTCTTGAGGTGAAATCACCCCAGAATTGGCACCTTGATTGCCAGCGAGAGGAAGGGGCTGTCTAGGAAGTTTGGATTGTTCTTTACCAGCTGTCTGAGACTCTAAAGTCTGGCCTGGGAGGGAACCATTGAAATATACCAAAGGTGGCTGGCTCATGGTGTTTACTGGTGCTGCTGGTGCTCCAACAGCAGCAGGAGTCCTGCTGAACACAGAAGCTGTCGAGTTCACTGTTCCTGTTGCACTGGGCTCCATTTTAGTCACTGGCCCTGACTGACCCTGCAATTTCTGTAATAAGCTCTGAGTGCCAGCAGCATCCTGAACTACGTGAGTCGTCGCAATACCATGAGAAGTCACAGGCTGGAAGAGTCCTGTGAAAGTCTCACCCACAGGGTGGAGATTGCCATTTTCACAGAGTCGGTTCTCAGGAAACTCAGCGAGGGGATGAAGGTCTGTCCCACGCACCATGAGCTTCTGAATGGCAGGGCAAAGCTGCTTCTCTGCAGAGGGTGAATGCCTGCTGGGTTCTTCATAGGACAGGGAACGTACCACGCCCTGCCTAGCAGGAAGATTCTCTTGATGCTGTTTATTAAGAGGTTCTGAGACATCTGGCTTGTCTCGTTTCCCAAACAGTGCTGTCAAAGACAAGTGCTGTGGTTCAGGATCCACATTCTGTGAGGAGATAAAGGAAAGAAATAAACACAGCTCCCTCATGTCTAAGTCACATTAGGCAGTGATGATATTTAGCCAGCAGTATTCAAGGAAAAGCCAAGAAAACTGTTTTGGTTTGTTGGTTGTTTTTTTTTTCTCCCAAGAGAATTTTTAAAACTTTTGTCACATCAGAAGGGCAAGAAGACAGTTGTCAAGTTGCTAATGTGGGAGAAAAAAAAGTGAATCTGAGAGATAGCAGTGGCTTCACTTTAAATACCATGAAAGAGCATCTTGCCTTCTAGCCATCAGTACAATACTAGTAAGAGACAGAAGTCTCCCCGTGTGTGAAGCAGGGTCACTTCTTGGGTTATTGCAGCTGAATTCAGTCCTCAGCATTTTGCAGTGTGATTGAGCTTGAAGATGAATCAAGAGACTTTTCTAATCTATATTTAGATTAACTGAATTCACCTAAAGAAAAAGAACATGAAAAATGTGGTCCAGCAAATGAGCAGACCAGCCTGTGATCAAAGTAGCATCTGAAAATTGAAAGACCATTTCTTTCTTGAATCAAGGTAATATGCCTGTAATTTACATGTTTCCACATAATAAAGTGGGGGATAGTAACTTAATATAGAACAGTTTAGGTTTTTATTAAAATAATGACTTACTATTGGTTCCACCTCAAATTCTTGCACTGACCTGAATCAAACAAATATTGCTAGATGGCCACTCAGGAAGCACTAGTCAGAGAACACACAAACCATTTTACCTTGCATTGCTGAGGTATTCGTTGATGCTGACTTTCACTAGGCTTCACTGGAATTGGTTTGATCAGGTTGGGGTTGTTATAGATTGCAGAGGAGCTGGTTATTTGTTTTGGCTCTGAGCAGGTCTTACACTGCGACAGAAAAGTATTTTTTAGTAAGTGGGACAGTATCTTATCCCATAGTTTTCCACTATAGTAAAATCCAGACATAGCAAAGTACTCAATAACCAAAAATATCAGCACTGATTATGAAATGTTATGCTATGGAAAGAACTGTAAAGACTGCAACCTAATTTTCTAAAACCACAAAGCATATGTAAAAATAAATGCTTGATCCCAAGATTCCCTAAGTATGAGGCTCCCTTCTAATTTAAATCTCATTTCTCTTTCTTATCTTCTGCTCTTCCAGCACTTAAGAAAATAAAATAAAAAAAGCACCTTAGAAAACCAAGCAACAGCCATGCATCAGTTGGCACCTTAGATACATGAAGGATTAATGCACCCATAAAAACAATTTAAAATGCTACTAGTTAAAAGCTGGAATTATAACTCAAATTCTTTTACATAACTATTCCACAATGTATGAACTTGCGAGGGTGCATATAGCAACACAGAAAAATAATTTAAAATTTATCAGGTTTTTAGAATCAGTTTTTTATTAAATATGACAGGATTAATAAAAATATTCATAAAAGATGGGCAGAGACAGGCAACTAAAAGTTATCAAGGACATGGCTTGACTGACATGAAGAGAGTGGGGAATGATTTAATTAAAAAAAAAAAAAGCACAAAAAATTCTGCATGAAAAATAACGAAGAGAAGAGAAGATAAAAGAGTAAGATACTATTACATCATACAAAAAATAAGAATGTAGTCAATGAAACTAAGAAAGCATTGTGTATACAAGGAATGTTAATGTCAGGAAAAAAGTATATTGGAAGTCATTGTCACTGGTTACAACTGAAACCAAGAAACTGGAAAGACCTTTTAAAAGAATTATCTAACAAAAAGTTAAATTGATTTAAAAAGAATATTCATAATCTATTACCTGAATTTGAGGGTCTCTAAATTTCATGCTGAAATACTAATAGTTTGGGTAAGGAATGATCAGTTTTGTCTTCCCATTCTTTCCTTCAAAGAGCCTGGTCTTGTGCATTACTGGGACAGAACTCTGAACTGGACAGACTGCCACATGTACACACAGCACACCCACTGCTCTATGGTTATGAAAATGTCAGTGTCTTTTCCAGAACTTTCCAAGCCTAACTCCTTAGGATGCAAATGTGTTAGATAAGAAAATAACCCCCACCCTCAAGTATAAAAAAATGATCCTTTGATCCATTTCTGGCACCTACAACAATGACCAAACACACACTTTGTTCCAGGGCCTGTTTCAGTAATACAGAACTGGAGTTCCCAAAGGGACTCACAGGGCTCTACCAGTCACTCAAGGCCTACTTTGCAACATTTATTTTCTAGAATCCCAGACTCCTGAGGCTGATGGGAAAGTCTGAAGTGATACAGACTTACCCTTGGCAGAGGAGGATCAGGTTAGGGAGTATGTGAACAAAATACATACACAAGTCTATGGGATCTGATAGGATACACTCATGAAACCTGAGAGAGTTTATTCTATTTGTTTTTGAAAGGTAACGGCAACTGGGGAACCTTCCCAAGGACTAGAAGAAAACAAATATCTGTTCTGTCTTCCAGAAAAGTAAGAAGGAAGATGTGGAGAACTTCAGGCTGGTTTGCCTCACCTTAATCCCTGGGGAAGGTGACGAAACAAATGGTTTCAGGCTGGAAGCCGTTTCTAAACATATTAAGGACAAGAAAGTGATTAGGAATAGCCAGTGTGGATTTACAAAGTGGAGATCATGCCTGTATCAACCCAATAGCCTTTTATAGTGAGATGACAGCTCTGAGGATGATGGGATAGTAGTGGGGTTTGTTTACCTTTACTTTTCTTTACTTTGGCTAAGCTTTTGACAGTGTCTCCTACAACAGCCTCAAAGAAAAAGTGATGAAATGCAGACTAGGTAAGTGGAGAGAGAGGTGGAAATAAAACTGTCTGCTCTGCTGGACCCAAAGTATTGTTGGTATGAAGTCCAGCTGGAGGCAAGTCACTAGTGGTGCACCCCGGAGTTTGACACAGGGGTCAGTACTGTTTAATATCTTCATTAATGACCTAAACGGTGGGGCAGACCAGGTTTGCAAACAATGTAATAACAGGGATGTGTAGAGAGAGACATGGTTGTACTGCCATTCAGAGGGACCTCGACAAGCTGCAGAAATGAACTGATAAGAACATGAAGCTCAACAAAGGGAAACTGAGGAACAATAACCCCATATAGTACAGGTCCGTGCCAGTGACTGAAAAGCAGCTATTCAGAGACTGACCTGGATGGACAAGGACCTGAATATGAAACAGCAACATTCCCCTGTGGCAAAACAAGGCCAAGAGACTCCTGGCAGCTTGCTAAAGGAGGTTCACCTTTAGTGAGCACTGCTGAGACCACTGCTAAGACCTCTACTGAGCACTGCAGTGCTATACCAACTCGGGGCTTCCTAGCACAAGAAAGACACAGACACTTTTCTTTGACATGATGCATAAAATACTGTCAAATACTTCTTACTGTGTTCTGCAGAATTTGAACAAATAATTTGTTTATACACAGATGCTTACAGAGAATGACATTGACCTGACTTAGTGTCATTTTGCCATGATCTGGTAACATGGCTAGTAGGGTAGCAATCTGAAGAGTAAAAAAAAAAAAGGAAAGCCTGTGATGATTTCAAAGGAACCTGTAAGTAGCAGAAAGGATTTTCAGTGAGAGCTGCGCTTAAATGAGACAGATACAGAATCACTTCAGACTGGTAAAGAACATTAGTGTACACACTATCATTCACGTCAAGCATGGCACAGTTCCCCTGCGGAGGTCAGGCTTTCTGGATCCTACTATGAAGACTTTCACACAGGTAACAAATCAAAACCTAAAGCACCTAAAAACTAAGAGACTATATGCCTGTTTGGGCAGGGAAATACCATTGGAACATTTTGGTGAAAGACAGTGAAGAGGCAGCTGAAGAACTAAACTTGAAGAGATGATTTTTCATGCAGACTCTAAATGTTTAACTTAATTGGGGAATAAGACATACCTTTCAAAATTAGCTACACTCTTTCAAAAATAAATTTAACCCAGGCTTTAAAGATTGAGCAAAATTCCTCAGATGCTTTGAAAATTGATGCTCTTGTTCTACAGCTCCCAACACTTTAAAGCACCCTCTTCTCCAAAAGCACACAGAATTAAAAAACGAGAACAACATATTTCATAACTCATTTCAGCACACTGGCATTGTAAGTCACAAGACATAGACTGGCAAGGATGTAGATGCCATAAGGCAGCCAAAAAAGCATGACTGCTTGGAAATATACTGACATTAAATAAAAAAAATTACTGTCATTGCATTTATCAAACCCTTTCTAATAATATTTTACCTACAAAACAAGAAAAAACTCCATATCCAGTTCTTAACATGTCAGATACTCCCTTGTCATGTCCCAGATAAAGAGGAGGTTTTCCTGTTATTTCCTTAGCAATCACTCAAATGCAGTAAGATTAAAGAGGAAGTAAGAAACAAATTTGAAGAAGATCTTATCTGCAGGGGAACTTTAGAACCTTATTCTTTAAACAATGGATCTTCTATTCTAGAATTTCCCCTCCTTTGTCTTAATTTTCTGTGTGCTCATACAGAAATGGAAGGTAACATTTTTAAAGATTTATTACCTCTTTATTCCAGTTTCCCAATTACAGTATTTTAAAGATAATTTCTCAAAAACTGCTTAAACGTTTCACAATATTTCAAATCATAGGTTTTTTATGCCAAGACTAGATATTGATTCAATATTAAAACAGAAAACATACTTTTTGGAGATTTTGGAGGTGTTTGTCCACTACAATACATTAAACCCCTACTACATAAAATATGAAGGTCCTAAGCTCCAAATGAAGCCATGCCACAACAAAAAAAGGCTACATTTCACCAAACCTCAAAGAGTTTGCTATTATTTCTCTAAGGATCTTATTAGTAGCCCCACTTCAGAAAAATAAGTCTTTCTCTCTGTAAATTGCTTATGTTTAAGATACATATATATTGCTAGACTCAGAACACTTATGAGCTTTATTACTGCATAACAACACATATGATATAAAGGAAACAGCAGTAGGAACCTGCAGGCTCCATAACAATCCACAGCATATATGTGAATAGTTGAAATTATTAGATTTTTATTCCCCAAAGTGATAGGTTTTTAATTGCTCAATAATACAGAACATTATTAGTCCATTAGTTACTTCTTTATTCAGAAGACCCAGAAGATCAAAGCAGCACATGGGCTGAAATTCTACTACATTTCAGCTTTTTCATTTCTTTCCATTAGTGTTTGAAAGGAGCTAACAACCACAATTAAAACCAGTAACTCCACTGTTAAAGGTCTCCTCTGAAGGAAGTTATTTGTACAAACCACAGACTCTCCTAGCAGGTTTGAATACTTCACTCAGAAAAAGGACACAACTTCCTGGTGCTACCCAATGACCACAGAAGCTTTAAGGGTCAAAATAACACAAATCTAGACTTGTTCTTACCTCTATTCAAAAAAATAAAAAATCAATTTTATACATGTTCTCCTTTCAGATGTTTTTGCTGATGGCATTCATTTTTTTAATTGTTAGCAAATTCTGACAAAAGCTTTCTACCAGCTGCTTCCACAAAAAATGAGCACACTGCACAAAGTTTATTTCACTTTGAGTAAAATTATATAAAGATGTTTTACAACGCAAAATGTTGGCATCACAGTACCACAAAGAAATGCCCTCTTTTTATGGACAGCAAGTCTCACCTTGGTATACTCATCTTTGGCCTTGGTAAGCAACCGTAGTATATCCACTTCTTTGTTACTGGCAGAATTCATGATCATTGGGGACAGTCCTGTTGCTGTGCCCTGCTGTGCTTTGAATTGTTCCTGCTGAGTTAGGCTGAAAGTTGGAGGTGAGAGGAGAATAAACAAGACAAAAACTAGTTAAAATATAAAAAAGTTTAAGCCTAGTTACTTTACAATAATTAACCAAAAGTCAAATAATTTCTTTCTTTCCCCAACTACATTAAAAAAATGTGTTAAAAAACCTCAACTGAAATATCAGTATTAAAACACGATCTGACCCAGAATTAAATTAATTTTCTCCAAACTCGAATACATTAGGCTATAGGCTAAAATCTCTGTTAGTCACATTTTCTGTTCTGAGAAGGAGTGGGGAATTTATAGTGTTATTCAGTTCTGCTAGTGGTGGAGGATGGCAAACACACACAAATCAGTCATTAACTACTAGCAAATGACCAATTTCCTGCCCCAGCTGTTTTATTATTATTGTAGAATGCTGAGAATTAAAACAACCAGCCAATTGGCTGAGCAACAGGGTATTTTTTATCTATAAGCAACATTGCTATTATAAACCAGTATGTGTGGTTTACAATTCCATGAATCCTCTGAAAACTAGTTTTTATTGTAGAAAATTGCCAGTTTGAGAGTACCTAATCACCACCAACTGAAACTTGAGCTAGTTAACTAAAATTAGCTGTCAAAAACCTGGGTTTCCTAGGGCTTATTGCTTACTTCTGTAAATGCATCCCCACCAATTATTTCATGGGTCACAACTGACTCACTTTAAAAATGCAGGGTATACAGCAACCCCCCCTCCCCCCAAACCCTAAACAAACTCCCACCCTTGTCATGATTTGTGTTTCACAATGTTTTGTCGCTGCAAAATGAAAAGCAGCAGGTATTGCCTTAGACAAAGAGAGAGAGAGCAAACATGACTACCTTCCCATCCAATATTTTATAAAAAATCCTATCTGAAACATAGTGGTAGTTAAACCACTTTGCTATGGATCGAGATGTGCGAGGATGAGCCTTGTTTGGACTTGTTTGTAGTGCAAGACACAAAGGAGCTTTTGGGCAATCAAAAAATGTTGGCAACCAAAATCGATGTCAGTTCCTCAGCATGCTTCTGGCTACAGAAGCTGTTAAGACAAGGACAGGGGACCTGAAAAGGAGATTCACAAGTCTGGCAGTGCCTCTGTTAGTACCTAATGCTGTCAGCTTGGCTGCATCTGCCTCCCATGGCTTTTCTTGGCATGACAAAGACCAGGCTCTGTGTCACCCCTCCTGTCCTTTAAAAGAATTGTGACACAATGATATGTCCAACCCTATGTATCACAGACAACCAGTATATCCAAACTCTGTCCATCCCTATCGGGCCACTTTACTATATCCTCCACTTTATACCTCAAAAAATTTAGATGGCATATGTTGCCAAAAATCTATAAAGCTTCAACTCCTTCCTCCTCCAAATAGACATGAAAACCTGCAGAATATAGTAATAAGAAAGGGGTCATTGCAAACAAGCTCATCATTAGGCCAACCAGAGGGTAGAGTAGAAGAATGAGCCCTGTCTATCCTGGACAAGTGAAGAAACAAGTGACAGAGAAAAAAATTATCCATGATATTGCTAGATTAAAATACAGCAGACAATACAGTTCTGTCTCAAATTTTAATCTCTGAATTGACTGCAAAATTAAAGATCATACAACAGGTATAAAATGATACTATCTACATAAAAGTAATTAAGTCAGAGCTAATTAAAGTCTTGTTTTAGAAGATAGTTTTGTACTATTGCTAAGAAATGAAGAAGCAGGAATGCAGCTGTAATGCAGGAACAGAAAAAAACTTGTATTACTACAGCCTTCATGATAGCCCTCAGTTACACTGATACAGTTAAAAAAAAGTTAGCAGTAACATTTAAAAAGATCTCCCCAAAATGAAAAATATTTTAAAACCCCAAAGAATACAGTTCTTGAAAACAGATCTTGGAGTCATCAGGAAGTAAATCAGATGAAGTATTACATTCTGATGTAGCTAGAAAGCTGTGTTGCAAATTCTGAAAAAGTACTGCAATAGAGTGACTTATTTGTGATTATACAAAATGCATGTGTGTGACAATCTTTTCAACAAATTCTTTGAAAATAGGCTTAAAGTAGAAAGGTAGGACCATCCTAGCAATATAATGTGCATGTATGTACAGAAATACACACATAATAAAAGCACCAAAAGTCTTGTTTACCCATCACTTACTTTTTCATGAGCTCTGCAATTCTTTGGCATTCTTCCTTATCATAAAACCAAATCCCATATATGGACACTGTAAATGCACATCAAAAACAAACTGTGAGTATCTTCTCAAACAGCAATTCTACCTCGTAGATATTTAAAAGTGACCTGTAAATGAGTTATTAAATTCATTTCTGACTTAATGTTTTCCACATCTATAAATATAAAAATGGTACCTCGGATCCTCCAGACTCAAAAAAGATCAAAGGCATATCTCCAAGGATGTAAACTGCAAGCTTTTAAACCTTCAGTAAAGGCAGAGGTATTTGATCCTTTTCTTTAGAATGCTAAACCACAGTTTTGTTTCCTTCAGAACCTCTTCCTTTGTTTATTTTTTCAGCTGTCATGTCTATTTGACTCCAGTGGCTGGTGTACTGCAGATACTGTTGCATGCATATATAAGCAAGCAAGATTTGTTTAGTTTTCAACAACTTTCAGGACTATCTTATATATCACCAAAGTTTTTAGAATGGTACTAACTCGTCTCTGCCTCCCTGAAGATTTCCTGTAATGTTGCCTGTTATTTTCACTGCCAAAGACATAATTATTTGTAGCCAAGCCCAGAATTGGAAAAGCTATGTGCAAGTTCAGACCTCCACTACTGCAAGTGTTTGCAGCTTTGCAAAGCAACAACAGAGTTAAATTTAACAGTAGTTCAAGATTCTCAAAGCTACAGACCACTAATGAAACCACGATAGAAATGCAGTTTGTGCAGCTTCCACCTTAAGAAATAGGGAGGCTTTTTCCACTCACAACCATGTTATACAGCTTTTGTAAAATAGCCTGGGAATACATCTACAAGACTGTCTCAAAACACTGTGTTCACATTTGTTGGGGTAACTGTACTATCCTACCTTTAACCTCAGGCACAAATTTGCTGTGAGAGCAGGATGGGAGAAGAACCTAAATGGTTAACACAGATCTTCCCCTCTCTATCACTGCAACCTTGTGTAACACTCATGCTCCCTATAGATGATATGGTAGCAAATAGGTAGCTGCTGTGTTTCTTCCCCCTCCCCTCCCCACCACATTACAGACAAGAGTTTTCCCTTAATCCTTCTAAGAAATGGTAATTCCTAACATGCCTTCAAATGTAGTAGAGGCTAGATATTATTTAACTGCAACACTGATCCTGACCATGTAATATTTCCTTACGTTAGCAGAATCCAAAAGCAATCACTTCTCCAATACCACAACCCAAACTGTGGCAAATAAAGTGTAAATTGGCTTTGTTAATGTGTGGAGAAAAAAACAATATGCAGCTGTTTGTAAGACACAAATGTAATACCTCCATTCCCCATCACATCCTCAGTCATGTGTTGTCTTTTACATAGCTAAAAATGGTTCAATTGTTCAATAGTGCATAGTGGCTAAAAGCCTAAAAAAACCCCCACAAATAGCATCCTGTAGACATACAGCAAATAACTTTCAAAAGATGTACAGTCCTTCTGAAAAGTGTGATGGTGATTTCTAGTATTCCCCTAAAAAAAAGGCAAGTAACACAACAGGCAGCATGGTTCTACAAATGTGCAAAGTAAGAGCTGATATGAATTGATATGATAAACAATTCCGGTTTTGTACCATAAATACTAAAATACAGATTTAAAATAGATATTAATAGTCTAATATATTCCAGTAAGCATCTAAAAATAATCTGCAGACCCATAGAAAAGTGTGTGAATGATTCGCAAGGTTCCAAAATCCTGACCTATTATGCAAGACTACACATCATTCTGACGAAACCCATCTGAAAACATCTTGCTGTTCATATTACAATGTAGCAAGTCAACTGAAAACCCCAGACAAGAAAAATCTGTTTTAATCAAGATTTTTCTTTGCAATAAAACAATCTCCAATGCAGAAGTGTATTGATGAAACGTTGGACATCTACTCCATCTTCTCAATTTTTTTTTAATGTCTGCCACAGCTGGTGGCATCACCCGTATGCTAGACAGGTTGAAGAGCTTCACTTTTTGGCCAGTTGGTCCAATGTCCCAGCCTACTCATGAGTATCTAATAAATCTGAAAGCTGACAGGCCCATAGAAATACTGCAGTGCTTCTGGACATTCAAAGATGAAAGACTGGAATCAACAGCAAGGCAGTTGACCTCAGCTCAGTGACAAACACAAGCAAACTGTCTGACTACCACTATAAAAGACCAATTGGTATTTTACCAAACTACAACTAATATTCTGAAATAGAATTCCAACAAATGCATCCCCATTTCAGATCACAGAATAAAGTTACTAAATATTGTCTGTCCCATCAGACCAAAGCACCACCCCAACAATGTCTCACATCTCAACTGAATCTTTAAGTCAGGATATTGCAGAACCAGAGACCTTTATCCTAGATGTTAGCCCAGCTTCAAAACCACCCACCCACACTTTCTTACGTCAGACAAATGATAGTTTCAACCCAGAATACGAAGCACAGCTGAAAGCAAGCCAAGACCAAACCCCAACCTCTGAGCTTACAGCCCACTCATTCCAGAGTGAAATCTTTCAGAAGTGGACAGTCCTCCTCTTCTTCCTTCCACACTTCTCCTATCTGTCCAGAACAGATGAACACTTCAGAAATACAGTGAAAAATAATCACACAGATGCTCCATTTGTTGCAGCATAATGTCCTCCGAGTTCTTTTGTGAATGGGAGAATGATGCACCAGTGAGAAGGCAATTACTTGATGGAAATCTGAAGTAGCAGGTATCCAAAGTACATTAGGGTAGGCTTTTATACTGGCTGCTCATTACCTGGACTTACCCTGGTGTAAATTCATACTACAGTAGTATATTCTGCTATGATCTACATTTAAGGAGACAGAATTATAAACAATAGTGGTAAAAATGTGTATTAACAGCTATCTTCTTGATTAATGATGAACATGAAATGGCAAAAAACTTGTGCATGACAACACGTAAGAGCCCAAGATTATCAAAAGATCATAAGGGGTGATTACAAACATTAACTGTCAAGATAGGAGTCTGGCAAGCTCTCCATTAATAAAAAATAAATACATATACAATACATATTTTGCTACAACTTTTTTTACACTGCATGTCTTAGCAGGATCACAACTAAACAAATTAATTTTATCCATCCTCCATCTCTATCAGACTGTTTGACAAAAAGGAAATCCTGATCCAAGGATCCTCTGTAGAGTGGTAATTTCACTATAATGTTCACATGTTAAAAAATGAATCATTAAACAGCTAAGTCAAAAAACAGCAGAGGCAAATAGCAAATTCTTCTACTGCAGCACAAAAGAGCAAATATTAAGTCACTTTTAGGTTTAGATTCATCTACGAAGTCATGCAAGAAGAAACCATTATAAGAAACAAGAAGAAAAAATAAAGCATCTTCTGCCAACAAAGGGAGCCAGTTACATGAAAAGTAGCTAAAAAAAGTCAAATTGTGAAAGCTAGTTTTACACTGACAAGATGGCACGTATCTATTCATCCACTTTCAGCAGTTCCAAAGTAATTTATGAAAAGAAATGAGATCTGGTAATAAAGTGATCACATTAAAGAAAAAAACCTAAGACACCAAAGTTATGATGTGGTTAATAAGATTACACAAAACTGAAAGGATATAATGCAGCTATCAAATCAAGAAGATACAATTAATATTGAACAGGAACAAGCTAAATAAATTTCTTAAATCATCTAATTGAAATTACTAAATATTAAGGGATATTAGTCTTTAGAATGTTTAGAATTTGAAAAAGGCAGGTTACCCATAAGTCAAACCAAAAATTTTTAACAAAACCTGTGAAGCTCATTTAATATAGCTCAGTGACAAAATTTCAGGAAGTATGTTTTATTTTTTAAATCACAACTTCAGAACCACTTCTACAGCTTCCGCCTTACAATCTTCATTTTCTGGCTACAGATTTCTTCTGTCCTTAAAAACACTAGAGCACTCAATACTATTTATAAACAGAAGCTGACAGCTGCTATCTACCAGAATTATAGATGACAGTTTCTAACCTCTCAAAATTGGAAATATTTATTTATTATTATGATGAAGAATTTCTTACCAACCTCCATAATTCATGCTAAGTATCCTATTAAAAATGAAGGCATTTTCTCTAGGATAATTTCTTTTACTCTTCATTTGTCTAGCTTCAATTTCCAGCCATTAGATTTTTGTCTTGTGGAAAGACATTTCCATTATTCTGCAACACATTATTTTCAATCTATTGCTCTACAGATTGAATACAATATTTAAGCTTGGTAAAAATAAATAAGAGAAATATCAAGCCTACTGACTAGAGACTCCACAGTGCCTAAAAGCTGTTTTACACTTGCTAGTATTAAAAATAAATAAGGAGAAAAAAAATGATTCTTCAGCATTCATGTTTTATTCTTTGTATCATGCTTCCTATCATACTTCATTTTCTATGTATGCATGACCAGGACTTCTGCTCCTGAATATGTAAATCCACACTTGACTATATTAAAATGCAGTTTCTCTGCACACATCTTACAAGTCCTTTATGGTTTTTTTGTTGGCTTTTTTCTCTCTTTGCTATCAACCATTCATGTAATTTTTGACTATTCAGCAAACTAGCAATGCTTGCATTTTTTCCTAGTGCTTCTTAGAATATTGCAGTCTCCGTTTTGGAGGACCTACTGAAAAAAGAACAGAAGTAGGTTATATCCACAATAGTAATTTTTAATCTATGAGTACTTCAAACATGAATTAATGCATGCCACAATAGTTTTGTGCTCTTCTACTCCAATGCAAATGTGATCCCTTTGTCCATTATTCTGTCTTTACAATTGCAATAAAAAAATATGATGTTCCATCCACTTTGCTGAGGCTTGAGTAGCAAAGGAGATTTGCCTGTTAAAGCTCCACATCCTTTTCTGCACAAAGCAAGAGAGGACTGCAACAAAGGAATGATGATTAAAAAAAAACCTGCAGCCAAGGCAGCTGCATGCTATCTTGGAAAATCTGAATTCCATCTGACGCTGCCCCGGAGATATTATGCAATGATACACAAGTTGTGAAATGTCATCTTAAGTGGCTGTCACTGATTGTGTATGTTTCATTTTGCAGGGTTTGATTTGAGGTCCTAGACCCGGGTGTAAGGTTTGAGAGCATGACCTGCAAACACACCAGCTACTTATAACCACAATCAAAGTCTTTAAGAAGACTTCTTTGAACATATGAATGAAAAATATCTCTGAAAAAATAGGCCTGAGTAATTTAAAATCAGACATTCTGCATTTAATTGAGCTCTGCAATTGTAACTACTCTGACATAGTATCAGAATTTGTAAAACCAGAAGACTAATGCTTCTAATCTGAGCAAGGTACAACAATTCATCTTATTCACAAGTTATCAGCTATTACGCTGATTAATCTCAGAAAACAACAAAAAAGAAAGAAGCAATAAATAATTCTGTCCCTAGTGCAGAATTTTAGTAGTATATAACAAAGCAAGAAGCCCACGAGGGAAAAACAGAATACCGAGTAGTTGCTCTTTATATGAATGTCATTCAGACTATGTGATACCTGAAGTAAAGCCCTTACTGCAAAAGATGTTTATCATATAATTTAAAAATCCATAAGCAAAAAACAGAGATTGCACAAGCAACCTTTATTGTGGTATTTGCTTGTTTAAAAGCCATAAAGTCCTTTAAGGTTTTTTTCCAACTAAAATTTATTTCAAACAAAATATTTTTTTAACTATTAAGGTATTTAAAAACAAAACACTACAAAAACTTTATTATTCATTCTATTATACCACACTGATACTGATGTGGGTCATCAACAGTACCAGAACTTCTAGGTCACTTACTTCTCTACGTTGTGTAAAGCAGCACAGAACAACAAAACCAAAACAAGTGCATATGTATTTGTTTCTGAATAATGGAAATTCAGCTTAGAAATATCCTATTTTTTCTGGAAGTTCTTACAGGGGAACTAAAATTTTTATCATGTTCTAAGCACAAAACCGCCAAGAAACTGAAGCAAGGCTTCTCAAACAAAAAACCCCCTGGTTTTGATATGAGCTTAGCTTAAATTAAAAAAAAACACAACCAACCAACCAACCAAAAAACTGAAAAAAACCCGTTAATACACTTGTTCTCTCATTTAAAGGTTGACAAAACTCCTGATCCACTTAACTTGGGGAACTTTTAACGCATACAGGGAAAAGGATGATTTGGTATTTCTATTATTTCAAATGTTTAAAACCTCATATATGAACAAAAAGGAAAAAAAAGGCCAGCTACTGACAGGAAAAGAATCCTGCTCAGAGACATCCTAATGCAAACTGATGATCACACAAGGAAAGTTTAAAAGGTGATTTTCACAACAGTCAAATCCAAGTGAATTTCTATTCACACTATTCAAGCAACTTTCTTAAAAAAAACCCCAAACAAACAACAAAGCAAACAAAAAAACCCCCACCCCAAAATAACAAGAAGATACACAACAAAAAACCCAAGAAAATGCAAAAGCCCCTCAAAACCCCTTTCCCCAAAAGCAGATGGTTTGACAGTGGGCAATGATTGGCAACACTACTGAAGTCAAGAATTTAAGTTCCTCATCACCATCTGTTCAGTTGTGCCTGGAACTATGCCTTAAAAATCAATACAAGAAAAAAAATTCTGTTAATAAGATGGACCCTAAAATATCCCTGCAATCTTCTACCAGTCATGAAAGGTGGGTGATCAATTTGCAGACTTCCAGATAGAAGCAGCAAATATTCCTGATTTCTTGAGGCAGAAAAAGGGATAACTCAGAGATAGTGGACTGTTCATGAAATCATGGCTGTGGCTCTACTGTGATAACCTGACTTCAGGCAGATTTTCAATCAAAAATTTATCAGAAATTCTTTATGAAAAAAAATCAACTCTGTAATAGACATAAACAATATTAGCTCACCAGAATGGCTGTTAAACAGCCTCAAAACTAGAGCTGTCTCAGTTTTGCGCACAACTTGAAAGCCCATTGATCCACTTATTTCCAAATGAAGCTCAGCAGATACCAGAGTCCATCAGCAGGTTCTTTACTTTTTCAAAAAGAGCCCAAAGGCAACTGAAGTTGCAAATTTCCCTTCAAATCGCATTCTGTTGATGCTGCAAGAAATTTTTAGTCACGACACAGGAATAGCATCTATGTTATGATCCATCTGGCTTAGTGCATTTATTTTTTCTTCCCCCACCACTGGTTTTCCTGACACATCCCCTGCCATTGCATCATCAGTTCCAAGTAATTTTAAAATCGTGATGATGTGTTACACTGAAATTAAGGCAGGATGCCTGTAGATGCCAGCCTATCAATTTGTTAAATATAAATTTGTTCTTAATAAATCCTTTAGTGTTCTTATTTATGAGTAGTTCTTAAATAACAAGTGGCTCTCATGACTATTTCCCAAAAGAATTCTGAAAAGTCCACATCAGACTGGAGCTCCTGTTGTAATGGAAGTGATTAATCAGTCTTACTCAAGAAGCGTAAAAGCTAAGCGAAGAAGTATTAAGATAAACAAATAGTGGGTGAAAGCTCTGTGCCATTTTTGATACTGAAAAATGATAAACACTGCCTTTAGAAAGGTAAGTGAAGAAGCCTGCAGCAAGGCTAAAAACTAGATCCAAATATACTGACTCAAAAAAACATCCTTCCTGTGAAAAAAATAACTGGAAATAATTCCACCAGTGGAAAAGAAACGTAACTCCTCAACATCTGAAACTCTTGCCTGTACTACCTTACCCGTGCTCCACATTGCCTGCTGTCTCCAGCAAACCATTTAACATGTCCTCAATGCAGTGAAATGAAGCCGCGCCATCACCTACAGGAATCATCTGAACATAAATGCCATTACACAAATCTAGGCCAATTATACACCCATAACTTCCATTAGCAGAAAAGCTTACACTGAGGTCAAGCCAGAAATCATCATCTTGATTTCATGCACATAACACTGTATCTACTAGCTAAATACAATGAGAACTCTCCTCCACAAGAAGGGGACAACACTGCCTTTCCAACCAGCAGGTAAAAAAAAGTTTGCTTTTTCCATCCTTTTTATGTACACACAGCCTTCAACTACATTACAAAAAGCAGTAGTTTCTGTCATGTTTCTTGTTGACTATCTGGGATCCTAGTCCTGGGGAGATAAATTCTGCTCTACTGTATGTGACATACGCAGTTGGCAGAGGACTCATCAGGATTCAAACATCTGGTTTTCATTTACAATTCAGTCCAGTCTAAGAATATGTTCCCAAAGTGTTTTAAAGTACATCTCTGAGGTACCTGCCAAAGGTCAAAATACACCTCTAATTCCAGAGCTACAGTCAAGTTCAAAGTTCTTTTCCAATGCTAATAACATTTTGTCAGTAAGACAGAAAAGGAAAAGAAGAAGGAAGAACATTTTAACCTTAAGTAGGTACTCAATAGCATGTTATGCTACTTCTTCCCTGAAGCCTGAATTTTTACTATTATCATTTTGATGAACTGTCACCCCAAGTGGATTAAGTCCCACAAAATTATGAACAACTTCAAAAAGGTTTTAATGAGGAAAACAGGCAACTAAAGATGATGTTTCTAATTCTGACCGCTGTGATCTCACCTCTTATTTCTTCATTACATACTTTCATATTCTAAGTAACAGAAATACATTTGCAGATCTTAAGTTCTTAACTTACAACAAGAGTCTAAGCTGCTTATATATATGTATTTGTTCTTGTAACAGGTAACACCTAAGATACACCATAATATTAACATAATTAAGAAAAGCTTTGTATTTTTCCATGCCTACAAGCTAAATTTTAGTAGATGGCTGCACCTTGGACCCTATATAATTGACATGTAGCCACTGCATTTTTCCATTCTTAAAAACGGAAGGGGCATTGAATTAAATCTTTAAGTAGTATGAATAAAAATATTTGAAATATATTTTATTACCTATTTTTTCTTATGAAAGTTGCAAATTTGTAAATTATTTCATGAAGCACAAATAACACCTCTCTGAACTCTATTATTGTGCTGAAATTGTTTTTTCAAACATGTTTCTGTATCTTTAAAAGATTTATTTTAACTATTGAAGTCAGTATTGTGAACATTAGCAGTTTATTGACTTTTTTACCTTCTTGCACACAAGACATCCTGTGTGGTTATATGTACAGAGGGAGAAACAGAATGCCCTCCTGAGATCAAGTTTGTCATCAAGAAAATAAAATCTAAACAGCAAGGATTTTCTCGTTTTAAATCTGTAATCCAACAGATAGACACATTTATCAAATTCATTTTAGTTAGCAGCTACCTATTTCACAATTGCAGCACTGGGAGGTACCCAGCAATTTTAAAATACCTGAATATAGAATAAAGAAAAAACATTTAGATTCAAATAAAAATTTGGAATTTTGCATTGGTTTATTTTTATGACAGCAATTGTATTATTTCCGTACAGAAAGCAAAAGTGCATATTCCATTATGCCTCAGAATTCGGCTGTATTTTACTAATTCATTAATAAACTTTATGAATAAAACATATCAATAGTCATCTTCTGCTTCCTCAATCTCTCCCCTCCGTCTGCTTTTAACTCTGAGTGCATACTTTGCTCTCTGTTTCAAAGAGAGATGTACAAAACAGTCATGTGAGAGACACCAGTGTAAAAACAGAAAAGGAGTAACAAAAAACCCAAAGCAAAATACTGCAGGAAGGCATGTACCTTATATAAAAATCCAACGAGATTTCTCTCCTCTTCTAATTGTTATGAAATATATGAAGCTGTTCATTGACAGATGCTGTACATTCCAGTGTACAGGATTTAACACTTGTGTGCTGTTAAGCAAATACCAAAATTTTACAGAAAGGCAGTCTGTTTGACAGAAACAAAAGAATTGGTGGACCTCATCAAACTGAAAGTCCATATCCTGCCTAAGACAATGACCAGCACCAGATGATTCACAGGAAGAATCTTTCTAGTCCCTTTATTGTTGACTTCTGACCTGAAGCATATGTCTTACATCACTTACATTTTTTTCCCCTGGCTACGGGACCTCTGGTTGTTTTTATTCATATAAATAATACCTCTGCTATGCAAAAAGATTACTGAAACAGGCTGCAGAAGACCCAGAAGTATGCATGTCCAAAATAATAAAGCTAGCAGGTAAAACCCATAGGGGTTTGGTTTTTTGTTTTTGTTTTTGTTTTTTAAGATTGCTTTTAAGCAGTACATTGTATGAAAACTTTGCATTTTATTAAATGTCATTAAAGCAAGCTCTGCCTTGCAAAACCAA
The DNA here is from genome assembly GCA_038090715.1 of Florisuga fusca. Classification (NCBI taxonomy): domain Eukaryota; kingdom Metazoa; phylum Chordata; class Aves; order Apodiformes; family Trochilidae; genus Florisuga; species Florisuga fusca. The sequence goes on from JAAWXA010000044.1 coordinate 1,200,662, forward strand.
CAAGTGGCCTGCAATTGCAACCACTAAAGCCCAGAAGACAGCACATATTAAGCCCAGTGTTACTAGTTTGAATGTGAGTTAAGAGAAGAAAGCAACACTGCATTTGCAGCCTTAGTGGAATTCCACTGGAACAGTTGCACTGTGTTTCTGTATAGAACACATTCCTTGTCCTTTAAAGGGTATGCTATCTCATACTTGAGAAGGGTTTCTTTCTTTTTTTCCTCCTGTAACTGAAAAGTATTGTTTACTGCCGATTTAAGGCTTGTTTTGATGAAGAGAGAGCAGATGAAGCACACAGGAGCTTGTATGAAATCAATACTAGTCAGAAGCGAGCAGCTTGGATGTGCACTGTGGGATACACTTGCTCACATATTTATCTTCCATGTTTTGAGAGAAGGTTACAAATATTTTTATATATATACACACACTCATAAAAGAGTGCAAGTGAGCAAGCTTGCATTCCAAAAGAAGTTTTCTGGCTATGTCAGGAGTGAAGTCCACTCCCTACCAGACAAACCTATTTTTTTCAAACACAAGAGGTTATTATCACAGAAGCCCGTGCTGATATACAGAAACCAGAGATTGTCATGGCTCAGTGAGGTGATGAGCTGACGGGTGGATGGCGCCCATTATCTTCACTTCTCAATCCAAGTTTTCCTGAAAAACCACAGGGGGAGGAGAAGGCTCCAACTGAGCATAAGGCACAGAGGACAAGAAAAGGATTAGGACTGAAGAGCAAGGAAAGGAAGGATAGTGCAAGAGATACTGCAGAGTTCCAAAGAGTCAGAAAATAGTTTCTAGATTAACAGACGTAGTTTAAAGCCACATTCAGGTTTTAACTACTGTACAAAGCTATTAGATAAAATAACTCTAAAGTAAGAAAAAATTGACCAAAAGGAATTTACCTCTACGAGATACAGCAAATATACTACGGTTCAGCAGGTTCAACGCTGCTTGGAATGTTAAAATGTTTCAAGCCTTTGTTCGGCAAGCCTATCACCCACTACCCAACCACCAGACAGAGGAACCTGAAACGAAGTATAAAGGGAAGCTGGTGAATGAAACTCAGCTTAACTGCTTCTACATCAAACCTGGAGGTAAGACATTACCCAGTTGTGTGCACGCAAACTGTACTGGCATCTACCTGCTGGGATTGCTGGGATAAGTATTCTGTTTTTATTTAAATGGGATGTACAGAACTACACTACTAACTTATAGCAGTAGTTGAGGATACTTTACTGTGAAGTCCTGTTTGTGTGACCAGACTACCACAGGATTCAGATAATTCCAGTAATTCTCAGATTTGTGGAGTTAAGTAGATGCACGGCTTCTCTTCGTCATATATTGCCACTTGAGAATCTCATGAACATCGCTTTCCCACTTCCACTTTGACATGAGAGAAAAAAAAAAAGGCATCAAAGTATAAAGAATAGGCATGGAGGTATAAAGAACAAGAATGAAAAATGTTTGTGCTTTTTTTTTTTTCTTTTTGTAGTCAAAGAGGCGAAGACGTTTAAAACATACAAAATCTCAAAATATTAAATGCATATGTTTGCATGTGAAGGGACTAATCTGAAAAGGACACATAAAAGATTTCTAAGAAGCACTCAGCTCTGTACTATTTCAAATTGCCAAAGAAATACATAGACATTCACAAACATACTTTACAGATCTGGAAACATCTACCATTTTACAGAAGGTGTGTATGAAGTAGAGGGCACGCAGGTAGTCACATGAAAATAACCTCTTTGAAAAAAGTATTATCTGTTCCAACTTGAACTCTTGAGCTTTACTGCATCATATGCCTATCTTATCTTCCTTGAAAAGATGTCCGGAATTCCCAGAGCTGGCAGTACACTCTCAGCAGTAAACATCCAGAGAGGCTAATATGTCGCTTATATGCTGACATCCATAAAAGGGAAACAGACTGTGTCTAGCAGATATATGTAGTATTACACTCCTTCCATTCCACCCAGAAACTCTGCATTTATTCTCTACAAAAATCCCAATCCCAACACCCTGAAGTAGAGCTAACCAATATCCAAGAAACCTAGAATCACAAGGATTTAGTTTTGCTGGGATCTCTGCAGGTCAATAAGTCCAGCCTTCTGCTCAAAATATGGCCAGCTTCAGGAAGATAAAGAATTAGAAAAACAAGAAATTATGATCAACCAGAAGTTACCATAGAAGAGTACATGATATGGCACTTTTAAATTCGATTTATTTTTTACTGTGCTTTGAACATATGGATACTTTTTCACCACAAATTATGCTGTAGCTCTCACTACTAAGCAATCCTACCTCCATAAGACAGCAAGACCATGATTCCCAGTCTTAAAATTTATCATCTGCTTTGAACCAGCTCTGCTGCCTGTCCATCCACACCCAAATGCAAAATAGTGTTTAGATACGCCATCAAGTTACAATACTATTTTTATATCTTGATAAGTAAGCTTTTAAAATTTTAGGCATCCTTGGAAACTTAAATGAGAGGCAGAAAGCACAAAAATTATAAATAATTGTATTTCATGCTTTATATGTATAAAAATGTAAATCAATACCTACACCATTTCCAAGGAGCAGATTATTATTTTTCTTGGCATTCTGTAGCAATTTTTACCATCTCCTACGCACAATAAAATCATTAATAGATGGAAACTTAGAACACAAAGGGAAGATCTATCTTGGAAATGTGATAGGAAATTATTAATACTTTTATATAGGCTTTTACAAATGGTCTAAGAAGAGATAGTCTAGTGGCTTGCTGTACATCCACCCAGAAATTCAGTGCTAGACAGCATCTTGCATGTAAAAGAAAAAAAAAAAAAAAAAAAAAAAAAAAAAAAAAAAAAAAAAAAAAAAAAAGTACCCTGATAAGCACGTTTCTTCCTGCTCCTATTTATTTGCTTTTCTAAAGAAAATTGGCACATGACAAACTATTTGTGTTAGACACAAACTGTAAAACAGATTTAAAGAGAACACTTGCATGTAACAAGTCAAAGCTCATTTCGTCTGAAAACCGACCTTAATTTTCTAGGTTTAGATTCAACTTTTATCACAATATTAATGCATTTCTAGTATGCATATTTTGTTCTTACATTAAAAAAAAAAAAAAAAACAAAAAAGAAACTATGTTTGACAGTTGACAGTGTTAGCATTCCAACGCTCTCAGCAAAACTGAGATTTCACTTTAAGGTCAGTAACACCCAGGAAAGACAATTGTGACCTCTGCTGCTGTTTTTGTCTTGCTGGATGCATGATGCATTTTCATAATGCTGATCAAAGACAAGCACGTGGAATGGGAAGAAGGAGGAGAAATCTGCTTATTTCTCTGAGATAAAAGTGCCTCCAAGGACAGAATCTCAGGTAAACTACAAGCATTGGTGTTCTGAACAAATGACAGTAGTCAAGGCAAGCTTTTTAAAAATAAACTTCAGCCAAATATATTTAGCAAACAACAGGCTGAGAAGAACATAGCCATAATGAGGGCAAGGCCCTTCTGCCAATATTACTTTGAATTTCCACAGTTTGATCTTTCACTTTTCAATTACTTTTGATCCAAATTGACAAACATTGTTCAAGGAGTTTTTAACTACAGAAATGTTTTCTTCAACAAAACATGCAGGTTCTAGTAGGCCATAATAATAATTCTGCAATCAAACTTAACCTCTGAAAAATTTAAGTGATTCAGCTGTGACAAAAAGATTGAATTTTGCTTCATGATGCAGCAAGAGAAAGCCATGTAATGTTACTGAATTAGTAGACCACAGAATTCAGAGAAAAATAATACAAACTGAATAAAGGTAAAAACATTTAAAATGAATTTGTTACAAAATTCAAAAAGACCAGTGAGTTTTTGGGGAATAATCAACTGAATACAAATTTCAATTTACTGTATTCATCCTGTTGATTTTTTTTTTTAATTGGAGGAAATAATGTATTTTGGCAGGCAGGAGGTTGATAAATAAGGTTCTCCATTTTAAACTGATGGTTTTATTGAAACCAAAAGCCAAACTGAAACTCTATTACATCATAAAAACAAAGCCTGGAATATCTATTTTGCCTGTCTCAATGGAAACAATTGAACAAGTAGTTGTCAATTGGTCAATATTCAGAAGGTTGAATCTAAATATATACACAAGCAAATTTAACCACCAAATTATGGTTTCATTCTCAAATTAAAACACATTGCAGAAAAAACATTATTTTAAACAGTGAAATACAGAATATATAATGTAAGATAGACTAGACATATTTCAGGGTGAAAAAGACACTATAGTATCCAAAAGAAGATTGATCTTCATGACAGACTCATTTTTACATATCACTCAAATTCTGCTACTTTTGAATCCTGCTTTCCCTTCAGAAATAAACTTCTAACAGACTAGATGTTTTTTACAAAAGAAATGCTGCTTACAGCTTTAATGGGTCTTCAGAAAGGCCTACAGAAGTGGGACACTCATTATCTGTTTAGTGTTTTTTACCAGGATGTATTTGCTTAGAAGGGTGAGCTGAAATGAGCCACAACGAGTCTCCAAGAAGATGAATTTGAGAGGGCTCTATGATGCTCTAACACAGAATTTTAGAATGAAAAACAATAGTTTGGGAAAAATATATACCATTATTTCTTCCTAAACATTTCACAACCACTTGCCCCCAAATACATAGTTGGAAAGATTTTCAGACACAAGTATTTATGACCTACAAGGAACCCCCCCTTCCAAACAAAAATTAAAACAACATTTAGGCTACTTCCTTGGAGAGGAGAGCTGACAAGCTCCCCTCTCCCCCTCTCATCTACTGGACATCTTTGCAGTATGAGAATCTGGGAAAGTAATACCAGATTTTTAGGGTTGTGATAGACACACCTTGGCAGGTTAAACTGGACAACTGAAACTAGTATGAGGCTGTGTAGGTATCACGTGTTTCTAGAGAGTTCTACAAAAGCTGGGCATGTCTGGCCTGCCTGTCTATCACTCCCCAAAGCTCTGCAAAAGCTCAAATTCAGTAGAATGTACTACATCTGACTAGGAGGCAGCTTCATTTAGTTTCAAGTTTCATTTAGAATGGTCAAAGGCCTAGCTACAATCGTGGCACAGAAATCAAAAATAACTTCTATGCCCAAATAGGTGTAGAATCTAGCCAGATAGAGAATATTTCTTCATCTGTCACACAGTTTCTTTCTCCACTTGCTAGAGCACAAAAGCACCCAATTAACCTGTATTGATCATTGGCAAAATCTGCATACTACCAACTATTATAAGATAGGATCTTGCATTTTTTTCTGGCAGCTGAAATGCTCAAGGTGGAGCTAGCTCTAAGATATGCAACTTAATACTCACCAAATTCTGTGTCCTGTAAGCATGAAAAACAGCATTCAACTATGAAATGATAAATCAGTCCACCCAAGAAATAATTCAATGATATGCACCTCATACAATATACAGTTGGGAATAGTTTTGAGTAAACTATTATATAGCTGACCAGTGCTAAAAGGAGAAAATTAGGTTATTTTATGAGCTATTTTACATGTTATGTGCTTCTTCTGAACTATTTCATATTAATCAGCATCAAGTGTTCAGCAACAGGCTCTAAACATCGGTTTTCACAAAAAAATACCACCAAAGATTAAGGAAAAAAAGTAATTATGTGGTTGTTGTTACTGAAATACAGAATTGGAAAAATTTTAAAACCCTTATGATTATTAATTTTCTAAACAAAACAGAATTACTGTTTTACCTGCTCTGAGACAGAAAGTATCTAACACTGCAGTCAGACAACTGTGTCATTTTAAAGGTCAAACTGAGAATACCTGTTTGATTTATCTTCTGTTTCTTGGTGGACAAAGATTTTTGCTGGTATTCAAACATGTAATTTGAGCTTCCCTTCTGGTTTTGAAATTAATAACCCCTGCCTAACAGATTTCCTAAACTAAAATTTTCTCTGAAATAGTGGATCAGGGAAAACATTCACTGGCATGAACCCTAAATACATCCTGAAAAGTCCTGGGATTAGCCTGTATGTGTCTACAACATGGTGTTTAGACAGTATTTCATCTTTAGATGACAAAGATCATATGGAGCAGCAGAAGAAACATGAAAACCGATAAAGTAAAAGAGCAAAATATTACTTCTTAAAGTAATAAAACATATTTATTGTGTGTAATTTTGGAAAGTTTTTCCATTGTAATCATATATTGGATGCAAAGAAATCTTTACTATACCATGACAAAATGTTCACAGACTTGTCCAGTACACAAATACCACCTTTTGCTTCCAAAAGCACTTATTTTAGACTGTGTGATCCAACCAGCCACAGATATTTGGCTGTATGGAAATGAAGTTGGTTTCAACAAATGTTCAGATTATTGCAAGAAACAAAACACTGGGCAGGACTGCTTCATTCCTCCAATTGCTTGTTTTTATATTTTTATGAAATTTACATTGTCACCAAATCCAAATGTAAGCCCTGTTACATGGGAAGGCATCTGCGACACTTACAAAAAAAGGAAACTCTGCTACTTTTGTTATAGCTAAGAAGGAGATACGTATGGAAAATTGAGTAAGAATTACCAAGTCAAACAAAAGGTTAGGAAGAGGGAACTTGTTTCCAGATCCTGTTATGTATTACCAAACTGTACACTGTTTTGCCAAGTGAAAAGCTACTACTGAGTACTCCTTGTTAGTATCTGGAATCAGGAGATAAAAAATAATACTAAAGAAAAAAAATAGTAGTTGCTTAGTTTTGCAAAATTATAAAGAAATTGTATTATAAAGCAAAATGCAAGCAAAAAATAGGGAATTATCTTAAGAAAGAGACCCTAGCAAAACACATATTAATGTTGAGGAGGTTCCTTTATTTTATGTAGTAAAGGCTTTGAAATACACAATAAGGAAGAAAGGGCTAGAGGACTCCATCTCAGTGGAGAAATCACCACATGAACAATTTGTAGGGACATAAAGAAAACATGTAAAAGTCAAATGAGTTGCTAAATAACTTTTCTTCTATGGGTCTGCAATGCCCTTTTGCTTTGGAAACAGATGCTTCTGTGAAAAATCTGAGAAAACAGAAGTTTTCCCTTTAAATACCAAGACTTCCAGTATTCTTCAAGAACAAATTATTACATCTTTGTAAGAGTATTTTAGGAAGATACATAACTACTGGTAACATGTTCCTTTACCTGGAACGCATCTAATACTAACTGAAATCCTGAACTAGTGGATATTTTCAGTGAAGCAAACAAAAATGCTCTCTCAGACCAAAAAAAAAAAAAAAGAAAAAAAAAAATTAAGTAACAGATACAGATTTAACCATAGTTAGATCAAACAGCTAACCATGGTAAAATCAGATCCAGAAAGCCTGACTGATGATGACTTTACAAAACTGGGCTGGAGTTCTTGTTACTTCTTTTTTCATGGTTGCATTCAGGGATACAGTAAAAAGTGTCATGAGGTCAAGAAGCTATCAAATCATTTGGCTGAGAGATCCTAAACTGAAAGAAATGTGTTGAAACTTTCCTCTTGCCACTAGCAAATTGTCAGTGTAGGTGTTGTGGGTTCACCCTAGGTGGCAGCTCAGCCCCACATGGTTGCTCACTTCCTCCACTCCGTGGGATGGAAAAAGAATCAGAAGGGCAAAAATAGGAAAACTTTTGGGTTGATAAGAAATTCTGTTTAATAGGCAAAGCAAAGATGCCCAGACAAGCAAAGCAAAATAGGGAATGAATTCACTACTTTACATCAACAGGCAGACATTCAGCCATTTGCAGGAAAGCAGGCTTCATCACGTGTAATGGTTACTTGGGAAAGCAAATGCTTTCATTCCAAAACTCCCTTCCTCCTTCTTGGCCCAGCTTTTATTGCTGAGCTTGACATCATGGTCGGGGGCATCTGGTCAGCTGGGGTCAGCTGTCCCATGTGAAACCTCTCCCAAATTCTTCTGCACGCCCAGGCTACTCACATGCAGGGCAATGTGAGAAAGAGAAGCCTTGACACAGTGCAAACACAGTTCAGCAGTAACTGCTCTAAAAGAATCATTGCCTAGACTGAAGAACAGAGAAAAGAAGCCTTCTGCACTTTGCTGTTGCACAATTAGCCAAAAAGCCCTGGTAAGTTTCTTGAACAAAGGCCCAGTACTTACACTTGAGACACTGCAAATCTAAAATTCTCACATCTCTTAGTGAACAAACATCTTATACCCACCCTCCGAAATCCAGTTTTTCTCCTAATAGAAAAACAAACCAGCTTACTGATAGTACTCAGACTAAAAACTGTCTTTCTTCATGTCAGCATAAAACTGAATTCTAATTACTCTTTATACCAGCTGTCTCACTAAAACAGATTTTTAAAAGTAGCCATTAGTCTACACATAAATAAAATCCTAGTGGAATATCAAAACTAGATAAAAAAGATGATATATACATAGGAAGGACTTCAAAATCAGATGGAGTAAATAAGTCTCATGGTAACCTACAGTCTGGTCTAGTCTAGATTAGCCTGGAGATGTCTGCATTACTTCTCAGTTTCTTTGGGTCTGATTTGTTGGTCTATCAGACACTCTCAAGGTCAGAAGTTTTGTTTAGGTTATTTTAATGCTATTTCTCCCTGTTTCTACCACATAGCATATGCAAACAACAGGATTCCCTCTTGATGTACTTTCCAACTCTTTTTCACTTTAGGAAGTAAAAAGGTCTAGCAGATGATCAAACTGGGCTGTTTTTTATGCCTGAATTTCCTCTGCTTTTACTTCATCCAGACAGAACACTTCTGCATTACAGTTCACATAAAACGTATTTGCAATCTGCTTTTATGCATCAAGAACAAAGTATAGATCATACTACAGCTCTGCTTCCAACCTCATATATGAAGTGTGTATTTTTAACTGCTCATTCTCATGTAACTGCATGTTGTAATAATTCATACGTATATTTGCATGTAAAAGTACAGCTTTCTCAAGCCTCCCATTTATTTCTGAATTTCCCCGACACTTGCTAATTCTTGTATAATCCTGCAAGAAAAGCACAGAGCCTAAAATAATAACTTTGTCTTTTATTGGGGTTTAAATTAGGCACAATACTATGCTGTCAAGAATTATTCCTCATGGTTTAGAAGTAACCTACCTTCCAGCTTCCTGTAAGGAGAGTATTTTGGAGCTGGAGCAAAGAAGACATGTTTTGATTTGGCTGCATTTGTTTGTTGTGATGCAGAAAACCAAGGCTACAAATATTACTCCAGCCCTCAGTAGATCTCTTTTATGATGAGACTTCCCAGCACTGACTGGGAGATATTCAGAGCACACGAGTCTCAACAAGTATAACATGCACACAAAAATAATGATCTACAATTTGTAAGTTAAAGGAAGAGGTTACTGTTAAACCCATTCTAATACATTTTTTTGTAAGAGTAGCACTTTCAGAAGCACTCTTTCAGCACACCAAAAAGCAACAAGGATTCCTTTGATTGTAACTGTTAACCAGCTAATTTCAGCCCGTAAAAGCTGCAGTCTAGTCATTTTCACTGCCTTAACCATGAACAGACTCTGAAGAGAAGCAGACATTTTCATATCACATACTTACATCTTGCATTTCTGTACAGTAAAAAAGGGTCCTGCAGCTGAAAATCAAGGTCTTTAGTAATAGGTTCTGTTCGGTTTTCCATGCTCAGTCTGTTCATAATTGTGAAGCCATGCCTTGGAGAGGCTGATCTGAAAATCATCAATTAGAAATCATATCAAATCAAGGAAAAAAAAAATTACTAGAGTGTATTTGTTGTACAGTTCTCAAAAATGGTTTTTTTTTTATTTTTTAAAGATACAACAAAAATCTAATTTTATTGACAAGGAAATAACAATTGACTCTTGTAGAAGAATTTCATGCAAGCCTTTTAATTATGTCAAAACCTTACATTATGTATGACAACTAACAGAAGCAGCACTGGTCTCACAATAGCTACAGAGTGTTCCACATCTGTGATACTACCATTTCAGGTCCAATGATTCAGTCACAGTATAATCAGATCTGAATATCCAGTTTTCACTTCAAGATACAAGGCTCTCAACTTCTGTGCAGACAAGCTGTCACAAAAAGCCTCTTTGTCCCAGACCATTAGCATCACATTATCCAATTACCACCACCTACCCTATAGTTCCTCACTGGAGTAGATAACAGCAATTAGAACGATTGAGTAACGGGCCAGAGGGAGCATATTTTTAGCACTCAAACTAACAATTTAAAAGTGACAGTCACACCACCTCAGACAGGATTTTCTATACCACCTAAAGCGTAAGGACAAATGATAAGGTGGCAAGACAATGGAACAAGTTGCCCAGAGAAGTTGTGGCTGCCCCCTTCCTGGAAGTGTTCCAAGTCCAGGCTGGTGGGGCTTTGAGCAACCTGATCTAGTGGGAGGTGTCCCAGCCCATGCCAGGGGTTGGAACTGGATGATCTTTAAGGTCCCTTCCAACCCAGACCATTCTATTATTCTATGACTCTAAATCATTATGCTCTTCCTGGGGGTTACACTTCAAGTCAGGTGAATTTTATTGCTGTGAGCTGCTGAACCCCCCACAATCCTAACAGGGTATGTTAGTTTCAAACCAAATATGCCAATAAAGGAAAAGATGATGGCTAGATATTTGAGAAAAGTGCCATCTCCAGTAATTGCTGGTGGGTGGATTTTTTTATGAAATCCAAAGCACAGGATTGGAGTCTACAGAAAACTAAACAAAAGTAGAACCCTTAACAAGATTCTTTGGTTTGCAAGTCAGTACTTCACTTAAAAAACAAACGAGAAACAAAAAAAAGTCCACTTCCACTGGTGTTAATCCAGTTGGAAGTCTGATACTCAGACTGTTCCTAAGAATTCACAAACATGAGATAAGTGATAAGTAAGTCAGCTCAAGTAAAACCGTCACATTTCTTTACAATGCCACAACAGTAATGAGGAGCAACAAAGGCAACATCAGTGGTATCCTACAGTCTGTTGACAATGGTTTTTCCACTAAACTTTATGACACTGTTCAAAGCCACAGGAAACAGAAATTAAAACAGATGGGAAAGGCAATGTATGATGTTACTCAAGAGCTCACAACCTGTTTCATATTGTTGCCTACATGGCAGTAATCTCTGTGGTAGGTGGAAACCTCCTCAGCCAACAAAAAGAATGGTGAGAGGTCATGGATGGCAGAAGTGCCAGGTTACAGGTTGTCAGTTTTGGAGTGTTAAAACAAACATACTAAGAGAAATACCAGTTCTGTTTTGCAGTAGACAATTGGCCAATTGCTACCATAACTAAGTGCTAGTTCTTCTTTTAGTGGTAATAGCATCTTATCTCTGCTTACCAGAAAGCAGCTTAGAAAAGTTACTGATGATGGTTTCCACTGCTGGTACAAAAGAGCTCAGGAGATTAAAACTAGTGTTTCCACTTCACAAAAAGCTCAGTCTCTTGGGCCTCCCTGTCAGTTCACATCTACAGCTCTTGCTTTCTCAGTTTTCCTACCATATCTTCATCAACATAAAAGTTAAACGAGAAAGTTTCTGTTTGGGCACCCCATCCCAGCAGCTACTGCAAGATCTGCTTACTCTTATTATTTTCTGATTTTAACAACAGTCAAAAGGAAATGGTGGGCATTAACTCGGAAACCTAAACATAGGCCAGGCTCCACAACACATCTCAGGTACATACTGAAATAAATGATGTAACCATTGCTCTGAAAAGCCACAACCAGAGTTGCTACTAAAAGAAAGCACTAAAACCATCCAAAATGGTGGATGAAACATGCATGAAAAACGAATAACCAGACACAAACAATGTTAAAGTTCCCTAAGAAAGGAACACAACACTTCATAAATTCTACACATTTAAATTCTACATTTAATGGTATTAAAAAATACCATTTTTCAATACACTATTTGCTTTTAGTTAGGACAACTTTTAAACTGCAGTGCTACATCCTATTTAAAACAATGCAACTGATTTCTATGGTTTACTTGTCTTGAGATTTAAATCACATTTGGAAGCTTTATCCAAATATAAGGTGACATCTCCCTCCCAGTTTTTTCCTTCCTGCGTGTGCCTCTGCCAGCTTCAGTTTCTTTTCAGCCTTGAACAAGGAGAAGCACTTCACTTCATTCAGCCACACTACATCCCAGCTAGCTTTTCCACATCTGAGCTTCACTTACAGACATTAAACTTTATGTCCTCACCTTGTGTAAACAAACAGTGTTCCCTCCACATCAGTCTTCTCCTGGAGAAAAGGAAAACCGAGAAAATTGAAATCAGGGCAGCATTTTGGAAGCCACCAGTGAGCCATTCCTTTATCTCTGTTTTACCAATAACATCAGTTACATCACTCTCACCCTAAGACATGAAAAAATAACTAAACTCAACTTTCTCAGCTGGTGGCAACAGACTAGAGCTAGCACAGGTCAACCAAGTTTTATGAGAAAGTATGAAAAAGCTAAGTGCTTGACACCATGAGGCTAAACACTGTGCTGGATTATTTTTACACTATGCCCAAGAGTGACACACAGGCCAGGTTCAGAGAGAGGAGTTTCCAAATGACACCTTCCCTCAGGGGTGACACTCAGTACTGCAAAGGGAGAGACCACAAAAAAGGCTGATTGCATGGGTTCTTCAGACACAGGCCCTAAGCCCCACTGTAACAGCAAACCATGAAGCCAGAACTGTCAAAAGATTCCCTAAGTTATTTACTTCTAAATAACCTTTTTAGTTGTTACAAGTCACTGTACAGGTTGCCCAGGGAAGCTGTGGCTGCCCCTTCCCTGGAAGTGTCCAAGGCCAGGCTGGATGGGGCTTGGAGCAACCTGGTCTAGTGGGAGGTGTCGCTGCCCATGCAGGGGCTTGGAAGCAGATGATCTTTTTGGTCCCTTCCAACCACCCAAACCATTCTACGATGTAGTTCCACTATAGCCTCTGGGATAGCAGAGGACCACCTCCTGAAGCCCGCCGCCTGGTTTAAACCCCAACCTCCTACAAGCCCACCCTGCAGGACTTGAACAGCCCCTCAAACTTTTCCCGACCCGCTTCCCAAGGCGCCACAGGGCTTCCCCACCCTCCTCAGAGAGGCTGATCCAGGCACAACCCCTCACCTGGCTTAAGTGAGGGCAAGGAGCACCTCCGGATGGGCCAAANGCCGAGCGCCGGCAGCTTCGGATTGTTGCCGTTGGCGACGGGGCAAGCTGAGGGGCGGCCTGGCGGGGCCCGCCGCGGGGTGATGGGGAGGGCCCGCCGGCAGCTCGGTGCCTCCGCCCGCAACCCCCCCTGCTTCTCTTGTCTGGTTTGCCCGCCGTGCTGTGGAGCCATCGTGTTCAGGCCTCTCCCTGCCACTGGGGAGGCCACTGAATGGTTTCCTCTCCAGAGGGACGGCTGTGCGCCTGAGAAACAACATGGTACCCGTGTCTGCAGGCCAGAGAGAACCGGCCAACCGGGGCCTGAGCGCTTGCTGGGCTGAGCAGGGAGTCCTGCCTGCCCACTAGGCTCCCTGAGTGGGAGAAGGTGGGGGTGTGAGGCACAGCCTACAAAGCCTCAGGAGGGCTGGGAGCCATATGCCAAGGTGGAGCTTTTTCATAGAGTCATTAAGGCTGAAAAAGACCTCTAAGATCATCAAGTCAACCATAGATCATCAAGTCCAACCATAAGGTTTCCGCATACTTCACATACGCATGGGAGCGGTTGGGTGGACCTGGTGATGGCAAACTGAATATGAGCCAGCAGTGTGCCCTGGCAGCCAGGAGGGACAACTGTGCCCTGGGGTGCATCAAGCAGAGTGTCACCAGCCAGTCAAGGGAGGTGATTGTCCCGATCTACTCTGCACTGGTACGGCCTCACCTTGAGTACTGTGTACACTTCTGAGCACTGCAGTATAGAAAAGATGTCGAGCTGTTGGAGAGTATCCAAAAGAGAGCAACAGGGATGGTGATGGGTCTGGAGGGGATGACTTAGAAGGAGCGGCTGAGGTCACTTGGATTGTTCAGTTTGGAGAAGAGGAGGCTGAGGGGTGACCTCATCGCAGTACATGGCTTCCTCACAAGGGGAAGAGATGGAACTGGCACTAATTTCTTCACTCCTGTGACCGAGGACAGGACTTGGGGAAGTGGTAGGAAGCTGAATCAGGGGAGGTTTAGGTCAGATATTAGGACAAAGTTTTCACTCAGAGGACAGTTGAGCAATGGAACAAGCTCCCCAAGGAAGTGGTCACAGCACCAAGCCTGCCTGAATTCAAGAAGCGTTTGGATGATGCTCTCAGGCACGTGGTGTGATTCTGGGGGTGCACTACACCAGGACAGGAATTGGACTTGATGACCCTGACGGTTCCCTCACAACTCGGCATATTCTATGGTTCTATGATTTGGGCACACTGGTGTACTTGAGGCAAGATTGTAGGTGTGTCTAAGCACACGTGTAAAGTTATCACATGTATTTGTAAGGGTGTGAGTGCTTCCTGTGTGCTCACACAGCTACACCAAGGCATTGCACATACTGCACTCAAACAGGAAAATAAGCTGGTTCAGATCAATGAGGATACATGGTCTGTATTTGCTGGCATACACTTGCAGGCTTAGCACTTAAGGAAAAAAAAGAATAGAACTTAAAGGAAAAAAAACAAAAACAAAACCTAAACAACAAAACAACCCATAAGTGCAAGCTAAGCCATCATAGAAGCTGTGTGTGTGTGTATATATACATACACATATACGTGTGACAAGAGGCTGAGACATAAACAAGCATACTATGATATGGAGATACACAAACAGCAGAGGAACAGATGGAGAAGACCATGAATTTAGTTANAGAGGTTAATTGGGGGGTTACTATAGGTCAAATGAACCCCAAAAATGCCACTCAGGGGTTACTATAGGTCACAGGGGTTACTAAAGGTTAATTGGGGGGTTACTATGGGTCAAATGAACCCCAAAACACTACCCAGGGGTTACTATAGGTCACAGGGGTTACTAGAGGTTAATTGGGGGGTTACTATAGGTCACAAGAACCCCAAAAACAATACCCAGGGGTTACTATAGGTCACAGGGGTTACTTGAGGTTAACTCCCAATTAACCTATAATAACCCCTGTGACCTATAGTAACCCCTGAGTGGCATTTTTGGGGTTCATTTGACCTATAGTAACCCCCCAATTAACCTCTAGTAACCCCTGTGACCTATAGTAACCCCTGAGTTGTGTTTTTGGGGTTCATTTGACCTATAGTAACCCCCCAATTAACCTATAGTAACCCCTGTGACCTGTAGTAACCCCTGGATAATGTTTTTGGGGTTCTTTTGACCTATAGTAACCCCCCAATTAACCTCTAGTAACCCCTGTGACCTATAGTAACCTCTGTGTTGTGTTTTTGGGGTTCATTTGACCTATAGTAACCTCTAATTAACCTATAGTAACCCCTGTGACCTATAGTAACCCCTGGGTAGTGTTTTTGGGGTTCATTTGACCTATAGTAACCCCTGGATACTGTTTTGGGGTTCATTTGACCTATAGTAACCTCTAATTAACCTCTAGTAACCCCTGTGACCTATAGTAACCCCTGGGTAGTGTTTTTGGGGTTCATTTGACCTATAGTAACCCCCCAATTAACCTGAAGTAACCCCTGTGACCTATAGTAACCCCATGACTGTGATTTTGGGGTTCTTTTGACCTATAGTAACCCCCCAATTAACCTAGAGTAACCCCTGTGACCTATAGTAACCCCTGAGTGGCATTTTTGGGGTTCATTTGACCTATAGTAACCTCTAATTAACCTCTAGTAACCCCTGTGACCTATAGTAACCCCTGAGTTGTGTTTTTGGGGTTCTTTTGACCTATAGTAACCCCCCAATTAACCTCGAGTAACCCCTGTGACCTATAGTAACCCCTGGGTAGTGTTTTTGGGGTTAATTTGACCTATGGCCAGAACATTTCAGCTCTGAGGTGAGTGCTGGTGCCCCCAGCAGCTGCCAGTGACCATAATTCCATTTTCAGAACTGATTCTATTGGGGAAAAAACTTGTCTGCTAGTGAGTAACACTCCAGCAGTGAGTAGCACAGGTTTCTCCTATATTCCAATAGTAGAACTACATCATCATCACACCTAGAGTAGGGGACAATAAACCCTAATTTAACCTTGTGCAGTATCTTTATACAATTCTACAAGAAAATCTCCTTATAGAGATTTTTATATCCTTATAGAATGATCACTAGTAGTTATTAATTCACCTGTTAGAATTAATGACTGGAATATTTCCTATTGATATTTTTCTCTGCTAGACAAATTCTTTTCTCTCATCATCTAGGGGAATCTTTTAGAATTTAGCATCCATTCCCAGCTGCCTCAGCATTGCTGCAATTCTCTGTTAGCAGCTGTCCCTATTTCCATTAATAAATTCACCTCCTGGTTGTATTTAGTAGCTATGAAAAGAATTACCACTGAAAATGTGTTAGAATATAACAGTAAGATTCATGTATTGGGATCTAGACTAGCTACTTGTTGTGTATCTTACATCTCTTCCAATTTTTTAAGGGAAAAATCAGTTCCTCTCTCTTTTTTCTAGCTCTACCCCCAGAAGCATCGACTCAAGAGCCCAGCTTTCAATCTTGTACTTTATTTTCACATATATATATATATAAAAACAAAAAAACCAAACCCTTGCAAGTTCTCAGACAAAACTGATGGAAATGTACACACAATCCAACAAAAATATATATATATATATATATATATAGAAACCAAAGCTTCTGCTGGGACAAGACTCCAGCTCAGGGGCATGGCTCACCACTGGCTCCCAGGGCAGGGGACACCAGGGGACATCTCTCCTGTGGCTGGGGACACCAGGGGACACCTCTCCTCTCACCCAGGGTGATGCAAAGGGCTGTGCCCAGCTGAGTCCCTGGTTTGGAGCAGGGGGAGGCAGAGCCACGTTTGCAGGGGGGGCTGTGAGAGGCTGTGACAAGAGGATGGATTTCAGGGCAGGCTGCTTNCAGCAGTCTAGGAATTCATACCATTAAATGTAGGAACAGTGAGTCTCTTGAGTGGAGTTAGGAATAGGCATGCTTTCAGAAAGGACAGAAAGAGAAGTTGTTCTCTGGGACTCTTGAGAACATGTGGGCTATGTTGTAGCCCAGAAGGCTACTGAAAATTTTGTTACTAAGAACAAGGACCTACAGCTTGCTCTGCAAGCGTATCGTGGCAGAAGAAACCTCTATACATTTTCTTTTGTTATAAACCATCTCACTCTTAGTTGCTCTTTTCCTAAAGCCACCTTGTGTCTGGTTGGGGCTATGATGAAACACAGCTTTAGAGTTTAGAAGTATTTAAGTGGTTTTTGGTGTACGCATGGTAGGAAAATGGCTCTAAGCAGTTCTGTTGCAAAGCTCTGGCTGACTTACAGCAAGGAAGATATATGGGCTGGTGTTGGACAGGTGAAACTGCCGGTTTTGGTCTGGAAAGGAAAGGAGTAGAACAGGAAAAAAAGAAAAAGTAGTAAGTAGGAAAGATAAGTCATGTTGCTCAAACAGTGAACAGAGGGACAATTATGTCTTTTTGCTGATTAGGTAGTCATCAGTTCCCAGTTTCCAGGCACACCTAACCACATCTCTCCGCATGTGCTGAAGTTTCTCATTACCATCTCAATCTCCAATTCCTGCTCAGTTTTCCTGCTTACAAGTCCCAGCTTGTCACCAAGGTCTAGAAGCAACAAACTCTTTGAGTCCCACTCTTGGAGTTTCCCTTTCTAGATGTCTTTGCACCCTCCAGTATTCCTTGGGGTTTTTTGTTGGTTTTTTTTTTTGGTGTTGTCAGGGATGGGGTATTACAGAGTCCTGTAAAGAAGATAGTGTTGTAGGAACTGTATGTGTATGTTCAAAGCCTATTCATTGGAACTGAAAGTAGTTACTATTAACTGTTATTGGGTAGGAAAAAGCATTATGCAGAATTTAGAAGATGTATTTCAGGCCAGTTGAAAAAAATGTTTGAAGCAGAAATAAATCTCTTTCAACATTTACAACTGACCTTGTTTCTGTTGTTGCCAGGTAGTAGCCAATACTCAAAGCCTTGCATGTCTATTATGTTAAGAGAGACAGACTGACTGGGGCAATTGTGTCTCCTGCGCCCTTTATTGACAGACAAAGATTGCAGAGGGTTCTGTTTCCTTGATCTTGATGGGGAAAAAAACCCAACTGCCTGTGAGGTTAAATATTTTGAAGTTGGCTTGTCAAATATTTTAGCTCTCTGTTTTTGGTGCCCGGGTTGTGGCTGCTTCTTTAGAATTACCTCCCTCCTGGATTACTTTGTCACTTTCTAACCCAGTTGAACAGACAGTTCCCTAGCTCTGTGTTTTGAGTCAGCAAATCTGTCAAGATTCTGATCAGGCCTTTTTATATTTTCTGTTGCATGGTGAGGTAACTTCTGCTGGTTCCAGCTGTTTTGCTGGTAACCCCCCAATTAACCTCCAGTAACCCCTGTGACCTCTAGTAACCCCTGGGTAGTGGTTTTGGGCTTCATTTGACCTTTAGTAACCCCCCAATTAACCTCCAGTAACCCCTGTGACCTCTAGTAACCCCTGGGTGGCATTTTTTGAGACCATTTGACCTTTAGTAACCCCCCAATTAACCTCCAGTAACCCCTGTGACCTCTAGTAACCCCTGGGTAGTGTTTTTGGGCTTCATTTGACCTATAGTAACCCCCCAATTAACCTCCAGTAACCCCTGTGACCTCTAGTAACCCCTGGGTAGTGTTTTTGGGCTTCATTTGACCTTTAGTAACCCCCCAATTAACCTCCAGTAACCCCTGTGACCTCTAGTAACCCCTGGGTAGTGTTTCTGGGCTTCATTTGACCTTTAGTAACCCCCCAATTAACCTCCAGTAACCCCTGTGACCTCTAGTAACCCCTGGGTAGTGTTTTTGAGTTAATTTGTTCTGTAGTAACCCCCCAATTAATCTTCAGTAACCCCTGTGACCTCTAGTAACTCTTGGGTTGTGTTTTTGAGTTCACCAAAAAAATAAAAAAAAACAAACCCAAAAAAACCCTCAAAACCCTGAGACATTGCTGACTGGCCCTGGCCTAATACTCCTTGGGTTTAGATTTGGGTGGGGGGGTTTCTGGGACTCGCTCTGCAGCCCCTCTGGAAGGAATCTAATTCCATGGGGAGTGGGAAAAGCCCCTGACATCTGCAAGGCTGAGGAACCCTCTCCTGGCTCCTGCCTGGCACTCACCAGGACACGCTGGGTGAAACCAACACAAGAAGAGTCCAAAAAGGCAAAACCAAAGCACTAACACCTCCCCAGCAGCTGGAAAAACCAATGCCATTCGCAGCATCCCACTTCCATCCTGTCCAACCTGCACACCCCACCACCTCTAAGGGGCCTGGGACACCCCAAAAGTGAAATTTCACCAGCGTTGCTGAGCAAGTTTGGGGGTAAAACACATCAAAGCTTTCCCACAGATATACAAGACATTATTTCCTGAAAAAAAGAAAAAAAAAAAGAAGAAAAAAAAGAAGAAAAAAAAGAAGAAAAAAAAAGAAGAAAAAAAAGAAAAGAAAGAAGAAAAAAAAGAAGGAAAAATCCTTCCACCAGGTAGCCTCATGGGATCTTTCTTATGGATATTGCTGTTGGCTTCTCTGTAGCAGTAAGCAAGTCTGGCTTTGCTGCTGCTAAGCTGACAACCTGCAAGCCCAGGGTTGAGGTAAGAGGGAGGTGAGCCAGGAGGGTGTCCCCTGGGTGCCAGGGCTCAGCACCACGCTGCAGGAACTGTCTCTGGCTGTGCTCCCCGGGTACTGACTGGTGCAGGGGTGGGACAAGGCAATCCAAGAGCAGGAAAGGTTTTGAAGGAAGAAAGCACTTAGCAGAGCCCTCTCTAGTTCCTCAGATCGATGTATTTCTCGCTCTTCAGTCCGACAAGATGGAAAGAGAGAAAAAAACACAAAACACAAAGAGCAGTTAGGGGTGGACATAAAACCAGAGCCTCTGCTGCAGCACCACGGGGGGACAAATCCCTCTTGGGCTAAGGCAAATAAAACTGCAGCAGGATCAGGTGCCACATCCTATGGCTTGCAGGACACAGAGGCACAGCAAGCCCTGGCCCAGCACCCACACTGCAAATTTGTGCTCCAGCCCCTGGTGGCTCTTGATCCCAGGGGAGAAATAAGCAGGTGGCCCAGGAGCCTCCCCTCATCCTGCCCCAAGAACTTTAGCTCGGAAACTCCAGAGCCTATTCCTGCATCCTCTGCTCTGCCTCCTGGCCAGAGATGCTTCCATGGCTCCTTCTCCTCCCAGAGGTCCCCAGGAGCCCGACTTGCTCGGGGGAGCAGGGGAGGAAGCAGTACCCAGCAGAGCAGGCAGTGGGCAGTGTGCTTCCACCCAGGAGATGCCTGGGGCTGGCAGGGAGCAGAGCTGCTCCAGCCCAAGGGAAGGCTGCTCCTACCTCCTTGGAGCAGAGCCAGCCTTTTGTCACCTCCCCTCCATCCCTCCCACCAACCCTCTGGAGCGCTGGTGATGGATGATGGAGCCCAAGCAGCGTGGGGAGTGGTGGGAGAAGAGCTGGCTGAGAGGAAACAAGCAGTACCTTGATGCACCCCAGTGCTCTCCTCACCTCTGCTCCCAGCCCTGGCCCTGGGGAAGGGCAGTGCCCGACGCTCTGTCCTACCTGGTCAGTGGCAGATCTCTTCTCCCCGTTGGCACCCTGCAGGAGCCCAGCCTCTTCGGAAAGTTTATCTGACTTAACTTCAACTACAATCTTGTCTTTACGTGCCTCTGGCTTTGTGCTAAGGGAGGGAGGTGACAATTTTTGAGACATGGATGTGATACCAGAGAGGGCACGTGGCTGCTTGAAGAAGGCCAAGCCCTGGGGCTCCGTCTCGGGGGATGCTCTGGAGTGGGGCCAGGGCAGAGGAAATAAAAAGCTCCAGGTCGGGTAAAGCTTTAGGCTGCCCACCCCCTCCTTGCTCAGGGGTGGGTTGGCTGCTCTACCACTCTGCTGATCTCCTCATCACCTCCCTGGGCAGGCAGGGTGAGCAGTGCAGAACTGTGGGAAGCTGGAAGTGCTGTGGAGACCCCAGCCTGCTGCCACCCCCCCCCCTCTGTCCACTGGAGCATCAATGGGACGGTGAGAGCTGGGGAGAGTGCTGGCTCCTGGGGGATGTGTGGTCCTGGGGGGATGCTGCACTGAATCCTTCACTGCTTTTTCCTCCCCCCTGGCAGGCTCACGAGTACGTGGAAAACCGTCGCGTCGCCAGCAACCTGACGGTGCGGGTCAGCCACGAGCTGCTGCGGGCAGGAGCCATGTGCAGGGTCTCCAACGAGCTGGGTGTCATTGAGGAGCACATCCAGCTGCTGGGTGAGTCTGGGGAACTGCCTTCTGCCTGCCCTGGGAACCCAGGGAAGCACTTTGTCCCCCCTCGTAGAGGTGCCAGCTGTGCCATGCTGCCATGGCGTGGCTCAGCTCTTGTCTCTTTCCTCCCTTCCTGCTCTACCAGTGGAATCCATCAGAAAAGGTCAGTCCAGCACTGCCCGGGGTGTGTGCACCCACCATCCCCGGCTCTGTTGGGGTGTGCCTCTGCTGGGAGTCACACTCATCTCTACCCTGAGGACAGAGCCTTAGCTGCTGGCTCTTGCTCTGCATCTCTCACTGCTTCTTGCTTCCTGCTGTGATGTGAGGGCAGGGGAGGCTGTGGCTCCACCTGTGTCTGCAGGGATGTGAGAGCTCTCCCTGCTTCTCCTTAGCTTGTAGCCCAGCAAGACCTTCAAGTGTAGCTTGCTGCAGCCCAGGCCAGCTAGGCAAGGAAGCAAAGGGCTGGCCTGATGTCTTGCAGGACACCCCATAAACCATCCTCCTATGGCATGCAGGGGCATGGCAGCTGGGGGCAGGATGCAAAGTGTGTTTGTACAGAAACTGCCCCACAGGAGTGTTTTTGTACTGACACCTGCATCCTGCAGGGAGCTGGAGAAGCGAGTCCCTGTGGTGCTTCCTGGGGAAAAGGGTCCTTTCCTTGCCCACAACAGGTTTCAGCAAGGCAGAAGCTGGAGAGCATCGCGCTGGGGCACTCATTAACTCTGTAACTTCTCCCTCTCCTGTGCCATTTAGATCAAAAGACACCCGAGAGCAAAGGGGTGATCATCGTGGCCATCATTGTCTGCATCCTGGTGGTGGCTGTGCTGGGCTCTGTCATCTACTTCCTGCACAAGAAAGGCAAGATCCCCTGTGGCCGTGCTGGGAAACAGGACATGTAAGCAGTGCCACCCCCCCTCCCTCCCCGGGAGCCCTTGGGCTCAGAGGTGCTTGGCCATCACTCATGCTTCCCATCTCATTGCACCAGCTGCTCCCTGCCCAGCGTGGGGGGAGGCAACAGGGCAGGTTTTGGGGGAGATCG
>JAAWXA010000044.1:1223041-1233441 GCA_038090715.1 Florisuga fusca
GGGGGGGGGGTAGGCGATGGCTTTGCAGGTCAGGGTCACCACCTCGTCCTGCCGCACGAACAGCGGGGAGCTGACAGCAACAATCCGTGGCTTCCCTGTGGGAAGGGCACATCAAACACTGCTGGCTCTCCAGGGAGAAGGCTGCTGGTGCTGCTGCTGCTGGGTGGATGGCTGGCAGGGCAGCAGGTCTGCACTCACCCCGAACAGCCACGGCCACCTGCTTGCTCTGCTTCAGCCCTGGCACAGTTGGTGCCATCACTCTGCAGCTGTAGTTGCTGGAGGTTTCGAAGGTGAGGTTGCTCAGTTGGAGCTGGTTCCCTTCTGCAACCTTCCTGCCCTGTTGGGAAGGGATGCCCCAGCGTGAGTCCCCAGCACCAGAACCTTCTGCACCTTCTGAAGGCTCTAAGGGCATCCCAAAGGGACTCAGTCCTCCCTTCTACGGACAACAGAGTAGTGTGCAAGCACAGGACCTTTCTGCAGGTGAAGAGGTGGAGATGGACAAAGAAAGTCCAAGCAAGGGGGAATCCTACCCCTGGCCTCTCTCAGGAGAGATGGAGCAAGCTCCTGGCTCTGCAAAGCCCAGTTTCACCACACACGTGTGTGACAACCCCCAAATGCCTGCTCACCTTCTCATCCATCCACTGGAAGACCAGGTCCACAGGGCTCTGGGCACTGCAGCTCAGACTCACACTATCCCCTTCCCCAAGGGGTGAGGATGGCTCCATCTCCACATGGACCCCTTCGATGTCTAGGAGAGGAAGAGAGACAAGGGCAGGATGAGCAAGAGGCACTGGGGACCCACCATGAGGTGTGCAGGGTCCCAACCCCTCGTCTTACAGTTCACAAAGAGCTCCACATCCTCCTCCAGCTCTCTCAGATCATCCAAGTCCAGGGTTCGGCACCTGTAGAAGCCACTGCTGTTCTTGTTCACATCGTGCAGGTTCAGCACCCCCGTGTTGGTGTCTGCCAGTGACGAGAGGTCCTGCCAGCTGCCTTCCAGCTGCAGGCAGCAGAGAGAAAGCAGAGCCCTTAGCCCCACACAGGCATCCTCCATCCCAACCTCCCCAGAGCCTTCGGGGCAGGGTGCAAGGAGCAGGCAGGACACCAGCTGCCTGCCAGGGGAGAGGTGCTCAGGTGTCCCCCCCACCCCGGGTGGCCTCACCTCTCTCTTGTAGAAGGTGAAGACGGGTGCTGGGTTCCCATCAGCCTCACAGACCAACTTCACATCATCCCCTTCCTTCACCGGGTTTGAGGACGACACCACCTGGAGCTTCACGTGCTCCGCGGGGTCTGAGGGAGGAGGGAGCGGGGGGGGGTCAGTGTGGGGACCCCCCCAAACCTCCCCCCAACCCCCCCGGGCTGGGCAGCAGGCACAGCCCCCCCGGGCTGGACAGCAGGCACAGCCCCAGCCCCTGACTCACAGAAGACGGTGATGTTGACTCGGGGTGACTCCAGGGCACGCTGCTGTCCCCGCAGCTGGTAGTGCACCGTGCAGTGGTAGAGGGAGTGGCGGTCCTCCCGGGTGACGTGGGCAAAGAGGGTGCTGCTCACCGTGTACAGCCCACTCGACTCCCGGGTCCGTGTGGCCGTGATCTTCACCACTGCAGGGGACACAGCTGCTGTGCCCAGCCCACGGAGGCAAGGAGGGCTCCCATGGGAGCACCTGGCTCCTCTGGGTGGCCATGGGCTGCCAGTCCCCAGCCAACGAGGCTCAGGATAGCACAAGTGCCTTGGCCCCATCCCACTCACTCTTCTCCATCCCACTCACTCACCTCCATCTCCATCCCCATCCCACTCATTCATCTCCATCCCCATCCAACTCACTCTTCCCCATCCCACTCACTCTCCCCCATCCCCATCTCACCTGCTCTTCCCCATCCAACTCACTCATCTCCATCCCCATCCAACTCGCTCATCCCCATCCTACTCACTCTTCCTCATCCCTATCTAGCTTGCTCTTCCCCATCCAACTCACTCATCTCCATCCCCATCTAATTCACTCTTTCCCCATCCAACTCATTCTTCTCCATCCCCCCCATCCAACTCACTCTTCTCCTCTGCCTGCAGTTCCTCCCCATTCTTGTGCCACGTGATGTTGGGGGCTGGAAAACTGTTCCTGCTCACACACTGGGCAATCTGGGATGGCAGAGAGAGCCTTGAGCATGGGACGCCCCCCTGGGGAGAGGAGACTGGGGAGTCTGACAGGGCTGGGAGCCCCCTCCAGGGTGGGGGAATCTCTTCACCTCTGAGATGTCACTGTTCTGCACAGAGATGCCTCCTGAGCTGGCCACGATCTCGGGGATCTTGGGGACCTCTGGATGGGATGGGATGGGATGGGATGGGATGGGATGGGATGGGATGGGATGGGATACCCTCCAGCCCCACGGAGCAGCTGCACAGCCGTGCTGCTCTCCTGCCCCACCACTCACTGTAGACACGGAGCTCGGTGTGGCTCTCGCCCACGACGTGGCTTCCCACCACAACCTGGCACAGGAAGGTCCTGGCATCCTGCACTGTCACCCGACTGATGGAGAGGGCCCTGTCCTCCCCCACCAGCAGCCTCCCCTTGTAGTCAGGGTTCTCCTCCAGGATCTCGGTGCCCGTGATGCGGCACAGCTCCACCCGGTTGTTGCGGTTCATCTGCAAGGCAAGGGGCCAGGCTGGACTAGCAGACAGCTCAGGAGAAAGCCTCAGGCTAGCTGCTGCTGCTGCAGCCCCATCACCCACTGCTCCTCTCTCAGGTCAGCACTCACATAGAACCAGTTGATGTAGGTGTAGGAACCATTCCCAGGGATGTCAACGTTGCACTCGATCCTGGCTGTGCCCCCACTCTCCACTTCCACCACCTCTGGCTTGCTGGCTGCAACTGCAGGACAGAGCCCATCAGGGGAGGGAAGCCTGGGGAAGCTCTGCGAGGACCTGAGCCCAGCCCTGTCCCCATCTCCATCCCCTGAAGGACACGGAGCAGAGCCCTGTCCAGCACCATCATCCCCCAGGCATCACATCCCAATCCAAGCAGGAGCGCCAGCCAGGAGCACAGCCCTGCTCCTGCCACCACGTTCCCCAGGCAAGCTCCCACTGCACCTCAATGACCCCACGGGCCAAGCCTGGAGGTGTCAGGAGGTTAGCAGAGCCAGGGGAAGGGTGCTGGACCCTGAAGCTGGCAGCACAAAGGCTGCACCTTCCTGTAGCCCAGGACCAGAGCCCTGACGTCAGCCTGCACGGCCCCCGCAGTGGCCCCGGGAGCAGGGGTATGAATGAAGCACTGTGTTCCTCCACTGCAGGATGGGGCACACAGGGCAGGAGCTCAGGAGAAGTGCACCATCCAGCTGCAGCTGCCTGCTGCTCCTTTTCCCACTCCCATAGGGAGAGGGCCCATCAGGGATGCAGCATGGCCCTGACCACCATGGCTGGGGCAACAGATGGAACCCCCAGGTCCCTCCCCAGGCTCAACCCTGCCACCCAGGCAGGAAACCACAACCCAGCACTTGGAGCATCCACCCCCGCAGCACATCCAAAGCAGGTCCCACTGCTGCTCCTCTGCTTCCTGTCCACAAAGCAAACCCAGAGCAACTCGCCCATAGCACGGGTGGCACCAGGAACCCACGCACCCCACGAGCTGATCCTGCTCACCCCAGCACCCAATCTTCCCTCCCAGTCCGGATGCCTGCTCGCCCGCAGCAGTAATGGAGCTGCTGGCCATGCTCCAGGGGAGCAGGGGAAAGTAATGGCTATTGATCCCCAGACAGGGAACAGAGCATCTTCCGGAGGGGCTGGGGCAGAGCAGCCCAGCAGGGCACAGCAGAGACAAGAGCTGTGTCACAGCAAGGTTGTGAGTGCCACTGCCACCAGCCCTGCAGGTGCCAAACAAAGGGAGGAGGGCTGCACGCCCTGGGCTGGCTCACAGCCCTGCAGAAGGGGACAGAAGTCTGTCCCCAGGCAATGAGGCCAGCTGAGTGACCCAGCCCAGGTATGAGAGCAGGGGACAACAGGCTGGAGGAAGCCAGCTGAGTCAACAGCTCCCCTGATAATGCCACTCGGTAACAGCCACCAAGCAGTGCAAGGGAGGCAACTTCAAAGGGCAACGCTGTGCCCACAAAACATTCTTTGTTTGGAGCAGGTATGTGGTGGCACAGCCCCAGAACACAGCCAGGAGCCCTGCTGCCACAACAAAGGCACCCCAGGACACCCCAACAGTGAGCTTTTGGCCCTCACCCATCCCATTGGCACAATGCAAAGGGGGAAGCACTGCACAGGAAAGGAGGTGCTGGAAAAACAGGTGAAAGCCCCAAGGAAAAGAAGAAAGCACTGGGTTCAGGACACTGGACCAAGCATACCCAGCAAAGATAACTTTCCACCGAAGGCACCTGCACAGCTACCCCTTGGCTGCCTGGTGCAGCTGTACACCCACAGATTAAAGCAAGCCTGGGGCTGGGGTGTGCCCCAGCTGCCCCCCAAGATCTTCAGGGCTGCAGGCTGCCAAGCCAGACTTTGCTCCCCTTTCATCAGTTTTTAAGACTTCTAGCATGGGCCCTGTGCAGAATCAGCCCCTGGGAGAGGCAGAGCTGCTGAGCCACCCCACTGACCCGCTCGGCATGAGAGCCCTCATCCAGGCAGCAAAGCAGCCGAAACCATGAGCTCAGAGCTGGAGAATGGCTGGCATCTGGGGCTGGCATGAGGCACAGGGCCCTCCCACCCATCCACTGCCCTTGAGGAGGTGGACACGGACACCGCAGCCCCCACCTTGCCTGGAACAAGGGCTGAGAGCTCCCCACCTCTCCATGCTGGATACAACCTCTTCCCCAGGCTGCAAGGAGCACCCAGCAGGGACAAAAGTCCCCCCCACCTTCCTCCTGCAGCCTGTTCCGTGCGTGGGCAGGGCAGAGAGGCACTGGGCAGAGGCACCCGGGCATGGCAGGCTCTGGGGACCTGGCAATCCTCCCTTGTGCCCAGCTTGGAGAGCTGGAGCAGGGCTGGAGAGCCATCGGGCAGGCATGGAGCAGCCCAGCTGCAGAGCTGCTGAGCTCCAGCCTGCACCGAGCACCCCAAGAGCCTGGCACAGCTCCAGCGGGAGACCTGGAGATGGGGAGAGGCCGTCTGCAGCGAGCAAGGAGGAAGGGAAGGGGAAGGGAAGGGAGGAGAGCCCCCCGTGTGCCTTTCCATCTGGCTGGCGGACAGCCGGCCGGCAGCCAGAGCTCCACAAGAACAAAGATTTGCTTTTAGAAGCGGGGAAGGGGGTGGGGAGAAGCACAGCCCCTCCGCCAACCTCCCGCGGAGCCGAGGTGTGTGGGGAACCAGCCGGGAGCAGGGCACAGCCCCCAGCCTGGGGCTGCGAGAAGAGTGGGCACCACGGGGGTCTGGAGCCACACGTGGGATGCCGGAGGTTTCCGGGGGTTTCTATTCCCCTCTCGGGTAAACCAGCTGCGGCCAGATCGTGCCTGCTCCCAGCACATACACACATGCTGTCCTCCTCTGCCTCGGCAAGGCTCCCCCCCCCCTTCCTGCACAGATCCCGGAGCCAGGGTACCCCAGATCCCATAGAGAGGGATCACCTGAACCCCTTCTTCCTCACAAAAGGGAGAAACTGGTTGCAAAAGCCCTGTCACAAGCAGCATCACAGCCAGCGCCCATCAGGCTGCACCCCAGCTCAGCCCTGACTGTGCTTGGGATGAGGAGGGCTTGAAGGGGGGACCAGCACCTTGAACCCACAAATCCCACCAGGCTGTGTGGCACCAGGAGAAGGGAAAGCTCACAAACCTGCAGCTAGGTGACAGCATCCACCGAGACCAATCTAACAGCTGGAGATGGCAGTGCAGGAGGGGACAACGGCAGCACTGGCAGCTCCAGTCTGGACTCAGCCCCTCACCCCAGCGAGCCCCCCAGTCTGCCTGAGAGCAGCTTGGCAGAGGCCTCTCAAGCTTCTGGGAAGCATCAACACTTTCCCCGTGGCTGGGCTTGCAAACACACCGGTGCGGCCAACCAATACTGAGTCCTCGCTCAGCACATGTGCTGTGAGGAAGGGGATCCCAGCACGGGACGGGACGGGACGGGACGGGATGGGAAGCCTTTGGCTCAGGCTTTCAGCCGCCTCGGCCAGAGCAGGATTCCCCAGCGCTTGGGGCCACCTCCGCAGCGTGGCTGGGGAGGGATAAGGAGAGAAGGGAGCAGGCAGCACACCGGGACCACTCCCTGGCCCGAGGGGAGGGTTTGCTGCGGGGAGCTGGGAAGGGCCGGAAACGCAGCCTCCCCCCTCGAGGGTGAAAATGGACTGGAAAGAGGATAAAAAAAGAAAGCGTGGAAAAAAAGCCAAGAGAAACACAGTGCTCAGGGGAAAACTCCTTAGAAGGGGTGGATGCTTCCTAATAACCAATTCACCCTGCTGCACATCGAACACACGTGGGGGCATTCTGCCCCAAGGAGCACGGCCCCAGGAGCCGCCCTTGCTCCAGCCATTTTGTCTGGGCAGCCTCCCCAGGGACGCACAGGACACCCCTCACCATGCTCATGCCTTTGGAGGGGGGTTAGGGGGGGCTACAAAAGGGTGCCCAGAGCGGAATGCGGCGCTCCCGGTTCCCCACACCCAGACCCGCCTCCCCGGAGCCCTCGAACGTGCAGGCGAGAAGATAGGCTCGAGGGGGCTGCACCCACCCAGGCTCCCCCGGCACAATTTTAGCATTCCTGGCCCCAAGCCCGGCAGCGCCCCAAGGGCGTCAGCTCTGCCGCCTGCCTTAGGCTGGTCCCTGAGCGGCCCTGGGGGGAAGACCCCTCCGGCTGCCTCCCCTCGCCCCCTCGGAGCGCGCATCCCCGGCGTTGGGAAGGGACCGGGCAGTGTCCGACAGAACCCCGGTACCGCACGGGGAGCGAGGTCCCGGGGCAGCGCGGAGCTCCCGGGGCAGCGGGACCACGTCCTGCTTTGAGCCAAGGCAGANAAAAAAAAAAAAAAAAAAAAAAGAGGAGGGGTCGGGTCAGTTTCCACAGCACATTGGGGAATGTTGGAAAGGGGGGACTGTCCCCAAGAGTCCCACTTCTAGGTGTCAGTAAATCCATCTCTCCTGCTGGGCTCTGCCCCAAAGCCCAGCCACAGCTTCTGTGTTGCCCCCAAACCCAGACAAGCAGACTCAAAACCAGGGAGACCAAACCCCTCTGCACCACTGCCTGGGTTCTGAGAGACACCTGAGGGGACACCAGTGGGGTCCTCGGGGGGCAGCAGGGACACGAGAGGATGGTGCCACTTCAGGAAGGGCATCGAAGTCTGCAGGGTCTGCGCTGGGGGCCCTGTCCCACATGTCCCCACGCAGCCCCCAGTGTGCAGGGAGACCCTGCAGAGCCCCCTGCCCCCCAGCAGGGCCCCCCAAGCTGTGGCTGAAGCCCCCGTGCAGCTGTTGAAGGGGGTGGCTGTGGAAAAGCCATTGGCTGCGGTGGGGGGGGTGGTGGCAGCACCCAGGGGGGCTCTCAGGGCTGCCCAAGGCTGCTGTTATCCAGGGGCAATGCCCCGGGACAGACCCCCACACAGGCCTGGGGGAGCACAACAAACCTCCCCAGGTGCTGCAAGTTGCCCACAGTCAACCATGAAGGACACCTGGGTCCACTGCACCTGGCCCATCACAGCCGGGCTCTGTGCCTCAGTTTCCCCATGGGTCAATCAGAGCCAGAGGGATTGTGATGGAGGATAAAGCACTGGTGTTTTATAAGCCCTCTTCTGCCTCAGGGCTGTCCCAGCATCTCCCAAGAGCAATGAGAGTGCTCCCCTTCCAGCTCTGGGTCCCAGGGGCTCTGAACCATTGCACATCCTCTCCTCCACTTGGTTTTCCTGCAGCATGAACTGCACTCCAGGCCCCTGGGCAGCATGGGTTGCAGCTGTCCCAACACCTTGTGCTACTCTGGGGCCAGGCTGCAGGTTCTCCTGGGCTTTAGCATCCCTTCCTGGGCATCCCCAAGCAACTCTCACACCAGCAGCACCTCCAGCCCCAGCAGCCTTGTCTTGGTGCCCCAGCCCAGCTCTCCCACTGGTGCCATGCAGCAGCCCTTCCTCCTGCCTCAGCTCCATGCCTGACCAGCCCTTCCCCACCCCCACCCCCCCCACAATACTTTCCCAGCCAAATGGACTTGATGATTCATCAGAAATTATTAATTTTTTTCCCCCATGAGATTAGCTGCTTAAAATGGCAGTGCCGGGCAGTGATAAGGCTCTCAGTCCTTGCAGAGGGGAAGCCTCCTCCCAGGCAGCACGTTCCCTGGGAGACAAGTGGAAGGGAGCTGTGCCATCATGGACAGGCTGCTGGTGAGCAGCCTGCAGTGTGGGGATGCTCCCGGGGCAGAACTGCCCTGTCTGCCATGGGAACAGACCTTGGAGACCCCCTGACAACATATTCCCACTTTCTTCTCCCTCCAAAGGGCAGGATGCAGCACCAGAGGAGCCTCAAGCTCTGTTCCCCTTGGAAGAGGGGAAGCAACCTTCCCTTTGGTACAAAAAACTATGATTTCAGCCCCACAAATGTCACCCTGTGAGAGAACAGAGCCCCCCGGGGGGGTCCTGCTTTCCCCTGGGAAACCATCCACAAGAGTCAAACAAACAAGGAGGAGGACGCTGCTGGTGCATTTTGTTCTGGTGCTAACTTCTATTCCGCGTTAAAAATAAAGCAAAATGTTGCTAATAAAACCTCTGCAGAAAATTCCCAGCAGTTGGAAAGGTCCCTGGAGAAAACAGGCTAGCCAGCCCCTGGTGCAAGGGACTCTGCCACCCTGAGACAGCCTTCCAGTGGTGCTGCCATGGCTCTGCCTTCAGCTGGTTATGCTTTTCAGAGTGTTTAACTCTGAAGAAAACCTATTTTTCTCCCCCTACCAGACTACTGGCTCTGGAGAAGATGGGCAGGAGTTGAAAGCAAGGCCCCAGTGCCCTCACAGCGAGCATGAAATCACCCTGTCACGCCCTGAGCAGCACCCACTGTGCTCAGGGTCTCTGCTTGGGGAGCACAGCAGGATGCCCACCCTCATCTTCCCTCTCTACTGCCTTATCTCACGCCGCCTTTCTGTGGGTTTTTTGTTTTTTGTTTTTTTTTTCTCGCTTGCTTAATGGATTTGGCTCCAGCCCCCACTCCCTGCTATGCAAACAAACAGTGTGGATTAAGCTCCCGTGTCGCAGTCCCACGCACAAAGCCAGGCTGGGAAGGTCAGGGCACACGGGTCCTGCCCCAGCAACTCACACTCCCTGTCAGCCAAGGGAAGCCACAGCTCCCTGTGCTCTCCTCCTCCTCCTCCTGCCACCTCTGGGGTGTGAGGATGGGCCGGGCCAGGAGGTTCTGCTCCCGGGGTTTGCTGCCTGCCCAGGGTAGGGTTGATTTCCCGTCCATTATCATCTGAGCATCACAAGTCGCAGGCACAATCTGGAAGTAATTGCATTTGCCTTTCTCCTCTGGCTTCTGCTAAGCTCCTGGCTCTCTGCAGCCAGAGGGGAGCAATAACCTGCATGCAAAACCCGGGGCTGGACACAGGCTGCATCCCAGCACACCCCTCAACCCCTTCCACCTTCCTCTGCCCTCCCCCCCAGGGCTGGGCTGGCTCCAGAGATGCTCTCAGAGGGAGCAGCACTCTGCACTGCACCCCTGGCACGCTGCTCTGCATGCCCCAGGTGGGTCTGGGGGGGCTTTGTGCCTTCCCCAGCCCCTCCTAACCCCTGACCATGCCGATGGGGCTCAGAAGGGGTCTGTGGGGTGCCCGGGGTGCTCTGTGCCACGCTTCCTGCGTGGCTCTGGGGTGGCTGAAAGGCAGGGGTGGATGAGATCAGGTGCTGTGTCTGCCCAGATCCTGCAGCTCCTCACACAACCCCACCAGGGCTGAGAGGGGCCCCCGCTCCCCAGGGACAGGAGGGGATGTGGGACAGTGCCTGTGCTTTCCTACACTGCCCACCAGCAGCCCCCCAGTCCCCTGCCCCTGGGGCATGGCAGGGTTAAGGATCACTGCCTCTGGGCAGAAACCATCAGGGCACCTTCCCGCCAGCTCCTGATGCTGTATTTTGGGGTGCTTGAGGGCTCAGGCAACCCACTGCAGTCTGGGGTTAGGAAAGGGACCTGCCTGGGCTGTCTGACCTCTGGCTCCCTGTTCCCAGGGGGAATGACCAGGAGGGACAGGGCATCAGGAGGGACAGGAGGGCACTTGGGGTACCTCCACCCCACCTCTGAGAGCTCTATTCCACACTCCTGTCCTAGGGCTCCGGAAAACTCCTTCTTCCAGACACCACCCCCTCCCTCTTCCTCGGCTGGGATCCCAGCAGCTTCTTTGTGTCTCCCTTCTCCTTCCTCTCCCCTTCTGCAGAGCCTTTCTGTCGGGATTATTAACCATGGCTACGGGGCCTTTGTTTAGGAGGGGGCCGGGAGTGGGAGCTGGGTGAGGGGCTGGGGGGG
>JAAWXA010000044.1:1233457-1249901 GCA_038090715.1 Florisuga fusca
AGGAAGGGAGGGAGGGAGGAAGGAAGGAAGGAAGGAAGGACATGAGCGGAAGCGGGGAAGGAAGGTGACATCTGGATTTCTGTGCTGGAGGAGCACAATCTCCGGGAGCAGCTGCGTGGAGACTGCCGGGAGCTCGGCGGATGCTGAGTGGTGGCAGAAGTCCCAAAGAAAAGCCAAGCTGGGGAGGGTCACCCAGACCCAGGCCACCCAGCCCCCAGCACCTGCCCCGGGGATGGTTGGAGGATGAACCCAGGTTGTGCTTGTGGTGGTGCCAGCGACTTGGGCTGGGTCACACTCCAGAAGGAGCAGTGCAGGGGTGGCAGGGAAGGCTGTGGATGGACAAGGACAGCTGGGAGAGCAAAAACTCCATGGGGAAACCTTAGCCAGCCAAGGGCCAGCACCCAGGCAGAGGGGCAAGGAGCCCTGTACTGTCACTCCACATCCTGGGGGTACAGATGGAGCAGGTGCAGCCCTGGCACAGCATGCAGCACATTGCCACCTCCTGCCCTCCTGCCGACACCTCTGCTTGCTCAGGTTGGTCACCTCGGTGCCCCAGGCTCCTCTCCCAGCCCCAGTGCACGGTGTGTGTCCCCCTGCCCCAGGGTGCAAGGGGCAGACTTGAGGGCTGGAGGGGCAGCAGGGGGAAAATCTGGGAGCCCAGGGATGGCTATTTATAAACCGGCTTTTTCCTTCGGAAGACTTTCTGAGCTCATCTCCCCCCCAGTGCCGGCCCGGAAAAAGGCCCCATTGTCTCGGCGCCAGATGGGCTGGGGCTGGGTACTCACCCACACAATGGGGCGGATTATCCACCCGGGGATCCTGCAATGGGATGCCCGGGGAGGGAGCAGCTGCTGCCAGCACCCATGTGTCAACCCCACAGCCCCAGCACGGGCTGCCAGGACAAGACCAAGGCAGGGAGGGTCACCCCTTGCTAACACCACAGCTCTGACCCCACAGATCTGACCCCACAGCTCTGACCACCACAGCTCTGACCCCACAGCTCTGACCCCACAGCTCTGACCCCACAGCTCTGACCCCACAGCCCTGTCACCACCACAGCTCCCCGGAGGGATGGGGAGGAGGAACACCCCTCCCACTTGCTCCATGTCACCCAGGTTTCCTGGCTCCCTGCTGCCAAGGAAGAGAGGAGAAAGCAGCCCGTGGTCCCAGCATTACCTGCCCCCTGCGCTGGGCTGCAGTGAAATCTTCATCCCCACTTCATCTCCAGGGCCTGAGGCTCCCCCAGGACAGCTCGTTAGGAGAAACTGGAAGAAAAATGAATGAGAGATTAGTCCCAGGTAGGTGGTGAGGCCAGCCCCAGCTTTGGGGGAGACCCTCTGGCACCCATGGGTCCCTTTGGAAGGCTTTGGGAAAGGCTGCCTGGGGTGGTGAGGACACGTGGCATGGGGCGATGTGGCAGCGAGCAGGACCCAGTCCTCATGCCACCCCCTGGGCCCCTGCTCAGCCCCAGGGACACACCAGAGCTTCAGGACCCAGGGGAGCTGTGGGGCTGGCTGGGCTGAGCAGGGATTTCTCCTTGCAGGACTTTCCCATGGAAAGACAACTTGCTTTTCCCAGGGCCATCTGGCCGGGCTCCAAGAGAAGAGAGAGATCCCAGTTCCCTCCCAGAAGGAGCCACACAGCCCTCCAGAAACACAGCAGGCAGACCTTGTGCTCCCACTTTTCCACCCATCTGCAGGGCAAACACAGGCAGGGAAGGTGCCCACTGCCCGGGACACTGGGGGAGACGGGAGACTCCAGCTCCGAGCCTTCCCCGGGCTCTCCCTGGCCACGCAGCAGCCTGGGTGGATGCCCACTGTCACTCCCTGCTGAGGGGGATGTGGGTGCTGGGCAACACCATCACTTGCACCCCCAAGGCTTAGGGGAAGGCAAGAGGAAGAGTGAGCCACACCATCCTGGAGCTGAGCCCAAGTGGGGATGTGGGATTTTCCCGGAGCGGATGCAGGGAATGAGCTATTGTTCCAGCCTGGGCTGTGAGCTGCATCACCCACCACCCTGCTGAGGCACCCCTGGGCAAGGGCAGCTCCAGGGGAGCTGAGGTAAGGCTGCTGGGGACCCTGCTGGCTGGCTCTTCCCTGGCACTGGGGATGCCACACGGGCAGGGGTCTGCAGGTGAGGGAATCCTGGGGATGGTCCCAGTTGCCCATCCAGCCCCCAGCATGCTGGGAGCACTGGTCTCCAGACCCCAGGAACACCCTTCCTGCTGTCTTGGGGCAGGATGTGCCCCGACAGCACATGGCTGGGGAGGCAGCAGGAGATGCTGGGAAGCTGCGTGTCCCCCCCACGGGGACCCAGGCTTGGGGGGAGCCCTGGTGATCCCCAGCACTGACATCCAGCCCTGCAGCCCTTTGTCTGCCTCATTTTTCCCATTCCTCTGCCACCTCCAGCCAGCTTGCTGGGACCTGCTCAGAGTCTGATTGGAGCTGCTCAGCCCGGCCACAGGCTCCACAGAGTCTGGACCCCAGAGTCACAAGCCCTGATTCCCCCCCCTGAGCACACGGGGCTCCAGCAACCTCCTCACACACTGACACCCAGCCCTGGGGGGCTGCTCCCTCCCGGCTAAAAGCCCCAAGAAGAAGGAGGGCGAGGCTTTCCCCTTTCCCTGCCAGGCTGCAGGGAGCTCAGCACCGGGAAGGCAGCTCCCAGGCATGATGCAGCAGCAGCCCCGTGGCCAGGCTGGGTGCCAGGACTGGCTCCTTTCCAGGCAGGGCTGCTGAGCACACCTCCCGGGGCTCCTGCACCTTCTGCTGCTCCCACCTCACACCAGTGCAGCCCAGTTTGCAGAGCCCTCTCTACCCAGTGCCAAGCGAGCAGCGAGAGGCTGAGCATCCCTCCCATCCCATCCCATCCCATCCCATCCCATCCCTGCTGCCTGCAGCTGTCACAGGCACAGCTGGGGGGGTGGTGGCATCATGCCTGGACCTCCAGCAAGTGCAGGGACAGCTGGGGGGGGGGACCCCCTCCTCACAAAGAGGGTGTCCTGGCCATGGCCCAGCTGCTTGGCACCCTGGCAGGGACCTCCATCCCCTCCTCAGGGCCCCCAGGGAGTTGTTTTTCTTCCCCTGCACCCTAAACTCTCACCCTTGCTCACTCCACTCCCCAAAAATCACCCTTCCAGCCTGAACCCCATTCCCTGGGTGCTCCCAGCATCGGGGTGCCCGAGCCCTTGGGTGTCTCTCTCAGGGTCTGGGTGCCTCAGAGCTGCACCACCTCCTGCGGGGCAGAGCAGTCACAAGCTCCTCTCCATCCCCTCCTCCCAGGACACGGAGCAACAACGCAGAATTCCTTCTGGGGAACAAGGACCCCCCCAGCCTGCAGCCCCTGCTGCCCCCTGACCCTGCAGCGGGGAGACCCCCGGAGCAGGGAGAGAGGGAAGCAGGTGCAGGGCTGGAGGATGGGGAATGATTGGGGCACACCCAGACGTTGAGCTCAGATCTTTTTTTCCTTTTTTTTTTTTTTTTTTTTTTTNGCCGCCGCCGCCGCCGGGGTTGTGGCGTGC
The DNA here is from genome assembly GCA_038090715.1 of Florisuga fusca. Lineage (NCBI taxonomy): Eukaryota > Metazoa > Chordata > Aves > Apodiformes > Trochilidae > Florisuga > Florisuga fusca. The sequence goes on from JAAWXA010000044.1 coordinate 1,236,978, forward strand.
TGGGACGGGCTGCTCCTCGGGCTGAGCTCCGTGGCCCGGGCGGCCGGCTGCCTGGCGCTGGGCGGGCTGCAGGGGCTGGCGGGACTGCTGCGGGGTTGCTGCTGCGGCCTGGAGGGGCTGAAGGTGGCCGGACACCTCCTCACGCACCTGGGGCTGCGGGGCCGGGAGCTGCTGCAGCGCGGGCTCTGCGGGCTCCTGGGCTGCGGACAAGCCCTGGCCCGGCAGGTCTGCGAGGGCCTGGCCATCGGCACCAGCCTGCTGGCTTACCTGGTCAACAGCCTGGTCAACGTCTGCCTCATCGGCACGCAGAACCTCTTCACCCTCCTGCTGGCCCTCTGGGACTCCCTCGCCGGCCCTTTCCTCAGGGTCACCGACCTGCTGGCCGCTTTCCTCGCCCACGTCTCCAGCGGCACCATCGCCATCTCCATCCTCCTCTGGTCACCTTGCCAGTTGGCTTTGGAGCTCTTGGCTGCTGGGGCCGAGCTCTTCGTCAGCATCTTCTTCGTCAACGTCTACGGCCTGGGCTTGCTCCTCCTCATCGTCGCCGTCGGCGCTTTCGTGTTCAACCCGGGGCTGCTGTGGAGTCTGACAGGCTACCTGCTGGGCTACTTCCAAACGCTGCCTTCCTACCACCGCCTGCAGAGGGACGTCTGGAGGCTCTACCAGGTGGCAGTCCTCACCCTGGGTATGGCCGTCACCTCCCAGGCCTGGCGCAGGTTGGTGGATTGGAGCCTGCAGGTGACCGACTGGAGCCGAGGAGGGGACAGCAACCAAGGGGAACCGGCGGCCCCCAGAGCCGTGGCCCCTGGCAGGTTGGCCGTGGCGGGGGTCTGGCAGCTGCCAGCCCAGCAGGAGGACCAGCAGATGGGTGCTGGGCAGGGGCCACAGCCACGTCCTGCTCTCAGCAGAAGTGCTGGGGTGGGACAACGTCCCCAGACAGCCCGGGAGGAACCCAGCACCTCCTGGGGAAGGGCTCCCCGGAGGCAGCGGCTGAACGCGGCGGACGGGGATGAGGAGGGAGCTGCGGATGACGACCCTTGGATGCTCCTGAAAGAACAAGAGGAACGTAAGAAATGCGTCATCTGCCAAGACCAAACCAAAACAGTTCTGCTTCTGCCCTGCAGGCACCTCTGCCTCTGTCAGGAGTGCACAGAAGTCCTCCTCCAGCAGGCCATTTACCAGCGCAACTGCCCGCTCTGCCGCCAGATGATCCTCCAGACCCTCAATGTCTACTTGTGAACCCCAAGGGGGGGTGGCTTGGGTCATTCTCAGAGAAGGTGGAGGGCAACCCTGTTTCTGCCTCTTCCCAGGAAGCAGAACTTCCCAGGGCTGCCTCAAGCAGCTTCAAGAGAACTAAGGATGGTGCTGAAAGGGCCAAAGGCTGCTGGGGGTGCCTGCCAGCCACCTTCCATCTGTATCTAGGTTGTAGCTCTTGCTAGCAAGCACAATAACTGATCTCTGCGTCAGGCTGAAGGAGTCACCTTTTTTTTTGTCAACAACTTCTGTTTCAGGGCCTGTTGCCTGCAGCAGTCTGAGATCCAAAGCAGAGTGCAGGAAGATGCTCTGGCCCCTCCTAGCCAAAGCCAGTGGGAAAGCTAAAGGCTGTGTTCTCCTGGGAATCACAGGGGCTGGTGCAAGACAGGTTGTTGGGTTTTTTTTTCCCCCCAACACCTGATTGTAATACTCCCTGGCAGACTGCATTCAGACCTGTTTCCTTCTCCTGCTACCTGAGTGGGGGAGCTCCCTGGGGAGGAAAGGGTGTGTCCCTTTTGCAAGGCCTTAGGAGAGCAATGAGCACACTTACATGTTTGAGGCTTTGCTACCAGAGGGCTGAACCTGGATCTCTACTGGAGAAGAGCAGGTTTTCTGAGGTACTTCAGTCACCATGGCACTGGGTTGTGAGGTTCCTGTGAAGTCCTGAGGTGACTGCAGGCTCCCTGGCTGCAGGGTCAGTGTTGCTTCTGCTTCCACACATCACCTATGCAAGTCTTGCAAGCACACGTCAGGTTATTCACACAAGGAGGCTGGAGGGAGTCAGGCACTCTGCAAGGGGTAGTGGTGCTGCCTGGGGAACCCACAGGGTGCTCACAACCCTGGCAGCAGCAGCAGCAACACGTCTGAGCTGCTGCTGAAGGATCCTCTCTAGATAACACACGTTTTCTTCAGGCTCAGTGTGCCACGGAGCTGGATGGTTGACACCAGTGCTGCTTCCCAGGCTGGGGTGGCTAACTGGAGTGGCTCTGGGAGGAGAGGGGACCACAAAGCTGAGACATTCCAGCTCCAGGCACAAGTTCTCCATATCTTCTGCTGATCTGCAGCAGCGTGCCTGGAGCAGTACCAGGACTATGGCTTTCTTTGATTAGGGCAAGGTTACACTGTTCTTCTGTCTTACTGTTTGTCAGAAATGTAGTTAGTTAGTTTTATTTAAAAGTGTCCCCTGGAGTCTAACACGAGTATTGAATCTTGGCTGGGGAGGGCCTGAGATGGCTCATCCCAGCTTGATCAACCAGCACCATTCCAAGAAATGTCTGGGCTGCAAGAGGACCTTGCACTAAAAAGCTTTCCCTTTTCCAGCTGCTCAGCCACTCACCACAGCCAACTTTGGCTGGAGCCAGACTGGAAAAAATCTTGTCTCCTGGACTGCAAGCCAAGAGCCTGAGGGTGGCTGGCATGGTCTTCCTTCTCTATTCTCCTTCTTCCCCAGTGATTTAAGCCAAAACAGAGGCAGAAGAGAGGCCAGGCCATCTGGGAGTTGCTTCTGCTCTGCAAACCTGAGCTGTGGGAAGACAGGAACTTGCTGGAGAGTGGCTTGGCTCTGGGAGGCACTGCAGGTCCTCTTGATTGGTTGGGACCAGCTCATAGATCTCGGGGTGCAACATTTCCTGTGTGAGCTGCAGGGGGGAAGGGCACCTCCCCAGCCCTGCAGTTTCTCCCTCAAACCCTTTTTCTATTCCAGCAGTCACGCTTCTTGTTTTAGGGCCTGTGTGTTTGCTGCCTGTTTATAGGACAAGAGAAAGCTTTGCCTTAAGTTGAACTCTTTGCACTATGGACTAGATACTGAGCAGATTAAAGTCTCCTTTACCAAAACCTGCCTGATGCCTCGTTCTTGGGAAGGGTTTTCCTGGGGTGGTGCTGGGGGGGTTGGGTCTCCTCTTCCCCAAGGAGGGAGCAGCAGAATGCTGCTTGGTTCCTACACTTTAGGAGGTGGGGAAGGGAAGGGGGNAGGCGGAGACGGCGGGGCCCAAGCAGAAGGGAGCCGGGGCTGCCCAGGCCTCTTCCCCCGCCGCCGCCGCCTCCCCCAACCCTCAGGAGCTGCTACAGGCAGAGCCCCGGGGACAACAGCCATCGTCTGCCTGACAGCAGGGAGCTGGCACGACAGCCGCGGGGCTCATGATCCCAGCCCAAGAGGGAGGGAGCAGGTGCCGAGCAGCAGCCGAACCACAGGGGGGCTTTGGGCTGCTCCTCAGCACCAGATTCGCTCCCTCATTAGTGAAGGGGCAAAGGGAGCCACACCGGCAGCCTGAACACAGGATCAATCAGTCCCAGCACCTCTGAGAGGCTTTGGAGACAGAGTGGCTGAGGCTGGGAGGGTCCTCAGGATGGTCCCTCCCTCCCGGCTCCTCTGCTCAGGCAGGATGCACGGGGCTGGGTCCAGTCGGGTTCTGAGTATCTCCATGGATGGAGACCCTGCTGCCTCTCTGAGCAGCCTGTGCTAGGGCTTGGTCACACTCACAGCAGCAGATGGGAAGTCCTCTGCTGTCCCAGGCTGAGTAAAGGTTGTCCCCTCCCCTGCCATTCCCAATGTAAAGGTCTCCTTACCCTGTCAGCTGGCAGAGGTCATCTGAAGGTTCTGGAGAGTGTTCCCTGCAACTCTTTACCACTGAGGGTTCTGAACCTGTGCCATAGCCACAAGCTTTTAGGTGGAACAGGACCCATCCTGCTGCTGCCAGGAGTCACCAGAACAACCTTCACCATTGGGCACTTCCACCTTCAAGCCTGGCAGGCACAGACTCTGCCACCACACTTGAAGGTTTCAGCTCTTGTAGCTGCAGGGACTCAGGGATGATCCAGCTGATCTCTTCCCTGCCCTCTCTGGTGCCATGCAGCCTGCTCACTTCTTCCAGCAGCTCCACCACTCAGCAGCACGCCTCCCAAGACATCCAAACCCCTCCATACCTGTTGCAGGCTGCCAGCCAGGTGCACCAGCTCCAGCAAGAGGCCCTGCACACTCCCTGCAGCTCAGGGGCAGCCAGGCTGTGTCCTCCAGATTGCAGGAAGAGCTGCTGGAATGGCTGCTGGGGACTGTGACCTTGGTGTGCCAAGGATGTGTATGCTGCTCTGAGAAGAGGTGCTGGCTCTTAAAAAAAAAAAAAAAAAAAAGTACCCAACACAAAACCCAAAACAACAGTTCCCCTTTTTTCACAAACCACTGCCTCTGCCAGATGCCCCACAGGAGGTGGGTGCTGAGCCTGACCCATATATATAGACTTCCCCTCACCCTGGCTAAGGGATGCTGACCCCTCCCTAACCTGGGCTCAGCTGGAACAGGAGCTTCAAACACTCCTTTCTCAGGAGCAGCTGATAGAGTTTGTCAGAAGCAGCTGGAGCCTTCTAGAAACTTGCCAGAAGTTAAGGTCTCCTGGGGCTCTCCTTCCCTTAATCCTTATCTTTTCCTTATTCTCTTCCTCCTCCTCCCCAGGCAGCAGCAGGCACCCCTGTGCTCCTCAGCAGGTTCCCAGCAGCCCACAATGATCCCAGACAAAGTGTCCAGAAGACCAAGAGCATCTCAAAGAAAGCAGAGCCCAGAAACTGCTGCACCAAGTGCTGCCTTGGGCTGCCTCTCTTTGCTGTGCTCACCCACATCATGATAGGGACCAAAAGATGCTCCCAGCCCCCACACACCTTGTCTCTAGAAGAAAGACACCTCCCAAAATAGACAGTGCCATCCATCGATCTGCTCTGCAGTGCTGTTTGCCCCTGGGTGGCTCTGCTTACAGAAGAGGCAATCTCAACCCAAACAGGAGCTTCAGCTGTAACCCAATCCTGGGGCTGGGAAGAGGAGTCTGCAAGATGGCTGTCTGAGTCCCTCTGCCCCCCCAGGGGCCATCGAGGCTTCACCCCTGCTCCCAGCACCCCCACGAGCCTCTCTAGGCTGGAGGTGGCCCTTGGCCCCACTTGTCTTGTGCAACATCCCCCCCATTGCCACGCAGCCAGGCAGGTCCCAGTGACATGCCCTTGGTCACAGGTCCTGTGTGGTCCCAAGTTCCAGGATGGGGGGTTTTGGCAGCCCCTTTTTCAGGTGGTGCTGACCAACTGGGGCACACAGGCTGGCCCCACTGCTGCTGCTGAGCAGGGCTGCAGGGTTTGTTCAGCCCAGATGGGCACGGCTGTAGCCCAGCAGGGTCTCAGCAGCATGGCCCGAGGGGGCAGCAGGGCAGCCGGATAGGAGCAGAGGCATCTGTTCAGCCCTGGGAGGGGTGTCCCGGGCTGCTGAACGCCTTGCGGGGTCCCGCTGGCATGGCCAGGAGAGGAGCCCACCCCAGCTGNNCCCCCCCTCCCCCAGCCCGCTCCAGCCCCGGGGCCCCGGGATGAGCTGGGCCCCTGGCCAACAGCCCCGTCCCCGGCAGGTCCCCGCAGGGACCTATTTGGGGCAGGAATGAGGAAGCTCTTCATTCCCCTGCTAAAAATAGGGACCTTTCTCAGAGGCGGGTCACCGCGTTCACACTGCAGTGCGGGGCTGGCAGGGGGGCGGGCAGGGGCCCCGCAAACACCGTGTCCAACCCCCTGCCTGGCCAGGGCCCCCTCTTCACCCCGGGCAAGCCCTGTCCCAGCGGGGTGGCCATGGAGGCAACGAGACCCTCCCGTCCTGCAGGGCGCCGGTCCGGTCCCCCCCGTCGGGAACCCGGCACCTTGGGGTGGGAGGGGGAGATCTCCCCTGAACCCGCTCCCATGCTGAGGCTCCGGCAAGGATTGTCACAGCGGCGGGTGTCCCTCGCTAAAGGGACGCCGATGCTTCCATCTAGTGGCTCCCGCTGGCCCTGCTGCTGCGGGAGGTGGCCCAGGACTGTCCCCTCCCGTGGCCGGGACCCAGAGGCAGCAGGCACAGGGGTGTCTGAGAGCCCTTTATTGAGGGTGATGGAGGGAGGGAAGGGGCCGAGATGGCCGCCTTGCCCCCCAGACGGATGTGCCCGAGATAACACTCAGATTTTCTACAGCGCAGCTGACGGGGTGCTGCCCATCTCCCCCGGGGCGGCAGAGGGGGCCCCGTTCCTGCCCTGAGCCAGGCGGCAGCAGAGCAGGGTGGGGGTCCCGGGGTCCTGGCTCTCACACAGCCCAACCCCGGCACTGTTTTGGGGCAGTGTCAGGGAAGGGGCATGTGCTCCATCCCCAGCTGCATCCCAGGGCAGGCTCAGGCGAAGACGGCGGAGTTTTGCCAGTAGGAGTAGACAAGGAAGCCGGTGAAGGTGCTGTCCGTCTTGACGCTGGCGTAGAAGCCGATGTAGTCCCCTACGCCCACCTGCACCCACACCTCATCCTCGGGCTCCAGGCGGACCAGGGCACCCCCCGAGAGAGAGGTGGGCTTGGGCCAGTTCCCGTAGTACTGGAAGAAGGAGGCGACGGACTGCCCATTCTTCATGATGTCAAACTGGAGGCTGGCGCGGTAGACGGTGGCGTGGACGGCGAAGTAGTAGAGGCCGGGCACCTCGCAGGTGAACTTGCCCGTGGTGGGGTCATAGTGGCCCTGCTCGTTGATGAGCACCACGTCGAAGCGGATGGGCTGGTCGGCCAGCGGGGGGCTGCGGGACTCGGAGCGTTTGGCGCTGAAGGCCGAGCGGGGGGCGACCGCGCAGGCGCCCTGAGCACCCTTCTCACCGTGTGCTCCATCCATGCCGGGGCTGCCCACCTCCCCGCGGGGACCTGGGGGTCCTGGGGCAAGCAGGAAGGGGACAGAGTCACCTCTGAGACACTCGAACCGGCACGGCCCCCCCCCATCGTCCATCCCCAGTCCCACTGGGATAACAAGCTCCCATGGGATGCACATGGCAAATGGCCACCGTGGCCAGTGCTCTGCCTGGGGAAGAAGCACAAGCAGGGAAGGCCAGAGCTTGGCTAACTGGGAAGAGCAGCAGGCTAGAGAAACCCCAACAGGCTGGGAGAAACCCTAGTCCAGGAGCCAGGGCAGGGAGTGATATAGCCATATTCTGGGGACAATTTGGTGAACCCTCCTAAAGTGGGAGGTGGAAGAGAGGAATGGCAGCGGGGATGGGGATGGGGAGAAACGCAGCTTTGTCAGTGAGAGGGAGCACAGGATCATCACAGGCAGGACAGAGGGGCAGTGGTGGCACGAAAGGGGCACTTCTGTGGGATTTGCTATGCCAGAACCCAGGTCTCACCCCGTGGCATGAGCGCATCCCCCACAGGAGGTGCAGAGCAGGTCCCCCCTCCCACGCCAGGATGTCTCCTTTCTTACCAGGTGGGCCCATCTCGCCCTTCTCCCCTGGTATTCCCACAGCCCCATCCCGGCCATCTCGTCCATCTCTGCCTGGCAGGCCCTGGCCCCCGTGCAGGCCTGGGGTCCCCGGGATGCCCGGCTGCCCTGAGCACAGCCCAGGGATCTTGTTGTCTTCAATCTGCAAGGAGCTGCCGATGAGTCCCAGGAGGAAGAAGAACTGCTTCATTTCGTCTGCCATGGAGGGGCTGGAAGGGGGCAGAGAGGTGTAATGGCTCTGGGGACCCCAGTGCAGAGGGCTGGGACACAGGTTTGCAGCACCCTGGCAGGGAGGGGGTCTGGGGGTTGGCAGGGGGCTCTGGGCAGGCAGCGAGTGGCCGGGCAGCAGCTCGGGGAGCCTGGGGCTGTGCCTGGCCCAGCCCTTGGCAGCATCACTCCCGCTGGAGGCTCTGCTCCAAACCCTGCTGGCTCCCCGGAGCACGGCTGTCTGGAGCTGCAGCATCCCCAGACCACCCCGCTGCCGGGGACCACCCTGGGTCGCCCCCAACCCGTCCCATGCCAGCCCAGTGAGAGCAGAGCCCCGTGGCCAGCGTTAGCCCCCTCCCCGTGGCCTTGCTCCGGGAGAGCTGCTCTCTTCCCCCTCCTGGACGTAGCTGCAACAAAGAGGAAAAGGAGGAGAAAAGTGTCTCTCCTCCGCCCAGGCACCGGAGCCGGGACCCCAGCGAGTCCCAGTTCCCCCCGGGCATGTGCCAGACGGAGCTGGGTGGCCACACTCACTGCGATCCCCACGGCTCCTGCCCCAGTGCCTCAGTGGTCTCCGGTGTGGAAGGGCTGCAGCTCCTCCTGACCACTTCGCTCTGCCGAAGGCCCTCGGAAAAGCAGCCTCTCCACCCCCACCCCCCCCTCCTCCTCCTCCTCCTCCTCACATCTCTCCTCCCAAAATCCAAAGGAAATCAAGGGCCTTGGGAGCCAAAAGCTACAAGACAAGGGGAAAAAGAAAAATAATCCCATGGTGTCAGAACTGCTGTAAGCAGGGGGAAGGGAGAGCCAGACAAACAGCCCGGCAGAGGGAGAGGAGGCGGGAGCTGGGGAGCACCTCGGCTGAGCACGTCTGGGGACACAGGGAAAGGGAAGGCGAGAAACGAGGCAGCAGAATCAAAGCCGAGCAGCAGAAGGGCCGAGGGAGGGAAACCCATCAAAGGCAGGCAAGGGGAGAAGGGAGACGGAGCCGTCGGGGAGTGCAGGTCCCTGTTCTCGCAGCCTCGGGACTGTCCCAGGCTGGAGCGGGGAGGGGGTCAGGGTGCACACGGGCTGGCAGCGCCCACACCGAGAGCACCCCCGGGGGATGCTGTGCCAGGCCGAGCGGGCAGGAATGTGCCAGGCAGCAGCAGCAGGAAGGTGGAAATGCTGCGGCCGTCCCGGGATGCAGGGATAGCCCGAGGGGACCGCAAAGCCGGGCCCGTGCTGGCTTTCGAAGGCACTCCCGGCTTGCTTTTAACGGGTTCCAGGGCTGAGTGCATCCAAGGGACACCGTCAGAGGCCGAGTGGTGGGGCAGTCCCGTGGCTGAGGGGTGTCCCCGTGTCCTGCAGGCAGCTTTTGGCAGCCGGGACAAGCGGGAAGCAAAGGAGCTGGGTGGGCTTGAACACCCCCCCCTCCCCCCGAGCAGAGGGNGTTCAACCCCACCCTCCCCCCGAGCAGAGGGAACTCGAGTGGGTCCTGCTCCCAGCCACCCAGGCAAGGGAATTTCTCACACGCCCAGGGTGGGTGAGGGCAAGGGGAAGCACGCTGGCACTGCTGCCTTTCTCCTCCCTTGGGGGGTGACCAGAGCAGTGTGGGTGACACTGCCAGCTGAGCCTTCCTGTCCCGGATGCCAGGGCCAGGCTGGGTGCTGGCAAGGAAGCTGCCTGGCTCCTCTGTCCCAAGGTGTGAAGGGACTGTTTTTGTTGGCTAGCTGAGAGCTGGTTTGTGGTTGTGGGGTGTTGCCAGGCTTGTGGCCATCAGGGTGGCCTGAAGCCAGCAGAGCCAGCTCAGCCAGCAGGGTCACAGCCCTTGCTGGGGCAGGATCCTCTCTCTGCACCATGCAGCTGCCAGCCTCACCCCCCTGACACTTACCCATCTCCCTAAGGCCCTGTAAGTCCCACAGCCCATCGAGGGGAGAGCCAGCAGCCTGCTGGGCCCTGCAGCCAGGCAGCCTCCCCTGTGCCACTCCATTCCTGCTCAGATCCCACACCCCAGCCCTGCCTTCCCTCCCTTGGCCCACATCTCAGTTTCTCCTGGATTCCAGCAGGACTCACCTCCCCAAATGAGCCACCTGCTCCATCAGGTTTGTCAGCTGGTGACACTGTTTATTCTGCTGGCTCTGGGGCTGTGGGACACAGCCGGCCCTGGGCTCTTCTGCCTGCAGCCTGGCTCACCCTGGCCCATCCTTGCTCTGTTTGGGGACCATTAACCCTTCCCCTGCTAGGCTATAGCAGCTGCCTGAGGGATGCAGGAAAGAGGCCGTGCACAGCCTGGAGAGGCTGAAAGAGAGAAGGGAGCTGGGAACCATGCACAGCTCTGGCTAACACCCCTGGGGCTGGCTGAGGAAGGGGAGGCAGTGTCCAACCCTCTTGCCTCCAGAAGGAGGATGAGAGGGGCATTTGGGGTGGGAAAGCAGCTCTGGGCAGGCCACTTCAGCCCCTGCTCCTCTTCCCTTGCCAGGTCAGGGCTGGAAGCACTCTACAGGATCACTGGAGTCAGGCAGGATGTTGCAGTTGATGGGCCAGAGGATGCCAAGGAGGCTGAAGGACTGCTGGCACCGCAGCTCAGCAGCCAGACAGACAGCTCTGCAGGGCTGCAGGACACCCCCATCAGGGGTGCACTTGGGTACAAAGAGGCTGCAGATGAGGAGGCGGAGGTGCTGGTAGCAGGCCAGTTCCATCAGCATCTGCAGGAGGGTGGCAGTGAGCATGGCACAGGGTGGTTTGGTGCTGGCAGCCCCCTGGGCAGCCTCGGGGCAGCTCACCTGATAGTCCTGCAGCACCTCAGCAGCTCCCTCCTGGTCGGGGATGGTCAGCCAGATGTTGGGGAAGGAGGTGGCATTATAGCCCAGCCCCAGGCACATCTCCACTTCCACAGGCTCACAGACAGACCCTGCCCCGGGGAGAGGAGCTTCCCTTCTTACAGGGTATGCCTCAGGCAGATGTAAGCCGTGGGGCAGCTCCAAGGACTCAGGGGGAGGAGATGAGTGCTCACTGGAGCACCCCAGGGGGGTACTCACCAAAGGATGGGTAGGAGACCCCAGTGCAGTTCAGCTCATCGGTGCCATCGGGACAGTCGTGCCACCCATCACACACAGACTCCAGTGCCTGGCACTCACCATTTCCACAAGAGAACTCTGTGGGGCTGCAGGTCTCTGTAAGATGTTTTTTTCCAGGGTTTTACCTGGTATGGCCTTGAAATCCCCCAAAGATGGTGACTGCAGTGTCCCTCTGCTTGGCTACCTACTCTCTGTGGCATTGCGGGCTTGGTAGGTGGCAAAGAACCCATCATCTGCTACTCCCTCATCTGCCACGAAGAGGACTGTCATGACATGGCGTGAGGAGGTCAGGGTGGGTGGCAGCTGGTGGCCACAGAACCTGCCAGGTCATGGGGGTGAGTGCTGGGGATCAGGGTGGGATGCAGGGCTGACCAGCACCTCCCCAAACCCTGTCCTCTGGTGGCTTCTCCCCAGCAGTCTGCCCTGTGCCTCAGTTTCCCAGCTGAGCCACGGGAGCCTGGTGCCCCCAGGCTGGTGCAGGAGATGCCAGGGGTCTGTCTGTACCTGCCCATGAGGCTGGCAGCCCCCGTGCCTGCGCTGTCATGCACCTCCACAAAGTCGAAGCTGCAGTCCTCGTGATGCTCCAGGCTGAAGTTGTGGAAGTGCAGGTCAATGACGTGGCCCAGGGGCACCGAGATCTGCCAGAGGCACAGCTGCAGGGCAGGGGGCAGCCTGTGACCCCCGTGAAACAGGGCAGAGGCACCCCCAGCTCTCCCTGGTGGGAGGGTGCCTTCCTCCCTGCCCACTCCCACCCCCTCACCCTTCCTCCCACTTCTCACCTGCTGGTGTGGGTATGGTTGGGGATGGTTCGGGGTGGAGAAGTGCCCCTCCAAGGTGGTCAGTGGCCCCCCACACTCTGAAGGGACACACAACACAGCTCTCCCCAGCCNTGAGGAGTCCCTGGGGTGCCCTGGCGGGGTGCTCACTCACTCTCAGTGCCCTGGGGGTACTCACTCTCAGTGGGAAGCACAGCTCGGTAGTGAGCACTGAAGCCCGGGGCACCCACGCTGCTGTCAGAGACGAAGGTGACACGCAGGTGGTTGGAGTTGGTGTTAAAAGTCGGGGGGGCCACGTTGCCACAAAACCTGGGGGCACAAAGAGGGGTGACAGGTGCTGCCTGCACACTGGACCCACCGTGCTCCCTCCCTGCAAGGGGCCCTGCCTACCTGGCCGGGTTCCCCCGAGCTGGGGCAGGGTCCATGCCACCAGCCCCCTGCTCCTCGTAGAGCTCCAGGCGGTCGAAGAGGCAGGAGGCAGTGCCCTCCACGCTGAACGTCTCCATCTTCAGCTGGATGGCCAGGCCAGGGCCCACCTCGATGTGCCAGATGCAGAGTGTGTCGGGTGGGTAGGGGCCGGGGTGGTTGGGAGAGCTGAAGGAGCCCTCAGGGCCCCTCAGGGTCCCACCACAGGCTGCACAGGGCAACAGCGTGGGCATGAGCTGGTGCTGGGGGTGCTGGGGGACACCCCTGTCCTGGCACACTGCCCTGCCTGCCACTTACCTGCTGCTGGCGTGCTGGAGGTGGGCAGCCAGCTCTGCGTTGGGGTGGCAGCTGTCCTGGGGGATGGGAAGTCCCTTCGGGTGGGTGCTGTGGTGGTGGTGGTGCCACGGGCAGGCAGGGCACTGGGTGGCTGCGGGGATGTCAGCTCTGTGCTCAGGGAAGAGCGGGGAGAGCTCAGCCCCAGCAGGGAGGAATGGCTGCAGTGTGGGGAAGGGGCTTGGGAAGCCCACCCAGCCCCATGTCAGGTGCTCCCACCCTGTCCCACTCGTGTGCAGGTCCCAGGGAATCCCATGCGGCTCTCAGAGGGCCCAGTGACCTTGCCACATGCCAGGGAGGTGGGTGAGGGCTTGCTCCTGGGCACTGTCTCCTCACAATGGGCAGAGCCTGGGAGGTCCCGGGTAGGAGGGATGTCCCCGCTGTGCCCCTTCCCCCTCCGAGCTGGTTCTGTGTCCCTCACCCCACGGTCCCAGCTGTCCCCCCAGCACTCACGGTGGATGACGATGCCCAGCAGGAGGGCGATGAGGAAGAGGAGGACGGTGCTCATCAGAGCCACGCAGAGCCAGGTGAACTTGAAGTCAGCGCGGTACCGCCAGCCTGCCCGGCGCCAGAGCTGCTGCCCTGCTGGGGGGTGAGGAAAGGGGACAAAGCTTCGGTGCCATCACCCATACCCCTCCAC
>JAAWXA010000044.1:1256162-1359026 GCA_038090715.1 Florisuga fusca
CAGCACCGTGCTCCCCAACCCGGCTCCCGGGAACGGGGCTGCTGGGACCGGTCCCCCGCCCCATGCAAAAAGCTCGGTGGGAGCTGGGGACCCTAACCCTAAGCCAGGTCTGTTCCAGCCGGGGGTCGTTCACTCAGTCTGTCAGGGTAAAACTGCGGTGCCTCAGGGTGTGGGTGGCTGTGCCCAGCGAGGGGTCCGAGAAGGTTGGGGGTCTCCCCGGCATGACTCAGTGGCAGGCTGCCGGGCAGTGTCATTTTGGGGGAACTGAGCAATGGCAGACAGTGCACACCTCCCCTCTTTGGGGGATGCATTAGCACCAAGCTGGAAGGGAACGTCAGTCCCTTTCTTCCTTCCTGTGTGCCCTGTGAATAGCAAAGACCCCACCTGGAGTCTTGCCTCTGAGCACTGGGTAAACTGAGGCACAGAGCAAGTAGGGCTCCGTCTTTTCTCCTGCGTCAAGGGCAGATGCGGAGGCTGGCAGGGAGCCCGGGTGTCCCCTGCATCCCAGTCCTGCATCTCCCTCTGCTTCACCTCTCTGACCGCAGCAGGGCGAGCAGCTGAGGCTTGCGACCGCTGCTGGTGCCCCGGTGTCTTACCTGCCCGCCCCGGGAAATTTCCACCTGCAACCGAGGCAGGCAGCAGCTCTGAGGACAGCCAGACTCCCCAGCCTCACCGGCGCTGTTGGAAGCACCAAGCAGAGGCTGCTTTCCTCTCATGCCAGCCCTCACCAATATATACCCCAAGCCAGAACCAGAGCCTGATGTTTGAATGTAATTGCTGCCGGTGCAGCCTCCCCTGGCCGCGGTGAGAGCTCGGCACAGCCAGTGGAGGGGCTGGCGGTGTGTGTGTGTGGGGGGGGAGGGATGGAGACTATTTTTGGCACCAGCAAAAAATATCTGAGGAGGCATCTTGCAGCGTTATTCATCTGCAGGGCCAGGGCTTTTTGCATCACAACAGGATGCTTGTCGTAATCCCTGCTTGCGTGTGAGTGTGTGTATATATATACACACCCTGTGGTGTGTACACCATACACAGGCAGGGACACAACGTGCACAGGGGGCTGCACACCCCCCTCAGCCTCACACGGACTGCGTGGGTGCCCTGCAGCACAGCCTGGCAGCCTGGGCCCCAGCACCATGGCACAGCTCCCCAGTACCCATGCCAGCCAGGGCTGCTGCCACCCTTCCCTGCAGCGTGCTGGGTAGCCCATGAGCAGGATTTGACCCAGTGCACACCTCGCCCCAAGCACCATGCAAGGTGCTGGTGCAGCACTCTCCCTGGGGATGTGCTGTGCTGGCAGAGCCCGTTCATTGCTTCACCCCATGTCCTGGTGACATCAGGCACCCTGAGACAAGGGGACCAAATTCCCCTGGAGCCAGAGCAGCACTCGGGCTCCTGGGGCAAGGCTGGAGCAGCAAAGAGAAGGCTGACCCCACCAAGGAGGCATCACTCAGAACCAGCTCCTCGCCCTCAGCTGTTCTTTCTGCAGTAGTGACCTTCTGCCACGGGCAGAGGTTGCCATGGGCTGGGCTGGCACCAGAAAGGCAGGCAGGGCCAGGACTGGCTGCAGGCCAGAGGTGTCAGCTGCTCAGGATGGGGCTGCAGGGAGCTGCTGGCAATTTTGAGGGTGGCTCTGGGCTTCTGACCCTATGTTCACTCAGGGTGGTTAATGGGGCGGCACAGCCGGGAGCCAAGCGTGGCCCCGCGTGGCACCGGTGGCTCGGCAGGCACAGACACTCACTGCAGCTGCACACACCTCTCTTGGCCCTGCAGGATGGTAAACTGAGGCACAAAGTGATGATGTCAGTAGGCGCAGATGGGGCACCCTCCTCCCTGGCTGCAAACTCATCCGGATGGTGATGCAGAGGCTGGAAGTGGCTGAGGAAGAAGGGATGGGAGAAGGCTCTGTGAGAGCCCTGCCATGCCCTGGCTCCGGTGGGAACAGGTGCTGCTGGCACTGCCCTCGGGGCTGGGTAATGGGGCAGAACCAATGGTAGTGCCAAAGCATCAAGATGTGCTTGTTTCTGGCACGACCAGAGGTGCCCGAGTCTGGTTTATGATCAGTACATTTGCTTCCCAGCTTGGGAAAGGGAGGAAAAAAAGCAAAGGAGTGGAAAATGGCAGGTGTGCCCATCAAAGCACTAAGGAAACCTAACCCAGTGTCACTGATCCAGCTTCCCGGACTGTCCTGGCACAGGTGCCCACCCCAGCACTTTGTGCCAGCTCCCAACCCCTGCTCACCTTTGCCACCTGTCAGCTCTGTCTGGAAAGCTCTTGGCAGCATTTTCCTGCAGACCACAAGACCAACTCAGACCCTGCTGCCCCGTGGTGTGTGGTGCAGCTGGTTCTGGGGTGGAGGGTGCTGCTTATCCTCCTGGCTTGGCAGATGACAGTGGGGCAGAGCCACGGGGAAGCAAAGGGCAGGTCAGACCCTGCACTAGGGCAGATCAGCCTCTACCATGAGTGAATGAAGGCCAACTGGAAAGAGAGCAGGAGACAACACGGGCAGAGCCCGACCAGATCTTGGAAGGAAACCTGAGTGGAAAATTACCAGGCTGCTCCCCTGTGCACCCACGCTGGTCTGTGTGCGTGATGCCTGCTCCCGGCCCGGGCTGAGGCTCTGGGGATGGTGCAGCACCAATTGCTGGTGCACCCCAACACCTGGGGCACCGAGTGATGCTGTACAGAGCAGCCACTGCCACACAGAATCTGCTGCTTCCCTGGCTGCCATGGCCCGTGCTGGGGCCACAGATCCCCAAGATGGCAGCAGCAAACCGTGCCAAGGATCAGGCATCAAAGGGCATAGGGAGGGGTGGGAAAACCTGACCAGCAGCTGGGCACCAAGTCACTCTGCTAGAGCCAGCACCAGCCAAACCTGCCATCCCCAGCTGGGTGAGCAGCCAGCCTTGTCATGTCACCTTCTCTAGGTGGGATGAGGCAGCAGGACACCCTCTTCAGCCCCACACTGGGCTGGGAGGGAGCAGAGGAGGGGGGATGTGGGCAGAGTCATCTACATGGGGACCAGGTGCCACCATGGTCTACATATGCGACCACACACAGACGTGTGCACCCATTTTGCACACAGAAGGGTGTGAGCACTCCCATGTGTGCCACCACCCGCTGTCACACACGTGTACAGAAAGATCCTGCCAGCACAGGGGCACCCTCAGCCTCACAGCACCCATGAGCTGTGCTCCCAGCAGTGCTGGGGAGTGAAGAACACAGCCCCACAGAGGACACCTGCCTGCCCACACAGGGCTGTCTCAGCAGCTCTGGCCAGGAGTGCTGTGCCAGCAAGGGCAGCTTGGAGAGTCAGCAGCAGCCCTGCGTGGCACAGACACAGACACTGAGGCACAGAGCAGTGCATCGAGATCCCCAAGGGAGAGCCCACGAGATGCACCCCCTCACCCCCCCATCCCTGGCTCAGCACAGACCAGACACCCCACCACAGCCTGGATTCATCCCCCACCCCAGCCCAGCTTCATCCCCCACCCCATCAGGCACCACGTACCGGGGGGTCCCGGGCAGGCAGGTCGCTGTAGCCATCACTCCTCTCGCAGGGCTGGCTGGTGCAGCGGGGGCCCGAGGGTGGCAAGGCAGAGCCCAGGGGGGCTTGCGAGGGGCTGAGGGGGCCCGTGGGGAAGCTGCTTTTCCTCCCGTAGCTCTCCAGGTATCCGCGGACATAGTCAGAGTGAGCAGCAGCCTGGTAGAGACCCTGCAGGGAGCCGAGCTCCTGGTGGCCCCTGGTGGGCGAGTAGGCACTGTCCGAGGTGTGCAGCCCTGAGAATTCCCGTGCCAGGTCTGAGTGGCTGATGGATTTGTGACGGCTGAGAGGTGATGTGGTGGGCAGGTAGGCTGGGAGGCTGCTGGGGCCCCCCGTGAAGGTGTAACAGGCACCCCCACTCAGCCCACTGCCGGGCGAGCGGGGCTGGGTGCGGATGTACGTGGGGCTCAGGTGGATGCTGGAGTCGGGGTACAGGGGCAGTCGGCTGCTGTCGTAGCCACTGGTTGGGGACAGCCCCATGTGGTGGTACCGGGGGGAGCCCAGGTAGCTGGATTTGAAGCCGATTTTGCTGCTGTCTGCATAGGAAGTGGACAAGGTAGATCCGTAGGAGGTGTAGGAGCTGTGGGCACTGGGCACCTTGCTGTAGGTGGTCTCGGCATAGCGGGAGGAGTCGACGTACCGCTTCAGGGTGGAGGAGAGCTGGGACATGCTGGAGGATGGGGTTCAGAGGGCTCTCCGGGAGGCATCGACTGCAAGCAAAGAAGCCCATGGTCAGGTTCCACATCCCCAAGTCAGCACAATGTGACACTGATCACCAGCATCCACCCAGTAGCTCGTGGCTGAGATAGGCAGGGGTAACCCACTGATCAAGCCAGCCCAGCACCTTCCTCTGGTCATCCAGAGTAAGCATCAGGGCTTGGCAGGGTGCTGGCCTTTTCCACCTTTTCACTGCTAGCACACACCATGTTTGGCTGAGAGGTAAACTGAGGAAAAGTCAGGAAGTGAGTGCAGGAGTCCTGGCCATCTACCCCTTGGTACCCAACACCAGGCAGTGGGTAAAGACTTTGATGCAGACACAACAACTCAGGGGCCTTCAGGGGCTGTGGGGACAGCTGGGGATGCCCTCATTCAGGAGCCTGGCCAGCCAAGCACCCTGCTCCTCTCCCTGTTGCCTCTGCACCCTGCCAGCCTCCATCAGTCATTCAAGCTGAACAGGCAGCCTCTCTACCCCCTCAGCCAGGCAGAGCCTGTCCACAGGGGTAGGAAACAGCCTAGAACTCAGTCTTGAGAGGGAGCTGGTGGCTTCTGCCCCATGACACCTACACGGGACAGGAGAGGAGTAGAGGAGGGACAGGAACAAAGGCCCCCAGAGCGCATCGGAGGCATCCCGGAGCTGGCAGAGGGCAGCATGATAGCCAACAGCTTCCTGCACCTGGAAACGCAGGCTGTCCGGGGATGGAGGGAAGTTTTCTGCCGGCACACAGGCTGATGGGCTGCTCCCCTACCTGTCCTGGGGCTGCTGCTGGTACCGGGGTGGGCAGGACCCCCGCCGGGCTCCTCTGTCCTGGAATTGCTGGTGTTCAGCTCCCCGGGTGCCTGCCGTCCCTTCCCTGGCAGGATGGTGGCTCATGTGGCTCGGAGAGTCTCCAATCACCCGGGAGATGACCCTGATTCAGAGGCTTTTCCCAGCCCAGCCGGGGCGGGCTCTGGCCCTGATCCAAACCAGGAGGTGACGGAGTCCGTGCCTGGCCCGGCCCTTGCGCTGCTCCGGCAGCACTCAGGGGGCAGCCAGGCTTGGGGTGCCGGATCCCCAGCCACAGGAGTCACTACAGCATCCTGATCAGAGCCCAGGACTCCCCCGGAATGCCTATCACCTGCCCGGAGCCTCCCTGCCTCTGCCAGGACGTGCGTGCCCTGCGTTTTCCATGTCAGGCATCCGAAAGCCATCCCGGTGACACTGGAGCAGCAGGCAGGAGCCATGCACAGCAGGGATGGATCTCTTGGCTCCACAGAGCCAGGGGTGATGGGTGAGGTGGCTGTGCTGTCAGCCATCCCTGCCCATCTCATCCCAGAGTGGAAGTGCCCTGGGACTGCTTTTAGGAGGTGTTGGTGAGAAGCACCAGCCTGTCACCGTGGCCTCCTGGCTGTCAGCCTGGCTTTTTGGCCATCTGGCTGCATCCTGGCTGCTGTTGTTATTGCCCAGGGAGCAATCATCCCACAGAGGAGAGGAAACTATTTACAAGCAAGAGGGAGGTGGAGTGCACAGACCTGTTTGGGAACAGAGGCTGAGAGGTGAATAATCTGCTCCCAGGCAAGGACTCCACAAAACACCCAACTGCTCCTGGCCAGGCAGTGGCCACCCTTTCCCAGAAGTGAGGGCCCAGAAGTGGTTCTGCCAGCCAGGATTCGACATGAATGTGGAGAATTTCACTCAGAGGGATGTGGGACCCCAGCCAAGGAACTGGCACCCCCCACAGGCCCCAGTGTGAGAGCAATGGAGGCTCTGGGCTCCCGGGGAGCCAGCCCATGCCTGGCTGCTTGCCTTGCTGGTATGTGGAGCAGCCTGGCATGGGGGAACCTCTCTCAGCTGCCTCTGCTCCCTATCCCTTTCGCCATTAGATATGATCTGGGCTCCAGACAGGTGCCTCAAGTGCCAGTCCAGCCCCATGCCAGCCATGCCTAGGATTTCTGATGACACCCAGGGCCATCACCCACTGCCAGAGGTGCCTGTCCCCTCCTGCTGTGCCATGCCAGCACCAGCATCAGCACCAGCACCAGCTCCCCATGGGTGCACACAGGGTGTATCTGACCCGGCAGAGCCACTGGCTTGGGGCTGGGAGGGCAGCAGGTGCTTTCTGGCAGCAGGACAGAGCAAACATGTGCCCTGGAGATGCTGGGGATCCGATGGCAGGATGTGGGGGTCAGGAGGAGGAGGAGCCTGCCCCAGCTCTCCCATTGGCGTTGTGGGAAGGGAATTCTTACCATGGAGCAATGTCGCATCTGCTAGGACTGCCGGTGCTGCCGAGTCCTCAGAGTCCTCATGTCACATCAGGGCAGACCCCAGGGCTGTGGGAGAGCAGAGTGTGCCAGGACCCAGAGGAGCCGAGGGAGTGTGAGAAAACCCCGGTTCCTCCCAGCGCTTCCTGGCCCCTCCCTGCCCTTAATAGTGCTGAGCTTTCCTGCTGCCTGGCGAAGCCCTGGGGCTGGCACGGCTGAGTCAGGCTTTCTGCACCCTCATCATCCTCCCAAGGATGTCAGGGGAAGCTGAGGCACAGGAACATCCGCTCAACCCTCACGTGGCCAGCTGGCAGCCAGCACCAGGGACCCGGTAGCCAGCCAGGGCACCTTGGGGCTGCTGGGGTGTCATGCCACTGGGAAGCTCATCCCAAAGCTGGGAGGCAATCCCTGGAGGCAGAGGAGCAGACACCCTGCTCCTTCTCTGTCCTCTGCTGTAGCCCCCCTGCCTGTGGCCCTGTGGCCCGGTGGCAGCTGTCCCCCTTGGTGGCCCTGGAGCCCCAGGGCAGGCTCAGCTTACAGACACTGGCTCCCTCCGAGGTGTTGCAGCACAGCTGCTTCTCGTTTACGCAGGCTTGGAGCTGTGTCCTCTCTCCTCTGAGACACAATGTCCCAGCCTGGAGGTTACAGGGAAGCTCTCAACCCACAACAGCAGAGAGCAGGAGAGGGGGAGGACTCTGTAAGAAGCACTTTGCCTGGTCCAATCTGCAAGTGGCCTGGGGTGCAGGGGCTCTGTGTCCACCTGAGGGGCAAGGGATCCCTTCGGGGTGTCTGCGTTCCCCTCTAGGAAGGGTGTCTCTGAGCAGCCCTGGGGTGAATGTGCTGCAAAGCATTTCCTCCTTGCAAGGGGCTGGAGTCACCGAGGAGTGCCCTGAGTCAGCAGATAGAGACCCCAGTGCCCTGGCTGGCTGGCAGCCCTTCTCCCAGCCCTGCTGCAGTACTTGGGGTGAAGCCCCCCTGGCTCCAGCACTGCCCCCCTGCCCCCCACTTGTTTGCACACCCCAGAGAGACAGGACCTGCTGAAGGTCACGCATGTAGCTGGGGCCATCCTGGACAGGGACCTTCCCCTACCAGCCACTGGGCCTGAGAACCCTCCAAACTCACTCCACATGTGCTGGGCAGGGAGTCATCACCCTGGACTCCCTCTGTGCTGCTGACACATAGCCTCTCGGCTGCAGAACCTGCTACTCACAGCTCCTGGGCCACCCCCCAGGCAGTAAAACCCCAAACCCACGGGGGAACCTTGACGTGAGACCCAGGGCATGTATTGCTTTGAGGTCTGCGGGTGGAAAAAAAGAAGGGACCCCAGGGAAGCACCTGAGCAAAGAGCTCTGCCCATGCTGGGGGGAAAGGAGAATGCCAGGGAGAGCAGCTTGCTGGAGGAGAGCTGCCAAGTTCTCATGTGTGAACTCTGAACCTGCTCTCCAGAGATGGGGACGCTGTAAACACCCCCCAGATGTNCCCCTGTACCCCGACTCCAGCATCCACCTGAGCCCCACGTACATCCGCACCCAGCCCCGCTCGCCCGGCAGTGGGCTGAGTGGGGGTGCCTGTTACACCTTCACGGGGGGCAGTTTTACCAGCACCTCTGGGTCTCTGATGGTGCAGCCCCCCTCCCCAGGGCACCCCCCCCACTCACCTGCCTGCGGGTCGGGGGGTGAGCAGCGGGTGGTGGGATGATGCCCACGGGGCTGAATGTGGGGAGAGGAGAGGATCCTGGCTCCTCGGAGCTCTTCCTTTGGGTCTGGAGGAGAGTGAGCGATGCGGAGGGGCTGGCAGCACCCAGCCCTTGGCGGGGGACAGACCACCCCACAGCTCAGCTCCTCCACCCTGCAGGGAGTGGATGTGATGGCCGGGGGGGAGCTGAGCCGAAGGGCTGTGGGGCCACATAAAAACACCACCACAGATATTCATGGCTCAGGTTACCAGCTAGATAAATATAGTGACTTTATCTGACCTCACAGGGCGTCGAAATGCTCCTCTCGCATTCCAGCTTCTGGAGGCTTAAAGGGGACGTCAGCCTAAGGGGACTGGTGGCCCATGGCAAGGGGTGTGCTGGGAGAGGAGGGGCTGTGGGAGTGGAGAAGGATGACTGAGAGGAAGAGTGGGAAGGGGAGAGACTTGGGAGGGTGATGGGAGTCCAGGAGGGAAAGAACAGAGAGAGGGTTCATAGAGGGAGCAGGGTGGGACACAACCCGATGTGTGTGGCAGGGAGGCAGAACGAGGGGGTGTCCATGGGTACCAGTAGGGTCTGGAGCAGAGCATCGAGGTGAAGGGAAGAGGTGGTCTGGGTTTTGCCCCCCTTCGAGGCAAGACTTAGGGAAAAGAGCCCCCTGAGGTGGAGCTGGCATGGGGATGCAGGCACAGGAGCACCCACCCCTCATGCCTGACCCACCCGGGACAGTGTGGCCTGGCTGTACACAGCACCTGGGCGGCTGTGACTCAGTGAGCACCTGCCAAGGATAATTAGGAGGGATGCAATTAGGGTGGCATTTTTCTCCCTCCTGCCTGGCTCCAGCCCTTAAACAGGGAGGGCCACACAAGGGACGCGTCTGGGTGTCACTCTGGGAGGCTGCTGCAGGGTGGTGTTAGGGGATGGTGAAGAGGCCCCACTCCCAAATCCATGGGTGAGTGTGTCCTGCAGTCCCCACCTCTCTCTCAGGATGGAATGTTGGTCCTGGGCAGGGAGCAGTACATGGCTGCTCCAGGTGCTCTGGAGGATGCGGGAGCCCCTGGCATGCAGGGGCATGCGGGAAGGACCTTAGTCTGACAGGCACACCACCACAGGGGCAGGAGAACACCCAGCCCCTCTCCCACATGTGCTCCCACCCCAGCAATTTCCACCCTGGAGGATGTCTGGGCCAGGACCAGCCCATGATGCTCAGTTGTACCTACCTTGCTTTGCCATGGGTGGGCCTGGGAGCAAGGGGGGACAGGGATGGGGGCAAAACTCTTGGGTGGAGGGGTCTGTGCTCCAGGAGGGGCTCACCCTCCCCAGGAAAGGCAAGTCTGGCCTCTGCTTGCTTCACTCCACGGGGTCCAGGCTGCTGGGGGCCTGGAGGGGGGCACGGTGGGAGCTGCTTGGGAAAGGTGTCCCCCCCATCCCGGGGGGTGAGGACAAAGGCTGTCCCTGCCCTCACTGCCCTGCCGTGGCCCCTTGCCCCACCGCCTCACACACGGCTCCAACACACAACCTAGGGTTTTATTGTGCAGACAGAGGAACACTCCTGGAGGATAGGGATTTTTTGTTGTTGTTGTCGTTGTTGCTTTTTGTAGGGTTCTTTTTTTTTTTCTTTCTTTTTTTCTTTTTCTTTCCCCCCCCCCCNAAAAAAAAAAAAAAAAAAAAAAAGAGACTCCAGACGCATCCGTGCTCTGCCGGCTGAGCTCTGCACCTGCCCCAGTGCTCACCAGCAAGCCCAGGGAGCTGGGTGACACCAGACCTCAGCTATACACGGCCTCAGCAGCACTAGACAGCAAGCAAGCAGGCAGGGAAGGGCAGGGAACAGGCTGGGGAGCAGGAGGCAGCTCAGGGCATCTGGAGAAGAGCAAAGAGAGGGGGGAAGCTGGTGCTGTGGATGGCGCTCAGCGGCGGTGGCACAGCTCAAGTGGGGCTGGTGTTCACCCCAGGGACAAGGACGGTCCTGCCTGCATCTTCCCCTGTCCCCGTGCCCCACCCCGGGGTCCCCATGGGGGCAGGGCTGGGCTGGCAGAGGTGAGCTGTGCTCTGCATCCTTCTCCCCGCTCTCGACGACCCCTGGGAAGGTCCTGGACTGACCGAGGCAGTGGCCAAGAGCTGGGCTGCCCTTAGACCCTCTTCTGCTCTTAAATGGAGACAGGAAAATGCTGAAAGGGGGGAGGGGGAAGGGAGGGGGCACATGGGCTTCTCCCAGGGACTGGTGGAAGACTGCACTGGAGGAAGGCTGCTAAGCCTCCCCAGGTCCAGACACCGGGACATGTGCCATGAGGAAGGATCCAGAGACCCCAGATGTGTCCTTGGGGAAGACAGAGTGACAGAGCCCTGCGGAGACCTTGGGATCACACTCTCATAGGGAAGACCCATCCCCATCAGCCTGCCGGCATGCAGCTCTGAGGGCCTCGGGGAGGAGAGCAGGGGTGAAGGTGGGGCTGTGGCTAGCTCAGAGAGGCTCTGCTTGCCTCCCCTGTGAGCGGGTGCTGGCAGCTCTCGTCACAGCTAAGGGCTGGTCCCCAGGGAGATCAAGTGGTGTCTTGGGCTCAGGCAGCCCAGAGGTACCTGATGATGTCTGGAGGAGGCCTCACTTCCAGCTCAGCTGTAAAAAAAACAGATTAGGAAAAAACTTGCTGCCAAAGCACACTTCCAAGGAGCTCCTTCCCAGTGCCCTAAAAGAGCCTGAAGGAGGCAGGGGCACTTTTTGGGTGTCTCCTGGGCCTGCTCCCTTCTCTCCTCCCAACCTGCCCAGGTCCAGCATCATGCCATGCCTCCCCTGCTCCTTCTGTCTCCTCCCTGCTTGATTTAAGACAGGACTTGCCTGGTGTCCCCTCCCAGTCATGGCAGCTTGGGGTCACTCAGGGCGAGAAGGCAGGCTGAGAAATCAGTAAGCCATGTGGTTAGGGGGCAGGGTGGGCTGGGGATGCTGGCAGCCCCCTCTCCTCCAGGGGCTGTGGGCACAGCACCCAGCAAGGGGACCCCTCACACCCTCTCGTATCACCTCTCTCTCTCTCCTTACCTGCCAATCCAGCTGGATTTTTTTTCCCCATTTGAGAACAGGCAAACCCCCAAAATTAAAGGGTCGGGAGAAGCGTGTGGGGCTGAGTCTCCAGTACTCCCAGCAGGAGCAAAGCAGCCAGCCTGCCCAGCGGGGAGGTGTGATGGGGAAGCAGTGCTGCCTAGCAGAGCCACCATGCTCGGAGCGGGGCAGGCGTGCGTGTGGTGCGGGTCTGGGCACAGGACAGTGGTCAGCGTTAGATATACGGCTTATATAGAGATAACACAGAGAGAGGTTCCCCTTGTTCCCAATGGTTCAGCTTCTCTTCCCAAGGGCTGCGTTCTGGCGGGGGGAGGCGGGTGGGCTGGGGTACCGGGTGTGTGCGTGCGTGCGCCTGTGTGCGTGCGGGTGCCTGCGGGTGCGCGCTCCTCGGTTCACAGGGACACGAAGTCCACGGCTTGCAGGAGAGGCAGGGAGAGGAGAAGCAGCAGCAGCCACGAAGTGTTCTGGATCAAGAGGCTGAAGCCGGCGCATTTCTCCAGTTTGTCTGCGAGGGAGACAAGAGACAGAGTGAAATCCCTCAGGAGCAGGGAAGGCTTCAGGCTGGGTGTTCCAAGGGGTACGGGGACTCAGCTTCTTGCCTTTGCTCTGACACCAAAGTGCAGCAAGTCCCATCCTGGCCCCTGTTTCCCCTCCTTCCTCGTGCCCTTGCAGTGGCAAAGCTTTTGGGGGCACAGAGACTCCAGGAATCATAACCTTGCCCGTGCCTCACAGAGGTTACAAGGCGATAGGCACAAGGGAAGACAAAGGGTTCTGCCTCTAGAGAACTGCTGAGGGATGCGTGTGGAAAATCCCCACTGTGCTCCCGCTCCAGACCAGATGCCTCTTCAGTCCTTCACCAGCAGACTTGTCCCCTCTGCTGAGACTGACTATGAAGCATCACCTATGGGATGACACCAGGGCAATGTGCCCGAGGCAGGGCCAAAGGGATGCAAGGGATGCAGTCTGAGACAGGGCAGATTGAGGGTATCTGTGTGGATGACTGCTCTCCTGGCAGTAGGAAGGACATGTAAGGGTGGGGAAACATTTATGGCTCTCGGGGAGGGTTTTGGGACACCAGAGGGGTTATGGTTTCCTCCGCTGGCCCCGTGAAGTCAAGAAACAGTTGGGGAGGAGGGACTGAGGCCAGGTAGCACCACCCATCTCACCTTTGATGACAGTGATGTTCTTTATCTGGTTGCCAGTGTAATCGTTGGTAGCCTTCAGCTCACACATGTAGACACCCTCATCACTGGTGGTGAAGCCCTGCAGGTAGAGGCACACCAGGTTCTTGTGCATGGTGACGTTGGCTCGGTTCCGGTAGATGTTCTCGGAGACGGTGATGGTGCTGTGGATGACGTGCTTCCTGTTGTCCTTGGTGATGCTGAACTCGTAGGTCAGGGGGTTGCTGGTTTTGTTCTCGTAGTGGCAGTCCACCCGGAGGCTCTGGCCCAGCAAGCAGGCACTCAGGTCCTTGATCATCTGGCAGTGGGCAGCCTGGAGAACTGGGGAGAGACAAACAGGGATTAGAGAGGGAACGGTGAGCACTGAGGATGCCTGTGCAGCCTCCTGGTCCTCCTGCTCTGGGCTGAACTCACTGGAGAGCAGGGAGGTGATGTGCATGTGCCAGCTGTACCTGTCAGGATGACAGCAATGCCCACGGTGGGGTTCATCTTTCCACTGAGGTGCCCAGCTGTAGCTGTCACTGAGAAGGGAGCCTGGACAGGGAGAAAGAGAGGTGGTTAGGCACACAGAGGTGGGCACTTGGTGGTGCAGACATGGGCACACGGGGCACAGGTGGGCAGGTGGCCTCTCCTTGCACAGATGATGCTCTACAGCCTGCTCCTCATCGTGATGTCTGAGTCACTGCACAGGGACCAGGACCAGCTGGCCCTGTGACACGCAAGGGATCCAGGCAGTGTGTGTCAGGCCAGCTCTCTCTCCCCTGTCTGGATCCCCCACATTAAAAGAGCATGACACAGACCTCCAGATGCCTGCCATGGGGCTGTGTGTGCTGCCTTCCCCTCCTTCTGGGCTGGGTGCCCAATCAAGGAACAGGCAGGAGAAATCAGGATGCACTCTGCTGCTTGCCCACCGTGTCCAGAGGACTGTGGCTCATGGCGATTGTGCTGCCAGGTGAGGGACCCTCCCTTGGCACCAGTGGGTGCCCATCCTGCCAGCCCCCCTGCAGCTCCAGCGGGTGAGCTCAGCAAAGATGACTCATTGCAATGCAGTGAGGGAAAGGGGCCAAGAGCATCGAGAAGGAGGGAGGACACAGCAGCTGGACAGAGCGCCAAGACTGCTGAAGGATGGCACTGGGTCTCCAGGGGCTGAGCTGAGCTTCCCCAGCCACAGGGTGAAGGATTTTGGTGTCGTAGAGTCCCCCCTCAGAGTGCCCAGCCCTGTGCCCCCCTCCTTTTAGACTGCCTCCTGGTCTGTGTGGGTACAGGGATGGAAGATGTGCTGTCAAACCCCCATGGCTGCTGAGACTGTCAATCCAGCTGAGAGGAATCAGTTAAATGTTTGCAGCCCAACCAAGCAGCCACACGGGGAATCCAGCTGCAGACATGCGGAATGGCAGGAGAGGGTGGGGGAGCAGCAACGCAGACACCAGGGCTGAAGGACACCCTGAGCACTCTGCAGTGTGTCCTGCAGCCTGGGGATGTGGGGCCAGGTCCAACAGCAGAGGTGAATTACCCTCCCTTGGGACTCCAGGCTGGCAGAGGGGACAGCAGACCCCCAGTTTACTCCCTTTGAGCCTGGCTAAGCATCCAGAGAAGAGCTAGGAAGTGTCTGCACCGCAGCCAATTGGAAGTCTTTTTTAGCATTTTTTTGGTCTTTCATATAACATTTTAAGAGGAAATACCAAAACCATTTGCTCACTGAAGCTGTGGAGGATGACTGTGTCCGCAACCCTGAACCCTAGCCAGGAAAAAATTTCCCTCCTGTTGGTCTTCTGGGGCAAAGGCTTGAAAGAGGTCACCCTGAGCCTCCTCTGGGGTCCCAGAAACTGGCCTCTGTACCTTTCTTTGTCATTTCTCAGCTCCACCTCATCCTTTTCGAATATCCTGGGACACCATCTAGGTCACAGTCAAGCTTTCCTCCAGAAAATCAGTGCAGATGAGCTCCCAGAGAGGGGGGGCTTCCCCCCATCGATGTATAAAAGCATTCCTATCTCCTAAGCTCCGAGTTCATATGCCCCTGGATCCCTCGTAGCCCTCCTCTCCTCCTGACAGTGGTGCCAGGAGCAGAACTAACCAGGTAATTCTTGCTCCTGCGTGATCCCAGGGGCTTTGTGAAGGGACCAGAGGATGGCTCCAGCCCTCGCAGAGCAAAGCTTTCTTGTGAGGGCTCTACCACCCGCCCAGGGCCACCCCAATGTGCCCACCAGGGTGACAAACAGGCCGTGGAGAGGGGCTGGCGTCGGGGAAGAGGAGAGCCAGACGGAGGGGCTGAGCCCCTGGCTGCGCCCGGGAGTGGCTGCAAAAGGGGGGTGGGGGGAGGTGGGGGTGCATGCTGCGTGGGGGTGTGCAAGGCAGAAGGAGGCAGGATGCACCTCTAGCCGGGCTCTGCGAGGGGCAGGAGGGGTCGGGGCTCCATCCGCCCCCCGCGCAGGGAGCGGGCACGCGTGTGGCACCGGGTGGCAACCAGAGGAGCGGGACGAGGCTTGCGGCAGCCTGCGTGCGCACAGGCGTGCCCAGGGAGGAATGCCGCAGTCCCGATCCTCCAGGGGAGGGGAGCAGGGGAGCACCGGCTACCAACCAAAACCTTCAGAGCATCTCCCTCGGTGACCGCAGCCCTCCACACCCAACCCCTCCCGGGCGGCCGGGCTCGGGCAGAGCATCCCGCCAGCCGGGCAGGAAGAAGAGGTGACCCCGGCCTCGCCGACACCCATCCTGGGAGCTCCGGACCCTCCTCCCCGCGCCGTCCCGCAGGGTCGCGTCAACCCCCGGGGGACGCCCGGTCCAAGGAGCCGCAGCGCGGAGCCGGGCTGCTGGGTGGGGGGCTGCCCNGAGGGGGGTGGGCTCTGCCTCTGCGGGGCTGCCCCTGCCCCGGGATGCGGCTGTCACGTCCCCGGGGGGCTCGGCCCAAGCCTGGGGCGCGGGCAGGGTGCGGAGTCCCGGAGGAGGGGAGGCTGGGTACCAGCAGGACCACCCCTCAGCCTGGCCGGGCTGGGGCACACAGCCATGCAGGAGGTCCCGTTCGGTCCCCTTTTTACTCCCTTTCTCCTCTTCCTGCGAACTGGAAAGGGCAAGAGGTCCCCGCTGCCGTGAGAACTTCGTATTTTGCAGAAGAGCTGCCGAGCCCTGGGTGTCCCCTGCAATGTAGAAGTTGTTTTGCTGGGAAAGGTGGATTCACTGGAAGTGGAAAGAAGAGCTTGGCTTGGGCTCTGCTGAGGAGGGAGGGAGTATCCCCTCTCCCCAAATGTGCAATGCCCAGGTGCCCAATGAGGTCAGTCTGCACCGAGTCACCAAAGACCCAACCAGCACAGGTCTCCTTCAGGTGAGACATGGTGGCTGGAATTGCAGCTCTCTCTGTGATGCCATTGGCCACAAGCCTTAAGTTTTAGGCCCAGGGGTGGTGGCAGTGAAGACACAATCAAGGGCTTATTCCTCACAGGCTCCCATCACTGGTTGGGAAGGGACTAAGCAGAACTGCCTTCTGCACAGGCAAAACATCTTTGGACCCAGAGAGCAGCTTGGCTAAAGATCTCTTCCCTGTTCCTGGGGCAAGGTGGAGGTGATAGGAGGGTAGCATCGGGGAGATGCTCTCCCTATGGGTTTGGGTCCCAAGGCACTCCAAGAAGGAGCAGAGGCATGCAGGATAGCCTGTTCTGTCCTCACCTTCTCCCACACCCTGAGGCTGGGCTCTGTGAAAAGGGCTGGCTCTGTGAAAGTTGATATGAAAAGTCATATTCTGCTCCAGCAGAAACTGATCCCAGGTGACATTTGAGTGCTGAGGTTTTGGAAGGTGGCTGTGCAACAGAGTTTTGCTAACCCTACCAAATCGTGGCTCTAGCCTCTCACTCACTATGTGGGCTGAGGGCTGCAGCCTCAAGCAGAGCCAGACACCCAGGCTGGCTAAGGGGGGGCTGGGTGATGCCCAGGGGGTGTGCAGCAGGGTTCCCAGTGTGCTGCCATGAGGAGGGCAAAGGCCTGACCCTATCTGTTGTGGCAGCTGGGTGTAGAATGGACCCAGACTGTGGGGCCACAACCACACCAGAGACCCAAGATGGTACAGACTGACAGTGCTGGCTAAGGACAAGGTTAAAGGAATGGCAAACTGACAAAGAAATCCACCACAAACATGGCTGGAAACAGGTCAGTGCAATGCCAACAGACAAACACAAGAAATGTTGCTATGTTGTCAGGCTGTAAAAAAATGCAAGTAGGCAGTCTGCATCCCAGCTCAGCTCATGTAACCACGTGCACACGTGTGCAAACACACAGGTTCCTTTTCCATCTAGCCTCACATCTCCACAAGCTTTTCCACATCCCCACCCTCAGCCCCAGAGCACACCCCCTGTGTGAGCACAGGCAGCCAGGGAATTCAAGCTCAGAGGACTGGCTATTTAAGGCATGCAGTTGCCCAAGTCCTATTGCAAAGAGATTTCAGCTCCCTTTGAATTCCTGGCTGGTGGTGCTGTGGAGGCAGGCATGATTCTGCAGTTTCTGGACAGTGCTGGCCGTGAGCATCCTGCCTAGGTGTTTGCAGGAGGCTCCTTGCAGAGGTTCTCCAGCTGGATCGTCCCTTCACTGCAGATTGCAGTCTGGCTGCCTTCCACAAACCAGAGAAAATCAGTCCCCAAGTCACACCTAATGCACTGACCTCTGGGTGGTGGCTGAAGGAAAAGCCAGGGGTGGGAAGGAGCAAATCTAACAGTGACAGGGAGACAAATGGAGAGGGGGACAGGCAGCCATTTGCAATGGAAGGTTTTGGACAGAGAAACAGCCAGCCAAGCACAAACACCAGGGTAGCCAAACAGACATAGTGCAGCACAGCAGCTGTGGGTCGATGCAGCAGGACAGACAGTCAGACAAGATACAGGCAGGGCACAGACAGCCCTCCTAGGAGCTCAGATCAGCCAGACTGCTTCTGTCTGGAGAGAAAGCCAGGAATTGTGGAGAGTCCTTCTGGTCTGCTGGAGTGTGTCAGGGACATCACAGCTCTCAGTAGCTGCAAGAGGCAGGTTGGGAGCAGAGGGACTGAGGGGGACAATGACTCTGGTGTCTGGTGCTGCTGCAGCAATTGAAACCTGGCCTTGCTACAAGGACATCCTGCTGCAGGGGATGCCCTTCACCTAGGGGAAAGGCAGGTGCACATCCTTCCCAAGAGGAATCTCTCTCCCCTGCCTCCAGACTACCCCCAAACATGGGAAGCAGAGTCCCTCCCTCTCCCTCCTGCTCAGAAATCACCACGCAGCAGTGCACTCCAGACGTGGCAGCAGGATGCCCATGCAGCAGCCGTTCTCTACCAGCAACCATTTGCTCCCCCACTGCTCATTGCTGAGGAGAGGGGACATGAGGCCCCCAGCTACCAGGACCTCAGGGCTGTGTTCCTGAGGACAGACCCTTGGCATCTTCTCCAAGGCCATTAGAGCTGGCAGAATGGAGGAGTGAGGGAGGACAATTGAGAATCTGTGCTATTGATCTGGCAGCTCTAGGCTTGGCTGATCAAAATGCTCCCCTGCCTCGCAGTGCAGTGCTTGCCCCTGCATCCCCCACTCCTCCTGGCACCCTGCTCAGGCCTCAGAGCTCCAGCTGGCAGGATGGCTGCAGAGAACTCATGCTTCTCAGTACTCTAAGCCGAACCCTGGTCCTTCCCACCCTATCTTTGAGGGACAAGAAAGGGAGGCTGCAGAAGAGCTTTGCCCTTGATTGGAGACAAAATGGCTCTTGGGAGCCCCGTGAGGCCCCATGGATGCTATATGTAGCATGGCCCAGATATGAAACCCATGGGCTTTGTGGCACTACTGCACAGAGCAGGGGTGGAGGAGACTCTGCTCCCCTCCTTCCTGCCTGCAGCACACAGCCATGGAAAACAGGGGCAAGCAGGGATCCTGCTGCAGCACCAGGCTGGGGTCTGCTGTGCTTCAAGCAGCCACAATAGCCTAGCAAGGGAGATGTCTGGCTGGCACAAAGCCCCAGCTCTGCCAGGGAGTTTTGTCTGCAATGGGCAGGGCTTCTCCTTGGTAGCCTCTACCTGTTTTATGGCTGTGTCTTGGGTACAGAAAGGCCCCAGAGACTCAAGACCTCAGTCTATTAGTGATGCAGGGTTAGGAAGTGCCTGTGAGGAATCAGCTCCAGTCCCTTCATCGACAGAGCTGTCAGCAGCAACACGCCTCACTTCCTTCCATTCCTCCCTGTTTGCTTGCCCACCCTGGCTAGCAGAAAATCCTGGCTCTGGGCTCATACCTAGTTGTGGAAAAAGTGCCCCAGACTGGGGTGTTGTGTCCTCCTGCTCATCGTGGTGGCTCGCCTGCACAGGAGGCTTCTCTAGAAGGCTGCTAGCAAGGAGTATTTACTACAGTGTAGGATCCCCAGTAGTAAATCCCTGCTTTATCTGGTACTGCTGCCTTTCACACAATCATCCAGGTTGGAAAAGACCTCTGAGATCATCAAATCCAACCCTTGATCCACTCCCCCCGTGGTTCCCAGCCCATGGCACTCAGTGCCACATTCAGTCTCTCCTTAAAAACCTCCAGGGATGGAGAATCCCCCCCCTCCCTGGGCAGCCCATTCCAATGCCTGATCACCCTCTCTGGAAAGAATTTCTTCCTAATATCCAACCTAACCCTCCCCTTGTCTTACTGACAGCTGCCTGGGAGAAGAGACTGACCCCACCCCTGGCTCCAACCTCCTTTCAGGGAGTTGTAGAGAATGATGAGGTCTCCCCTAAGACCTCTCTCCACCCTCCTGGCTCTAGTAGCAGCCAGACAAAATCCCAGCAGGGAGGCTCTCCAGCCCAACCAGAGCAGAGCACTTCCCCTGGTTGTCTGGTGTCCATCCACAGGAGTGGGTGATCATCTCCACGTGCCTCTTGCCCTTCCTGCCCAGGGACACTAAAACTTTCCTGCAAGAGATGTGGAAATCCTTGTGGGAGCCAGCCAGGACATTAGGAGCCAACTCAGCTTGGAAGAGGGTGTTGACTGAAGCACACTGCTTGCTCCATGTGCTCCCCAGACTGAGTGGGAGCAGCACTTGGCTGTCTGTCCCAGCTTTCTCTTTGCTGCCTCCCAGTGCAGCCAGCTCTCAGCAAGAGCTTGTTTTTTTCTCCCCCCCCCCACACTGCTGGGACAGGAGAACTGCTTTCTGCACCATGCCCTGCAAATCTGATCTCTGCTGAGCTTGGAGGGAGATTTGTCCCTGGGGAAAGAAGAAAAATCTTTGCCAAGTGAAACAGGCAGGCTCAGCAGATAACTCAGCTCCCAGCTCAGACCTTTGCAGATTCACATCTCTTACCTGCAGAGTTAGTGGCCAGAGAGCCTGTATTCAGCCTCTTCACAAAGGGGCCACGTCCCATGGGCTCTTCATGTGACAGTTAACTATGGAGTTTGAACTGGGAGATGTCAGTTCAGGGGGTGAAACCCTTCCTCCATCACCTGAACACCTTCCCCTGTGACACACCACCTGCCTCCCCAAGCAATGGGAGTACCTGGGGGGGCTAATACCAGGTTGTGCAGCCTGAGAAGCCCAAGACAGGCAGCTGATTGCCAGAGCAATTCTAGGCTCTGGCATTGGGGAAATTTACCTGTGTGGGAAAGAAGCCCCTAGAAGCCTCCCAAAAATATGCTGGAGAAAGGGGTGTAGAGCACAGCAGTGATGCTGCTCCCCATCCTCAGCTTGGCTTCCCCCTTTCTTGTCTCAGGAGATGAATAATGCAAGACACAGAACACGGAAATAGCTTCCCTGAATTTTCTCCTCCTACTCGCTGGGCCTTAAGGAATGGAAACTGTTTATTAGCATTCCTTATTTATGAAGGAACTGTCAGGCCAGGATGGTTAACTCTCACCAGGCAGGTGTCTGCAGATTGTTCCAGGGAAGAGCCACTGGAAGCAGCTGCCTTCAGGGTCCCCCTGTGCTCCAAGCCAGCCAGGAAGCTCCTCACTCTGGGAAGACACAGGTTAAATAAAAGCAGCCAGGTTTCTAGCAGATTTTTTTAAACTCAGCTCTACATGGAGGCTGCAGACTGTCAGGTCTGTAGAGAGGAGGATGCCCAGGCCCAGCTCTCCCCCTGTCAGGACTGGCAGGGCAGGAGCTGTGGCTGCAGCACACACAGTGCAGCCCTTTAGCAGCCATCCAGCTGCTCCCTGCACTTGGGTTTGTGTCATCAGCTCCAGCGTTCTCATCTCCCCCATTGTTAGCCAGCACAATGGGAGCATGGACCAGAGCTGATTGAGGAAGGGCTTCCCCCTGCTCCCTGCCTCCTCTGCAGCTGATAGGAGCCAGAAATCCCACACTGCTCCTCAGCCCTCCTACCCCAAAAGGACACCCTGGCTCCTGGGCAAAGGGGGAGAGAGCACTGCCTGCCCCACACCTGACCCCAGCTCTATCCAGAGGCACCCAGCACGTCCTGCTCTGTGTTACCCTTCTCAGCATCAGGCCACAAACACCAGCAGCCCCCCAGCCACATCTGGCCAGGCAACCAGACTTGTGTTGTCCTGATTTTCTCTGTGATTCCTGCCAGTTTGCAATGACACATTGGAGCAGAGGGAAATTTTCAAGCACTTGCCAATTACTGTTTTAACCCACTGTTATCTCTCTTGGCTTAGAAGACTGGAGAACCTTCTGTTTGTGGAGGCAGATAGAGAAAGTCCAAGTGCCCCATCCCCACATCTATAGTCTCTTTCAAGTACAGGAAATAAATCACTTCTTAACTCTGTGAATCAGCTTCACCACAGAAAAAAAAGAGATGAAGAAATTCCTTTTTTATTTTTTTTTTTGCCTCATTTTGAATACTGATCTCTAAAACATAGACAATAAAACAGCATAGTAAAAAAAACTACTGAGCTTTTGTAAAGAGAAACCCAAAGACAGGGAAAAAGTTAAAAATTAGAGGGAAAGAAAAAATAAACTTGATAATAACAGGGGAGTTACCCAAGCACCCACCCAAATGTCCAGAGCTGAATTATCAGTAAAAGGTTTGGGGGAAATTTAGTTGGAGACTTAACCCAAACCTGATCCATACAATGGTGTTAGCAACCTTAAGCTTTGAAAACTAACTCCAAAATGAACTTTTATTTATATCTTCGAGAAGGTTTCAAACATACTCCAAGACCACCTTTTGCACTGAGTGTACTTTGTAACTTGCATGCACAAGTTGGCAGCAAACCCTTCCTTAACTAAGCTCCACACAACCACCACCATTCCCTGAGGAACATTAAAACCTTAAATGCAGTTTTGGGTTGTGGGCTGAAGAGAAAAAGAGCTCCATCATGATTGTCACCTTTCTGAACTCTTACTGCTTTAGATCAGGTGTTGGTAGCTGAACAAGCTGAGGATCTTCAATTAAAAACACACTTTAATTTGACCTCACTGACAGAAAGCCCCTTTGTCAGCATATTAACATTAAAAATGTCATTCTATCAAACCAGTGGGTTTATTCCCTACTCTGTTTTCCAGGGCAAAGGATACCAGACACTGGGATAACCTCTGCTCAAAGGTCCTCTTCTATGGTACCAACAGCTGGGAGTGCAGAGTTGTGTACCCACTACGAGAACTACACAAGAATACACTTAAAAGTTTTTATTGCAAAAACTGAACATTACCTGAAAGAGAGCTTTCAATGTTAACTTCAGAGAGGCTGAACAACTCCAGATTCTGAAGTTACACAGCACTTGACTAAAGATGTGCTGCAAAAGCAGTTTGGCAGTAGGCCAGTTAGAACTTAATTACAATTTACTTAGTCTCCTACTCTTCTACGACGATTTACATAATTACTCCCTATATTGCTTCTAAAGACTTAACAACACAGTGTTGGATAAGTGCATAGAGCAATCAGACAGGAAGGCCGGAATATGGACTGGAGCTCCTCCAAATACCTGGAAGCCGGCCCAGACCTGTGGTCAATAATGACCCCTCCACTACTGCAGTATCAGCTAGATCAACACCTCCTTCTGACACCAAAGACGACACAGAAATATGTGGGATATAAAAAACCCATTGATATAAATAACTACAAAGTTAAAAGAATGCAAAAAAATGGTAACAGTAAGAAAAAGAAAAATATAGGACATGAATACCACTAAAACAATGAGTTTCAAAAAATACTTTTTATTAAAACTCAACACAAACAAAGTTACATTGGCTGCTCTGGGCACGCAAAGAAGGCTCCTTCTCTCTCTCTCTTTCTTTTGGCTAACAGGGCACTAGCCCCACACAGGCTGCCTGCTGAGCACAAAGGCTCCCACACCCAGAGCCTGGTTACAGGCCTGTGGACGCACACCCAGGGAGCCAGGGAGCCTGGCTTTCCCCCACAGCAACAGGAACGAGACTCTACAGCAAGGCAGTGGAGCTTCATGGCCAAAGGCCGGGGGGACGACGCCCCACACCCCCTGGCCCCATGCCTCTGAAAGGCCGGGGACAGGGGCACCCGCCTGGTTACAGGGGGTCCCTCCAAGCACCTCCCGCCGAGCACAGGGGGCACGCACAGCCCTGATTACAGGGTGCTCCCCCTCACCTCAGCACTCCCAAAAAGCCCCACAGAGGAGCACCAGGTTGCGGCCGACACCCCACTTACAGGCTGGCCCTCCTGGCTACACCACCACCAAACCTCTTACCACCTCTTTCTCCAGGAACCAGGGGGACACCTCAACCCCAACTGCAGGGAGCTCAGCCCAGCCAAAAGCAGCAGCAGCACCAAATGCGGGATGACTGCGCCCTCCGGCACAGCGCTTCTTCCTCAACCTGCACCCACTGAAGGGCCAGGGAGGGCTCGTTCCTGGGGGATGGACAAAGCAGCCGCCCCAGCCCTGCTTACAGGCAGCTGGGGCTGCTCTGGGGACACACGGCTGCAGGACTCGGGACACACACCATGACTACGGGGCTGGCAGCTCAGCAGCAGGACAGGCAGCCACGCAGGCAGAGACCCAGGCCCTGACTACAGGTGGGTCGCCTTGCCTGCGCCACAATTAAGCGCCTTCGCTCTGTCCTTCCAATAAAAGGGGCAAGCCTGGACCCTCCCTCCGTTCACGGGCTCAGAGGGGACCCCCCTGTTACTGTACAGGGCCCTGGCCCTCCCCACAGGGAAGTTCAGGCTAAGTACGCTGCAGCCATTTTAAGGGGCCTAAACAAGAATCTCAATCGTGCTCTCTCATACCAACACAGACATGGACACACAAAAAACACACACACACAGAGGGGAAAAAAGAAGTTCCCCTAAGGGAGAACGAGCCCGGCACAGCCAATGTCTGGGGAGCCAACCCTACCACCGATCAGGAGAGGAGAGCCTCAGAGCTGCCATAGGGGCTGCATGGAAGCCAAAGGGGCCTCAACACGCCAAGGGGCTACACCAAGGGAAAAAGGCAGCGACCCACACTGACTCCAGGGGGTCAAGCTGGCCAGGCCACCAGCAGGCACAAAGCCATACTGAGCCAGAGGAGGGGGACAGGGAAAGGGCCCTCCCCCGCATTACGGGGGGCCCTGGGGGTCCGGCAAGCTCCCTTTCTCCCCCTCGGGTGCAGAGACCGTGGCTCTCGCCCTCCTTACAGGGTTGCCACTCGCTCCGCGCAGCCAAAGGAGCAAGAGGCCAAAAAGGCCAACAACAGCAAAAGCAAAGACCCAGCCCTGCTTACAGGGAGGTCGCCCAGCACAAAGACAAAGGCGGCCACGGCACCCCAAAGGTGCCTGCCATGCTCTTATGGGACCATCGCCCTCGTGATCGTGTGGTTATTTTGCCCAGGGCTCCTTTCTCTCATGCCCTTTTCAGTCTTGTATCTTTGATCTTCTTGGTCAGTCTGGCTCTGCTTCAACCTGTAATTGTTGTTTGCTCTCCAGCACCTGTTTTATGAAAGGAAAGTTTAAGGCTAAGTTTCCACACCCATAAAGTCCAAGGAGGAATGCCTTGTAGCACTTGTGCTGTTGGTCTATGTTACCTTTATTACGCCTGTATGAAGTGTAATTATTTTTTATTTTCTGGTGGAAAACTCTCTCCTTGGTATTTTATCAACTCTCTTGCTTTGTTATGATCTAGAGCACAATCAACTTCAGATTTTCACAATCTCTCATTCAGCCTACTAAAATCTTCATATTTTCATATTGCTTTGTCATAGGTTTGCAGACAGAAATGGTACCTGTGTTGCCCCCTCTTGTACTTGGGTTTGTGTCTTGAAATATGCTCCACCCACTCTAACCACCCTTAATATTTCTGTAATAATTTATTTACCATCAGGAGCTTTTATCATCATCCCAGTTTGCTGTATCTTTGGCCCCAAAACAGACTTTTCATATCCCAGAAGAATCCTAAGCTTTTATCTTAATAGTGGTTAAGTTATCGTTTCTAACATGGACCCGACTTTCCTGAAAGATTGCTTGGTGTGTACCTTTTAAAGTACTTTAAATGTTCTTTTGAAAGTTCAACCTCTGTGTTGTCTATGTTAGTTGATATTTTTCTACAAAAATGCTTTCATCAACCATTCTGTTTCCACGCCTTTTCCGCTAAAAATGTCACCTGTTTCACCTCCTCGGTTATGCTGGAACTTTTTGGCTGAAAAGAAATGATGTGTTTTCTTCCGAGCTATACACAAGTTTCCTTCAGAAATCATAATTTTCCCCCTGTAAATTAATCATATTCACACCTCAAACCCCAGAGACTTTATTTTACCTCAGTCATGTCATTTTCTTTCAAAAGGACCACCTGTCTCTTCTAACTTACCTCAGGTTTTCCCTCCAAATCGTCCGTCTTGGCTCCCAGAGATTACCTTATATTTGATACAAATTTACCTCAGGAATCGCATTTTCTTTCAAAAATACCACCCGTCTCTTCTAATTTACCTCAGCTTTTCCCTCCAAAACGTCCATCTTGTTGCCTAGATTAGAAACAAACAATACCCCCCTCTGTCCCTTCCAAGTTACTTTAGCTTCACCCTATAAAACTCCTTCTGTCCCTCCTGATTTATCTCATCTTTTCTCTCACCAAATCCACCAAAACGCGGTGGTGTCCTGAAGCGAAGACCTCGAAACCCACACTCCGCCGGGTGCGACTCCTGCTATTTAAGCACACCCCAGCGTCGGGCTTCTTCTTCTCGAGTGGACACCGAACTTTTCTTTCGGTGAGCGCCAGACCCGCTCGGCAGCCACCACCGCTTCGACCGCAGCTCCGACCGCAGCTCCGTGCTCGTCTGAGGTGCCCGGTGCTCGCTCCGCCTGAGGTAATGAGCGACGCCCCCTGCCTGGGCGGGAACTCAGTGCGCGTGCGCAGCCCTCGGTTCGGCGGGAAAACCTCGGTCCCTCAGACACAACAATCGCCCCCAGACACAACAATCGCCCCCAGGCCCCGCGGGGGGTTTTGGCGCCGCTGCAGCCGCCTCAGCCATCTCCTGGCACACCCACCGCCATCTCCTGGCACACCCACCGCCTCCTCAGGGCACCCCGCTGCCCAGGACTGTTCTGCGTACACTTCATAAGCTCTGGACAGAAGCCCAGCCTGCTCACCAGCTCTGTCCCCTTGCATCCTGGCACTCGTCCCCGCTCTGTCCCTCAGTGCTGTGACACCCACACTCCTGCCATCAAGGTCCCGGCCATCCCCCCGTTTTCCTTGCCTTTAAACAGCAGGCACTACTTTTCCCAGGCTAAGCTGAACCCAAAGCACCATCAAGTTTTCCATTATCATCCCAACACTTGCAGGCCCACCTTCTCTGTTACAATTGTTAGCTCAGAGACAGAAAAACTCTATTAATAGCCTACCTGCCCAAGTAACTGTTTTGGTAAAATGCACTCATTTACAAAGTCCACAGCAGAAAAATATTTCAGGAATGCTCTCTCTTTTCAAAAACACACCTCATCTCTAGTTAAATACTTATACCCACCTTAGCTTTTCATTTTTGGAAGCTTGGGCATATCAGAGACCTCTCATCTTCCTCACCCCAAACCACAGGACATGCAAAAGCTTTACAAGTATGGTGGGAAGATATTTATAGGGATCCTAATTGCAGTCCTTGGGGTACTGGGGGCAGGAGCACTCATTGGTAACACTTGGGGGCATTTAACAACAGACAGGGGCAGCCCAGCTTCATTTCTTGAGAAAATCAATTAAGCCTTGCAGGTGGATCATTTAGAGCTGAGTTCTTAAACAAAGAAAACCAACATATTTAAGCCCTTTACATGCAAAAATGTTGTCACTCTTAGTGTGTGAGCAGGAAGTTATTGCTACTTTGCAGTGGTCTCCTTGGTGATTTATAAAAAAACAAGTTATTAAGACTCCCCTTTTCTCTACCTTTCCTGTGTAATGGTAGGGAAAAATATGGGGGGAAAAAAAAAATCAGCTGAAAAGAGTCAGTAACAGCTTTAACAGGGAGAGAAATCATCTCCCTAACCCTGCTCAGGTGAGTGTGAGCACAGCCCCTTGCACCTGGGTGTTTTATTCCATGGTTTTCCATGGAAAAGAGGGTCTGTGCTAAAGGGCCAGTCAGGTCTGTTTCCAGTGCAGTGTTTTAGGGAGCCTAGGGTGCTACAGCTGCACGGTACAGGTAAATTTGCCTGTATGGAGGGATGCAGGGGGAGCATCCCTGGCTCGCAGCCCCTGTGCAGCTGTGGTGAGCACTGGGCAGACTGGTTAACCCTGCGAGGGAGCACCAGAGGGCAGCATTGTCCTTTCACAGAATCACGAAGTCACAGCCTGTCAGGTTGGAAAAGACCTTTACAATCCTCTAGTCCAGCCATTAACCCAAGTCCAGAGCTTCAACCACATCCACACTTCTTTTAAACGCCTCCAGGGATGGTGATTCAGCCACCTCCTCGGACAGTCTGTTTCACTATTAATTACCTTTTCAGGGAAAATTCTTCTAATTCTTCTTCTTCTCTAGCCTTTTGCTGGAGTCATCTTGTGGGATCTAGTGTCGTGCTGCAGTTTTCCCTGGCTGTGGTGAGATTTATTGGGGAGGAGCTGAGGAAGGGCCCTGGGTCTGCCTTGATGTTTCTAGACCTGAGTTGCAGTGTGCTCAGGCTCAGCTCAAGCTACCCTGCCTCCCTGTCACTTCCAGCCTCGTGCTAAACACAATTAATTCCTGTTCTTTGACAACTTAAATATTCTCCTGTCACCCATGTATCCAAACTCTGTCTCTTTGGCATCATTTACAACTCAGAGAAGCTTCAGACAGTGAAAGAAATTGTTTCCTTTTTTGCAAAATAAAACTAAAATAACGCTTCCCTGCTCAGGGGGCATGAGGACCTTGTTTGCCCTGCATCAGCCTGGAGTGAGTTTTCACAGAAAGGTTGCAAACCCCTGCCCAGCAAGCTCTGTAATCCTGACCGACCTTTAATGCTCTGACAGCAGCAACACCACGAATCCCAGGGGACAGGATCAGCAGCAGATGGACATTTTCAGCTATCAGAAGGCTTGTGTATACTTCACAGAAGCCTTTACCTTGCCAAGGAAGTGGAGACTTTACTGTGTCTCTTGGTGGGGAGGGGGGAAGAATTCGATATGAACAAGGCAAACCCATTCCAGTCCAGCAGAAATTTTGTTGGTTTTTCTGAGCCTTTGGTTGACTGCTGCAAGGACTGCTTCTCAGGGTCAGGGGGTAGTGTCCTGCTTCAGAGGGAGCTGTGCAATTTCCTACCCACAGCAGAGCTCGTGATCCTTCTGTCAGTGGCATTAGTGGAAGGTAGGGCAGAGCTGAACAAAATATTGGCCACCTGTTGTTCCATGCAGTTTAACAGAACACAACATCCCTAAGCGATGCTGAGTGTGCTGAATACTTTCTTGTTTTGCCTCTTGCTGGAGACATTGTGGAAACTGTAGCTTTCAAGGTCGCTCAGCATTATTGGCCAAGGGCTTAGGGGCCAAATCCTGCAGCCTGCAGTGCTATCTCAGCTCTTGTTCTAGAGCTGTCACCAGACCATTGTGCAGCCACCAATGTCACAGCACTGAGGACCTGCAAACACCCCTCTATGTTCCCTCTGCCCTCTGCTTTCTTCTTAGAAAATAATTCTTTCTTCGTTCTCCTTATTGTAAATCCTGTAGGATTTAACTTCTAGCTACTGATCCTTTTGACAGTAATGGGCCATTAACTAACTAGACATAAAATTGGAAGTGTAAATCCCTCTCCTTTGGGGAATTAGAAAGCAGGTTTAGGATGCAGGCCATGAAATGCAGGAGTTCATTGTAATAGCAAACAAGGGCTGATTAACTCTGCCTGCCTGGCAGCCCCAGGTCCGTGCCAGCTGAGCAGAAACTGCCACAAGTCTGCAGAACCATTTGCATCTGCCAGGGGAAAGCCTTTCATCTCAGTGTTCCAGCTTGTTTATCTCAGGGTCTTCCCTGTAAGACAGTGAGGGGAGTCTGGGCTGCTAAGGAATTATCTCCAGAAAATAAGCTGGGGCTGACCACAAGCTCGGTGTGTTTTCCATTTTTGGGACAGGGTGAGAAGGGAAGACCCATCAGAGATGAAGGGATAAAGCACAAGGTGCTTCTGCTCAGGTGAACTGAGTGGCTCCAAAACTTGCTGGGAAGAACTGACTAAATCAGAGACAAGGAGGGAAGATGTCCAAAAGTAGCTGAGCAATGCAGAAATTAAATATCTTGGGCAGTCTGAGTGCTGCCTGGAAATTGTACACGTTGGAGGAGAGGCCAGAGCCTGGGTTCTCACTGGGCTGTAGATGCATTTTTTACAACATTTGAGTGCTCAGAATTAAGCAGTTTGAGGCTTTCTTTTCTCTATGCTGTGTTCTTCAGGCTGCACTTTGCCACCACAGGGCTGGAGCTTTATTTGCTCCCTAAACACGGGGTTGGTTCTCCATTAATCCCTTGGTTGTGGCAGCTGGGCTTTGGGAACAGCAATGCTGTCAGGGGACTGGCAGGGTGCTGGGTGGCCGTGTGGCCTCTGAGGTCCCTCTGGGCCTGCAGTGTGAGGGATTCTTGACATCAGGCAGGGCTGGGTGCCATCTGTATGGCTGCAGCCAACATCAGTTCCCTCTGGTAAGGGAAGTGTGTGGTGGCTGTGGGCCAGTGGCCCCTGCACACCTTAGCCACCCTCACCACGTGTGAACACTCAAGCAT
The DNA here is from genome assembly GCA_038090715.1 of Florisuga fusca. Classification (NCBI taxonomy): domain Eukaryota; kingdom Metazoa; phylum Chordata; class Aves; order Apodiformes; family Trochilidae; genus Florisuga; species Florisuga fusca. Next base: position 1,285,623 of record JAAWXA010000044.1, read on the forward strand.
TTCCCTCCTTTCCTTGCCCCCCTGGGCAGAGCTGTGTGCTGGTGCCTGTGCCATCCATCATGCCAGCAGCACGAGAGCAACTGGAAAAAGTGTCTGGAATGTATCACCCATGGCAGCAGCTTTTGTCTGTAATAAAAAAAACATTTCCCCCCTCCTCTCTTCTAGTGTTTTCCTCCTTTCTTTTCTCTCATTATTATTATTATTAAGAAGCTTAATGCCATATGTCTTGCTGTTTCATAAATAACCCCTGTAATCAAACAGCACTGGGTAAATGGGCAGTCCAGCTTGTGCAATTTGTTTGACAAAATGAATCCAGAAGAATATGAGTCTGTGGAGGAAAGACAAATAGAGCAGCTTGGATGAATGTGTTAACCAAGAAAAAAATGGCTTGGCAGAGTAGCTGACGTTATATTTATCCATGCAAATGGAGTTCAAGGCTAATTTGTTAAAAATAGAATGCACAGCTTGCCAGAATGGTCACTGTCTCCTGGGAGGGATAGCAAGAAACACAGCCCTGATAGGGTCACAGAGGGGAGCTGAGCTCAGGTGTGTTTCCAGGGGGTTAGGGCTGTCCATGCTGTGTTGAGAGGCTAAAGGGACCCTCCCTCAGGTGCTGGACACACTGCCTGCAGGACTGGACCCTTTAGAAGGAGGTATCTTCGCTTGAAGGTATCTCTGCAGTCTGGGCACACCAGGTGCCAGGAGGGAGTCTGTGCCTAGAGCATCACCCAAGTGGCAGGGAAGTGTCCATGGGCTGGTGGTCCTGCCCTTCATCAGATTACAGGGAGATCCCCTCAGCTTCTGACTGGAAGCTCAGAAGATCCAGCTTCCACCTGGTGTGGATCTGATAAAACCACAGAAGGCGTGGGGCAGCCAGTATTTGGATCATGGAATCATTAAGGTTGGAAAAGACCTCTAAGATCATCGAGTCCCCTTTCCAGTAGCTCTCTCTGATGCTCTGCTGCTTTAATTAAAGGTGAACTTTCTCATTCTCCTGTGGGCAAGGTCCAGACCCTGCATGGCTGCTCACCCACTGACCTGCCCTGGGCGGGAGGTGAAATCCATCCCAGAGTCCAGCGAGAGCCTGTCCCAGCCTGTGAAATGCTGCAACCTGGAGGATAAATCCCTTTCTGCCTCAGCAGGGCCCTGCCTGTCCTTCACCATCAGGTGGCATTACAGGCTCTGCTGACTGACAGGCCAGGGATGTGCCCAGAGCAGAGATGGAGGAGCATTTTTCATTGATAAGAAATACCTCAGCTAGTGCTCCCTGCATCTCCCCTTTTACAGACTTGCCCCTTGGCCACATCAGCTTAAGAGCTGCATTTTTAATCAAAGCAATGATTGTACTTTTAGGTAAGGGGAGGGGAAGGGGTGCAGAGGGGGGATCTTTTCCTGCCTCCTCACCTCCTTCCTGCCCTTGGAGAGTCTGAGCTGCCTTTGCTCTGATTTTGCAAACACGAGGCTGTCCTGCAGACTCGAAGGGATGACCTGCACACTGAAGGGACGCAGGCTGACAAACGCAGAGGCTGTTGCTCCTGCAACCTTTGCTGGGGCTGAGCTGGAGGCTGGAGGGAGAGGCAGGCAAAGCTGCAGTGCAGGTGTCTCACGTGTCCGACTGCACATCCGCCGGGAGGGATGCTGCCTGATGAGTCGAGGAAACACCTCTCTCCTGTCTGTGGGAACACAGCCTCCACCCCCTCCCTTCCTCCTCATTCCTGGTGTGTGTGTGTGTGAGTATTCTTTTTTAAGTGGCTAGCTGAATATTTTAAACAAACACTGCTTAAAATCTATAATTTATGGGCAGAGCTTCAGAAGAGGAGATCTGAGTCGTTTCTTGGTGCTGAGGGTGGCTCTGCCTCTGCAGCAGCCCCCACTGCTTTGTTTCCAGTCCAACTGGTGTGGCATAAGGGATAAGTCTTGGGCTGCCAATGAGCAGCACCCAGAAGGTTCCCAGTTCTGAATGATGAGAAACTGGCTTGTCTTCTCTTGCAGGCAGAAGCAACTCTGAGCCTTCCCCCAGCATCTGCCCCACTGCAAGAGGGCACTGTCCTCCTGCTGCTGGCTGGGCCCCAGGGTCTGGCTCAGAGCTGGGCTGTTTCAGCAGGCTAGACAGGATGGGGAGCTGAATCAGGACCTGAACTTCATCTCAGAGGAACTGCAAGACAGTGGGAGACCACAGGTCAGTGGGAGAAGACCCTCCCTGTCCAATCCCTCTCCCCTCTGTGCTCCTGAATGTTCCCCGAGATGAGCTGCATGTGGGATGATTCTCAGCTTGTTTATTAATGAGTGTGGAGAGACTTTTGCTTCAATTAATTAATTTGCTGCTCTTCCCCATTTTCAGGACCATCTTTTATTCATGGCCAAGTGGCCTAGACACTGCTGCTTGCTGCCTTCTCAGGACTCTGGTATTAATATTTCATCCTGGAACCTGCTCATGCTGAAGAGAGTTCATGTCCCATGTCCCTGCCTCTTCCTGCTGATCTCCTGCCCTGGCCCAGCTCACATGCCCCTCTTCCAGCCCCAGTGTGGATCTCCCTGTGGCTTCACCAGCTGCACAGCCTCTCCCCAGCTCATATTCCCTGGCAATTAAATGTGGCACACTTAGAGCTGGGGCTTGCAGCTCACTGTCTTTGTCTTTGGTGATGCTGGAGCATCAGCCCTCTGCAGGGGGGCTGTGGTTACTGTGGCAGAAAGGGGCTCTGGGGGTACCCTGGTTTTAAATAAAGCACCATTGAAGGGCAGTCACACTTATTCTTCTGCTCTGCTCCCAGGAAAGGAGGGAAAGTGGGTCCTATATTTCAGTTGCCAGAGAAGCAGTGCAGTGCTGTGGCTGTAACCTGGGAGGAAACAAGGCTGCTGAAGGAGAAAACCTGGCTGTACCTGTCAGACCAGCCCTTCCCTGCAGCTCCTGCAGCCCCAGCAAGGTGCTCTGTCTGCACAAGGGCAGCTCAGCTGTTTGGAGTGGCACTTCATCTACTGAATGCCATCCTCTTCAAATAAAAAGACTTGAAGTTTCTGTGCTGGGAGCTGGAGGAGGATTCTGCATTCATGCAGGTGGCACATCCTTGCTGGATGTTTCTGAGTTTTGCTTGAGCTTTGTCATTTGATTATTTGTTTTCTTCTTCACTGGGAGCTTTAAGGATTCTTCAGAGGCCCTGATAGCTCATTCCTTGTTGCCCTCTTCAGGACCAATGCACACTGTGTTTGGGGCTCTCAGCAATACACTGATCTCAGGCTATTGCAGTTGAGGAGGCAGATTAATTATGCTTTCATTTGTTACAGTTCAGGTCCACTTTCTAGGGGTGTCTTTCATGTGAAGCTGAGATACTTCTGGGAAGACCAGATGTGGCTATTGAAGATCACAGCCCTCACATTTGTCCCATGGCCCCAGACACCTGAGAGGAACCATGGACAGAAAGGGAAGTTGGGAGCAACTGCTCTGGAAAGGGTGGATCTTGCTGGGGAGCACATGCACGTGGCTGTGCATCCATACATGTGTAGCAGGGCTGTGCTCAATTAGGGGAATGTGACTGCAGGTTACAGGATGTGAGTGGCAGAATCTCCACAGCCTCATTAAACTCTCATGTCCAAATTAAATGTCAGATTTGCATAGAGGTTCTGTGTTTTCAGGCCCATCATGCAGCAGCCAGGAGGAAGTGCATGGGTAGGGATGCTGTGGGAATCCAGCAGCAAAGATAGGCCCTGATGTCTGCTTGGCTGCAAACTGTTTTCTGTTGTTCCTGCTGGATCAGGGAGGAGCCAGGTAGACTGTGTCTTCAGTCCCTGGAAAGAGATGGTAAGGAAGAAGGGGAAACAAAGAGTGTATTGCTCTGTGCCTGCTGTCCTGCACATCTGTGAAGCATGTCACATCCCTAGTGGGCCAGATGCTGAAAGATTCTGAACATCCTTAGAAGGTCAAACTCAGACAGCAGAAAACCCTCCTGGCTAATCCTGTGACATGGAAGTGACAGGGCCTACATGACAGGGGACTCCTGGGGGGCAGAGCAGCATCTGAGTCAGCCATCTCCAGAGGAAGGTTTGTTGATGGCTGGGCTAGTTTTCGTCAGCTCCACAGCTGGTGGCAGTTTCTGCACTTCATGCACTAAGCATCTTGTGTGGCTGACATGCTGGTCCCTGGAGGGGAGCCAGGGGAATGAGACCACTCCTCTCTCACTGGGGGTTGGTGCCTGTGGACCTTCCCCAAGCACTGCAGTTACCATTTCCCCAGGAAGATAAAGGGGCTCAGCACCAGCAAAGAGCCCACAGGGCTGTGGGACTGGAGGGTCTGAAGCACCTTTCATGGCCCCCTTCCCACCTCATGTGTTCTGGGTCCTGGGAGGGTCGAAGTGATGGAGGACTGGGAGAAGTCTCTGAGATCTGCCACAGACTCCCTTGTCAGTTGTATAATTCCTCCTGGTCCCACTTCTTCTATCCATAAAAGCTGGGGTACCTCCTGCCTCAGCCACGAGGAATGCAAACCTTTCAGGGCTGTTCAAACTGCCCCTGGAGCAAAGCTCACATTTCTTTCCCAAGTCTCCATCTGTAAGACAACATCCAACCCCCTCAGGCTGTGGTGGTGTTAACCCCAGGAGCCTCTGTACTTCCCAGGCATTCCTCAGGGAGTTCTCTTCCCTGGCAGGAGGAGGGAGAGCTGCCCAGGGCAGCCCAGCAGCTGCAGAAAGGCTGTGTGGAGGAGAGCATCCTCCATGGCACAGGAGAAGCAGTGCCTGGGGCTCCTGAGGCAGGAGAGCAAGCCATGCAAGACAGCTGAGCTGATGGGTCTCCAAACTCAGCTTTTATGTGCATGCCCTTTTATGCTTGCATCTATTCATGCCAGGAAGGAAACTGCTTTCTCTGTATCCACCTTTCTGTCAGTAAACAGAATAGCCTCCAAATAGATTTACTCTCAAATCTGTAAGCTCTTTAGCACCCAGCCTGTGTCATGGAAGGCAGTGAATGACTCTGGAGGCCTTTCCTGGCAGGACAGTGCTCTGGAGAGGTGGCTGGATTGCTTCTTGTTGATGGGAGACTTCACTGGTGGAGATAGCCTTGAGATGGGGCGTTGGGCAGTGGTAAGGAGCCCGAGATTGCAAATGTGACTGTAGGCTTGACACTGCCCCTTCATTTCTGTAACAGTTGCCCTTCTGTAAAACAGTGAAGTGTCCCTCTCCCCATGGGTGCTGAAGCAGAAATCTCCTCTTCCCTTTTGTCTAAGGCCCAGAGCTACTTGACTGCCTTTAAAAAGTAGACAGGTGGGTTGTGATGAGGACACCACAACAGTATGCTTGCTGAGCTTCTTTCTGTCCTTGCAATGGTGCTGTAGACAAATCCTTGGCTCCTTCAGTTGGATTCCCCAGAGGCAGTTGTTAATGCTGCTCTCCCAGCTCTTTCACTGAGCTGCTCTGCTTACTACACTCATATAATCAGAAGTTGTAAAACCACTGACAAGTCCATAGACCAGAATGGAGATTACATGCAACATTAAAATTAAAAATGGGCCAGACTTACCAACCTGTCTTCATTAGGCAGCTGTGTTTTATCTGTGGCTTTTACTGCCAAATAAATAATCTTTCAGGTGAATTAGTTAAGCTGCCCTCAGGAGCAAGAGAAGGGGAAGAGAGACAGCTCTGCGTGGCCACTGGGGATTCTGCCACAAATCATCCAGCCTGGAAACTACAGAACTGGTCTAAAATCAGGATGCAAACCTTAAAAAACCACCAATGCTCCCTGAGTCCTCAATGCAACTGCACAGGACAGTGCCTTCCAACCTGAGCCAACACAGAGCAGGCTTCAGCAAAGAGTGTAAATTCAGACATCTGAGCCTCTGCCTCCCCCACCTCTCTCATGGCCATTCACTGGCTGTCTTTTGCATTTACTGGGTTACTCCATTTTGATTCTATCCTTTTCTGCCAGACTTCTAGCAGCAGGAATGGTTCTAAGGAAAGCATTAAGAGACAGCACTGTTGTGGATACTTAAGGGTTAAAAGGCAGAGCATTTGTGCCTTGGCAAGTTCCAGGACTTCTCTGGAGAAAGTACACTGGTAATACACTCACCTGGGTTGCAGTGCTTGTGCCCAAATCATGGTTGCTGGCAGAAACTATGAAGCTTAGTTTAACTTTGCCTCAGAACTAGATGAAGTCTTGTATTTTTTTTAATTTTCCCTTTGCATTTCTAGGCTCGTTCAGACCACAGGGTTGAACGGAGTGACATTTGCTCCCCCAGGAATCCAAAAGTGATTTTGCCAACACTTCCACTTCTTCCACTTTTGCAGCTGGCAGACTGTGTCAGAGCTGCCACCAGCTTCCCAAGCTGCCACCGTGGGAGGTGCTGCCAACAGAGCCTGCTGTGAGCACAACAGCATCTACCCCATCCATCCCTCACTGGGAGGGACTCTGAGTGCTCCCCAGGGAGGCAGAGGGAGAGCATTCGTGCTCTTTGCCTCTGTGTGTGTCTCTGTGTGTTTTTTCTCTGGCAAAAAACCCAACAATAACAAAGATCTTTCTTGGCCTCTCTGTTAGGGCACAAGGGAGCTCCCAACCTTGCTGCAGAGCCTTGTCACCCCATGATTCTGGGGGGGCACAGCATGAATAACTCCACTTGTCCCCAGCTGTGCTTTTTAGGGAGGCAGTGCTCGTTTGTATAATGTCCTATTGTTATGGGGTTTAATTAGCTGTGGTTTGTTCACTTAGGAGACACAAATGAGGTTTTAATTTTTTGTGTACAGTTGCGAGGTGGTATTTATTCATCACATCAGGAGCTTTCTGAGGCCTCCCACGTCAGAAACTGCCTCCCAAAGGATGCCAAGGGCCAGACAAAACTGAGATGATATTCCAGAAGTGGCAGGATAGGTTGTGGTTTTAATATGAGCTGGGGTTATTTGTCACAAACATCTGGCACTAGAGTGTGCCTCTCCTGGCACCCAGGAAATGTCTTGGTTGCAGAACAACATAATGCTGGCAGTGAGTGACTTTGACCTCAGCAATGTTGCCAAATTGATGCAAGATTCCTAGGATCACACACCACGCATGTTCTGGTAAGAAATTATGTAGAGCTGTTGAAAGCATGGAGAAGGAGGTGCTCAGTATGGGAGAAATCCTTCCTGGAAGTTGGAGTGTTGGCTTCATCCAGCCTGAGAACCAGTCAGCAGTACTGGAAGAAATTTGCAAAAGCCACTGGGGATTCTGCCACAAATCAAAGGTGGAGTTTTAGACATAACTGCATAATTATTTTTTATTATTATTTTTTTATTACTTTAATTATTTTCTCTGCCTGCTTTCTACCTTTGCTGCCTTCCTTTGCATTTGCAGCCTTGCTGTCTTTTCAGGAAGCCCCAGGTGGCTCTTCTTCCCAGCAAAAGGAATGTGTTGATATTGTGAGGGGCTGAGTCTCTCCAAAATTTTGCAGGCCCTCATTGCCTTCTCCTCCATATTTTCTCTCTTCTCTCCTCTTTCCAAGCACTCAGGACCAAAGTGGCATTTACTTTCTTGCTTAGTGCCAATATTTACTTTCCTCTGGAACCAGCTATTTGATAATAATTCTTCAGCCCAGAGGAGAGGTGAGGTCTCTGGGACCAGCTCTGTGAGTTCAGGCTGGGGAGGGTGCTCATGACACTCATGTTTTCTCTGCATTCTCCTGGGGTTGGAGCAGTGAAGGGAAAAGGTCTGGACTCCAGGATCCTCACACCTACTCAGACATTTAAACACAGTGGGATAACAGTGCATCCAATCCCTACTCCCCCATGCTTTTTCTCACTCCCCTTCTCTCTGTGATGAAAGCTGTCTGTGGGACAGGCAGTTGCAGAGGGAGATGCAATTTTTCTTAACTTGCCAGTCATCAGTCTCCTGAACAATAGCCAGCTAATGAAATGGCAATGTTATCACAAGCCTGTCACCAGCAGTAATGGGGAGATCTTTAGAAGCTCAGAAAAGAGGGAGAGAAGACTTCAGAGCTTGTCTTTAGGGCCTGATTCCCAGTGAACTGCTTTTGACACACTCTGGCCATCCATCCATCCACACAGAACCAGGAGCTCCTGTTTTCTGACCACCTTCTCCCACTTTGAAAGCAACAGGACAGAAGTGTCCATGCATCAACACCCAGATCAACATCCCAGATGTGGGATAATGGCACTCCTGCATGCCAGGGTGAGGACTGGAGAGGTCTGGAGGTGGTGTGAGTGCAAGGAAGGAGAGGTCTCTCAGAACAGGTAAAGTGGCAGACAGCACCTGCTGGGAGAGGGCTTGACTCCTTCAGATGCCATCACAACACAGATAATAAGCAAGATTTAAAAGTTCTGGAAACCCACTACCTTTTCCAAGTGAGCATGATTTCAGCTCTTCCTCATCAGTTTCTGGACTGAGTGTTCAGTCTCTTTCAATCCAGCCCACAAATCATCTTGTCCCTTTTATGTCTTCTCTTCACACAGTTGGTATTTGTCATTAACACATTTTATTAGTCTTTTTTCCCCACCCCCAAGAAAGAAAAATCTTAATAAAATGCCAGAACACATACTGAGCAAAAGAACAAATTGTTAATATGTTCATTAAGCAAACAAACTTCTCCTCCGGCCTTGGGATAGAAATTAATTACCCTCCTGGAACTCCAACCTGGATGTCTGCTTTGATTGACAGCTGGAGGTTGTGTCTGAACCCTCATTTTTCAGGGATGAAGTCAGAAGTGACTTGATAGCACTGCAGAAGAGTTTGACAGCTTGCTGGGTGTAATCACCCCAGCAGAGTTTCTGATATTCCTCAGCCCTGCCCCAGGAAACAACAATTCCAAGGCCCAAGTCACAGTGGCCCACTTACAGTTATGGAGGTTGGCTGCTAACTGTGCCCTTTTCAGACAGGAGGAAGGTGATTCCAGGGCTCTGAGGCAACAGTTGGTGAGACAACAGTTCATGGAAGGTGAATTCATTGACAGCTTCAAAGGACAGAAGAAAGGAACTTGCTAAACCCTACCAGCATCTTGTGAGCTTTCTGGTTGGCTTCTGGCCAGCTAGAGGCAAAATCCTGAGCCAGCTGAGTCTTTTGTCATATTTATTCATTTCCTCTTCCTGCCTGATATTGCCAGAGCCAGAGGAGGGCAGGATTCCTCTGTATCCTAGAAATAAATTGACATTAGTCCCAGCCAGATGCACAACCCCACGCACAGGGACACTGTGCCTGCAGAGCTGGAGAAAGCAGCTCCCAGGGTCAAACCCAGCACTTCCCACAGGGCCAGACTGGCCTCCAGCTGCCAGCTTGGGTTAGTGACATTTGTAGGACATGTAATTGCACTCCCCCATGATATGGGTGCATCCCTAGTCCACAAGCATGTGATAATGAACCTTTTAGCTGGGAGCAGGGAGAGAGAGAAAGAAGGAGAATGAATGAGCTAGGAAAGAGAGAATGACTGCAGATTCAGTTAGTTAATAAAGGGATTGCAGAAAGCAAGGTGAAGAGACAGTGGTAATTTTATGCACTGCCAGTCAGGCCCATTTGTCCTGGGAGTAGCTCCAATTTCTCTCTGAGCTGTCCTTTTTCTTTAGAAATGTAGCTGTGAAAGGGAAAAAAAAACCAACAAAAACCCCCACAAAAAACCAACCCTGATTAAAACCAGCACCCAAACTGACAAGGAGAAAAACCATTTCAGTCTGCATCCATAGATGTATCTTTTCCAAAATAAGTGAAACAAAGGGGAATTTAGAATATTGGCTAGTCATACAGAACAAAGCTGAAATCATCCAGACTTTGGTAGTAGTCTTGTCATACCCCACTCCTAATCACAACAGAAAGTAAAATTTCATCTTTACAGCTATTAATTCCCATTCTTCTGTTCATCTATCCATTCCACCCTCATTCACTCCCCATTCATTCATGATCATTTAAGAGCAAACCTCCCTTAAAACCCTTATTAGCACTGTAATTTTAATGCCTTATCTCTTCCACTGGTTCAAATCTTTTTCCTGTTATAAAATATCCCTAATGCTGGATCATAACTCACGACCTCTGCCTTACCCTGAGCTGAGCCCAGAGGAGGAGACAGCTGCTATTCTGCCAGCACCACAAACTGGGCCTTTATTGCTTTTAAACTGATATTAAAATTATTGCTTTTAAACTTTTAGCAAGGAGAAGTGAGACGTACTTGATGATGTTGCACGGAGCTTCAGTTTCTGACTGAGGAGAAAAGAAAGTTATCAGGGAAGACAACAAGGAAGCAATCCAACATTCCTGGATCTCCCTCTGCAATCAATGGGAACTAACTGAAAAAAACAGAATGACAGAGATGCTCTGACCAGATGTGGCAGTGGCTTGGTACATGGATGAGTGGGACTGAGCACATGCAGCAGCATTTGTGCATCTGCAGGTGCAAACTGCTAATCCAGGAGTATTTCTGCTGCAGAAGGCAATTGCCTTGCATTATCCTGCCCTGTCCATCCACAGCTTGGCCAAGGGAAGGCTAAGGCCTGGTCAGAGTAGACATCAGCCAAGGCAGTAAACATCAGCACTTAGGGCTGCTGGAGAAGCTTTCAGGGCTTGTCTCCAAGGGAACACACAGAAAGGTTCAGGAGCAAAGCCAGGGCATTTCTTAAAGAGGATTAAATCTGATGGGGTTGCCCTGAAGCACAGGGTCTTGCACAAAAGGCTGAGAGTGTCCATATGTCTATTTAACCTCTTTTAACTTGGCTGCCTTTACCCCTATAACTGAGTGAGCACAATTGCCTTGTTCTTGTCTTGATGACTGGAGTGCAAAAGGTGTGTTGTTTTGTTTTTTTTTTAAACTGAGGCACCAAGAGTTTGTGCCCTGTGCTCAGGCACACAAAAGATATAAACCGCTCATCAGAGAGCCAAGGTTTTTGTTTCTTTTTCTGTACTGTTACTCTTGGAGATTAGATGTGTGGGGCCCTGGAACAAGAAGGCAAGTAGCCTTGCTGGGTTTTGTTATACAGGAGGATGCTGTGGATGCTCATGCAAGGAGCAGTGCTGGGGCTCAGCAAAATAAGGTGGTTTGTGTGATGTAGTTCAAGCTTGAGGGGACTTTTTGCTCCCAGGTGTCCTGCTCTGTCCCTAGCAGTGGTCTTCTCAAACTGAGGTTGTAGCTCAGTAAAGTTCATTTCTGGCCCAGCTCCAGCAGATGTGATCCCATTACAGGGAATTATCAGGTGACTGCACTTGGTTTAGAGAGCTCCAGGAAGGCACAGGGGTGCAAAAGGGAAAGCAAAGCACTGGTGGTGTATGAAATTAAAAAGCTTGTGGGTGCCAAATCCATGTGCTATAGAGGGGCTGAGAGATGGAAGAATCCTCAGTGACAGTTTATCAGGAGATAGGACAAGGAGATTGGAGTTGAAAGCACTGTAGTGCCTGATTTGCTATCTCTTCTCCACACCTTGGCTGCAATTTCTGCCTTCAGGGGTTTGTTAGGAACCTTGGGTGAGAAATATTTGATATGTATTCAGTGGGCTCTGCTTGCAGAGGCCTTGGTATGCATAAGGCAGAAAACCTGTTTGGAGACATCAGATCAAATGTCCCTTGTACACTACTACAAACAAAAACAGAAGAGAGGAAAGGACAAAATATGGTAATATGGGCTTCAGGCATGAGAAGGTCGAATCCTGAACTCCTTATGGATGCTCTTAGAGAACTGGGAGGGCCTGGCACAGAAATATTGCTGGAGGAGGGAGTGAGACAGCTTTGTGCAAAGCCTGTGAGGCATCTCTGCAAGGGGCTGTGGTGTCTGGGCTGGGGGTGATGGAGAGCTGACCCAGCACCTCTCCAGGCAGGCCCTGGGACCTCTGACAACAGCAGATCTGCTGGGCCAGAGCTCAGCTGCTACCAGTGCAGAAAAGCCTGAGGAGGTGAAAGTCCTTCCATGATGCTGCTGGAGAGACTGAAACCTTACTTTCTGTTTTATAAAGGTGGGGGAGTTTGTTGGGTTTACCTTGGAAGCTGGATCCTAGCAGAGTGGTTCAGATTCATCCTTGCCTGCAGAGTCTCCTGTCTCATCTCCATTCTTTCCTTAAAGGAAAATTCTGAAAACCCTGATACCACTGAGCAGCAGTGTATTGCCAGATGCTGGCTGCAAGCACAAGGTAGCTCTGGTCCTGTAGATGCTGGTGCTGATTGGAGATGCTCAGTAATAATATCACAATGTGCTGGCAGTGGCACAACAGGAAATTGGAGTAGTAAAATATTTCCCTCCTCACTGCATCCCATTTACATGTTTATAATGGAGGTTTTTAAGATCCTAATGAGAAGAAATGCTCATTGCTGGGGGATGATGATTAAAGCAGAGACAAACGTGATTGCAGACAATTACCAAGGGATGTTAATTACATCAAAGGAACCAGGAGGGCAGTGCAGCCAGAGTGGCTGCTGTTTGCCACCCCACAACTGGGGCTGACCTTGTCCCTCTGATCCAGGAGCAGATGTGCTCACCCACAGGCTCCAGACTTCAGTGGAAAAGCAGCTACGGGTAGAGAAGGACAAAGCAAAGGAAAAATCTCCCAGCAAATAAAATGTCTCTTTCCAGCAGCAGCCTGCAATAGAAGGAGGGAGCTGAATTTGTGCATGGAAAACTGCCTCCTGGTGCTGGGGAGGTGGGCAAAGGTGGCCTCTGACTGCCTGTGGGGCTAGTAAGCAGCATCCAAAGCAAGAACAAAGATGTGCAGGAGAGGCATAAAGAGGGGGAGAGCCCTGGAGACATGGCTGAGAGCTCAGCCTGCTTGGCAAGGCAGAGCAGGCAGTGAATTGATGGGGTGCAGATTAAGAAGCTTCTGGTGGGTACATGTAAATCTGAGGCAGAGGATGCTGTGGTAGTTTCTTCTCTGCCAGTCAAGTTCTCTCCAAATTCTGATTTCTGCTACCTTGCCCTCAGAATAAAGCCCCAGGGAGGTATCTCCTTGGATAGAAACCTCCATCTGCCTGCCAACGAGAATATAGGGTGCAGTGCTGCTGTAGAGAAGGTGTTTGAGAAGACTGTATTTTTGGTGACAGAAGAGAGATAGAAAGGGTAAAAGAAAGAGCATGCATATAATTCAGCATAACCAAAAATGCCAGGGAAAAGGGTGAATTAATGGAAGGATGAGTGAAAGAACAAATGAAAAATGGGTCTTCAGCAATTGCATAGAGCCTAATTTAAGCAGAATAATCCAGATATTTTCTTTTTAAATAAATAAATAGATAAGCAGCATCCAGAGTGTTTGAGTTGGTTCCAGTCAAAGCCTCAGTATCAAACTTTCATCTATTCTTGATGGAGCAATTAAAGGGAGGGATGTGGGCTCTGAAATGCAGCCCAAAGGAGTAGGCTGAATATTTAATACAGTTCCAGGCTTTGAAAGCCTCAGCAAACCAGTGGAATGGGGAAGCTGGTGACAGCTTTATCTTAATAAGGAAACGGAGGGAAAAACCCATCCAGCACGTGTTCTGCAGAGGGGGAAGGAGCCCAGAGAAGGCAAAGCAGGGCAGCTCTGCAGCACTGTTACTCCAAGGTGTAGCTGGGAATACAAACACCTGGGGGTGAAGGACAAATGTGCTGAGAGCCACAGTGCCATTCCTGCAGGACAAAAGGGCAGCAGGTGGGACTGCACTGTGATGCTTTGTCACCTCTGAGCAGTGCTCCTTGGAGTCAGGACTCCTCCTTAATGCTCCAGGGGCAGAAAGGAAGCATCAGACCCTGTAGGTAAGGTTTCCTGCTCCCAGACACTGTAGCAGTGCTGTGACCAGAGCAGGGAGGGGTGGAAGTTTCATCAGCATGGCTGCTCTCAGAATTCGAGGCTGATTTGGATGGGTCCCTGTGAAAGCAATTAAACTTGGCACTGTGGGGCAGTCAGGGGCTCCTGAAGCAACATTCCTCCCTCATTCATGCCTGATTTACACTGTTCCTTTACATCAGCACAAAATGTAGCACCAGTGCAAAATAATGAAGAACCAGCCTTAAAGAGCACTGCAATGCTGTCTGCCAGGCTTTATCCATGCAGAGCAACTTTGCCTCAAGACTGAGGGAAGAAGGTATCCCTGTCACCCTTGCTGGCAGGGAAACACAAACTGGGTAGAAAACAGGCAGCACCTCTCCAGACTGTTTGCTTGGATGCTGCAATAGCATTTCCCAAATGGCAGTCAAGGGAGAGGGGGGATGGATCTTCCCACCTCTCCTGTCCCAGCTCTGTCTGAGTGCTGGGGGAATGACCCATGGGCATGGGTTTTCTGTTTGTGCAGTGCTGAATGAAATGTCAACAGTGACCACTAGCAGGTTAGTGAGGACTCTGGCAGTGGGCTCTGCTCCCCTTCCTTCAGGGGTGTCTGGCCCCCCTGGGATGCTGTGAGGCCAGGGGGCTCTGCCCTGTCCCACCCAGAAGGTGCCTATTGAAGCCAGGGAAGTGTCCCCAGCTCCAGCCAGCCTTGGGAACCAATAGCTGAGGTTTCAGCCCTTGCACAAAGCAGGTCAGTTCAGCTTGATGTGCATGAATAGCCCAGGGTCATTTCACCCCTCTTTCTGTTTGCTGCAGGGCAGACTCCCTGCCTGTGAGCACAGCCCGTGCTGTGTGTGATCCCCAGGACACCCAGAGGGGAACCCAGCAGAGCAGCTCAGCACCTAAAGAAGCTCCAGGTCAAGCTGTGTAGCATTCTTGGGGCTCTCTGAGGCTGTGCTAGGGGAAAAAGAAATGACTTTAGGGCTTCTGCACCACCTCCCTGGGAGGAGGTGAAGGCGAGGGAAGGTGGAGGGGGGGAGCTGATGAGTTAGCATGCAGGTTAGCTGGGCTGCCAGAGCTAAAGCAACTCATTAAAGGGATTAGCCACCACCCCTGACTGGATTTAGGATGGTGGCTGTTGTTATCAATAAGTAATCCTGTCTCCAATCCTCTCTAGTGGCTTGGGAAAGGCAGAGAAGAGATGCAGGGTGGGAGGGGAGGAGGGGCAGTAGGAAATGAGAAGGATAAATTAAAGGGATTGCTGGAGGCACAGAAAACATCATCCCTGAGAGAGGATGGCTTGATGGGTACCTTGATTCCTGCTCCCTGGGCTGGAGGGATGCTGAGGAGCAGGGGGAGGATCACTTTGCAAGTCACTGGAACCTGCAACCAGTTTCTCCCTCCCTGACACTGGAGATGCTGAACTCCTCCAAGGATGGCACTGTGAAAGCAAGCTCTGGCAGGAGCTCCTGCTCCAACATACCCTACAGGGCTTGCAGCCATTCAAGTTAGACTTGCTGGAAGAGGTTTGTGCTGTGCAGTGACTGGGAGATTGAATTTTGATTAGCTCTGACACAGTAGCTTATAACCTTTTCATTAGAAAATTATGTTTAATAAAAATTGTTCTGACACCTCTCAGCAGCATTTTCTCCTAATTCATTACAGACTCACATGGTGGGAAGGGAGGGGAGATAAATGGAAAGGTATCTGTTCAGACAGTTTCTGTTTGGTGGCAATATTTACATTAATCAGCCTGTGGTGTGAAGTGACTGGAGAATAGGAGGTGGTAGCGGGGGTGGAAAGAGCAGGAGCACAAAAGGGAAACGCTACTGAGAGTGGTTTCCTGGAACCCCGAAGGAGAATAGGTAAAATCAACCCAATGCACAAAGCAGGGAAATGTGAAACAGCTGGTGGATAGAAAAACCAGGCAGAGGAGGGACTGGGAGCTGCTGGAAGAGCACAAGAGCTTGTGCTGGTTCCACAAGGGCAGTTGGTGCCAAGAGGAACTGCTAAACTCAGGGACTTAAGCCCTTAAGTGAGCATCCCCAAGGAACTACCCACTGAGCTTTCTACCTGTGTGTCCAGCCTTCCCCTCCCCATGGCTGTATGTTCATCTGAACATCCTGCCACACCAGCACCCACCCACTCACCTCTGTTTCTTCCAGTGATGTGTTTCTTCATCCCTTTATAAAATCCATCCATCTCTTGTTCGCCTATTTGCTCACTTGCCTGCCTCTTCCTCTGCCTGCAATATCAAACCAAGGAGGGGATGAGGATGGGTTAGGATGAGGGTGTTTGCTTTATGTTCTGAATTAGAATCCAATGTTACTCTTTCCCATGAAATGCAATTTTTAGAAAGAAATACTTTTTGGGCCAACTGCGATATTTCTTTTCAGTTGTGCCTTGAAAAGATAAAAGTATAAAGACCACGTTCTGACATGGCAGGTCTTCAAATGAAAAATGAAGGTGTTTCTTTCCAACAGTGTCAGAATTACGTGCTTTATCAAAAAGCATCTCTACCGATTTTTTAAAATAAAAATTTCTTCTCAATTGATGGATTTCTGGGTGTCTGAGGAAAAAGCAGCAGGGAAAATACCTCCATGTCCTCATCTGTGTGATGCAGCCAAAGGCAAAGGCAGGTGTTGGATGTGAGGATGGATGTGAAGGATGTATGTGGAGATGCTGATGTGTCCAAGCTGAAATGCTATTTTGTGGGACAATGCATGGCAAGTCTGCATGTTTTGAGGTTTCTTAGAGGTAAGGGAGAAAGTAAGTCTTAGCACAGAGTCTGAGTTGGTGGCTGCAGTCTCAGTGTATTGTTCAAATCAGTAAAATAAGGTGCTGCTGGGCAATTATTTGCATCAGCTGATTTCAGTCCCAGCAGAGGCTGAGTTCCTGCTACAGTCAGTGGAGAGAGAGGACTCTTCAAAGGGCAATTTTGCTTTGTTTTTTCTTTCAGTGTAGAAACAACTTGGTTAAACTAAGCTTACTCTCCAGCCCTCTCCTGTTTATATCTCCCCAGACCCCCATCTTTCTTGTGGTGTGCCTTGAACATCTTGGTCAGCAGCAGGATTTTTCAAGTTCATTGCAGCTTCTTGGAGAGACTCTGCAATCTGGTGAAGAAAGAGAGCTGGCAGCTAATCCTCCCACCCTCTTTTCCCTGACACAGAGCAAATCGTGTCATCTCAGCCTCTATTTACACATCTGTATGGTGGAAGGGAACACCATGTGTGGGAACCTGAGGAATAATGGTTATTTGCACAGCTCTTTGAGATCCTCAAAGGGAAAACCCTGGAGAGATGTACAGTATTGTTGTAAGGGCTGTAAGTTCTTTTCAGGTAGTTAAAGGGGTTATAAATTCCTTGCCCAGGAGATCTGGTAGTGTAAGTTCTCTGTAGAATATAGCAACAAGGTAAGAGTGCTGGCAACCAGGAGCTTTTTAGACTGGTTCTGAGCAGAAGGGCAATATAACCAGGGTTGTCTAGTTGAGGGTTAACTGTGTTCTGGGTTAAAGTCAGTGGGGTTGGAGGACAGTGTGAGAAGGGTCAGTGGGAGTGTTCATGTCTTTGGGATGATCTCTGCTGGATGTTAATCCTGGGGTCTGACTCTTAAAACATTTCCCTAGCAGTTTGTTAGCATTTAATTCGGGGCTAGTTTCTCATTTGAATTTCTTTAGCCTCACCTTGTAGTCATTAGGGGGTTTTAATGTCTTTTTTGGGACACACTAAGGAGGCTTTTAATACTTGCTATTGTCTCCCCACAAAGGTTTTTATCTGTTCTAGTCAAATAACTTCTCGGTCTCTGTTTGATAAACTGAATGGATTGAGCTCTTTCTGTCAGGGAGCAACAGATCGATGCTCTCAGCCTGCTCTGCATCCTCCTTTGGTCTCACCAGGGAAAGCTCTTGTCCATCCATGCCCCCCTCCAGTGAGTTCCTGCTCTATGGATCCTCACCAGCCTGCACGTTTTCCCAGTTAGGTCATTTGTAAGCTTCAGATTTGCAGCATCCCCAGAGATCCAGGTTTCTTCCTGAGCAATTTCCCCCCTGTAACTGTCATACACCTCTCCTCTGAGCTTGCTGCATGTTTCACAAGTACTAATTTTATTCTTCGTATCAAGATGAAAATTGAGTCCCAGCCTAGAAACGTGTTAGCAGCACCATTTGGGCCTCTCTCCCTTGTTCAGTGACACTCCTCAACTGACAGTCCCTTTCTGAGGAGCTGCCAGGAAGCTGATGCTTAATCCATTTAACACGTGCTTTACTGATATCATATAGCACTAATGTTTTAATCAGAAGGTTGTGAGATACAAAGTCAAACATCTTGCAGCAGATGAATATATTGCATCTTCCCAGTTACCCTTATCAACCAAACTTGTAATCTCATCAAAGAATGAAATCAGATTTGTCTGACAAGACCTTATTTTCCATAAAACCATGTTGACTGATGTTAATTATATTTCTCTCCTTTAATTCTTTATCAATTGAATCATATATCAGCTCTTCTGATTGTTTTGCCAGGGACAGATGTGGAGCTGACTGTCCTAGATTCCCTTAAGCAGTCATGACAACCAAACCACTCTTTAGATTTTCATGCCTACAAGCTCCCCATGCTATCCCTCAAGCTCAGCTCCCTGCCCCTGTCACAAAGCAAGGTGGAAATACTAAGATTCATGCAGAGCTACCTGGTTTTGGAGGTACTGGGCACTTTCACTGGTATGTTAGATCTCACACTGTGTGTATCTATCCACCTGATCAACTCCACCCTAATTTCACTCTCCAGAGGTACCAACTCCTGCCTGCTTAGCGAGTGGGATAGGATTTGTTAAGTGAGAAGGATTCTGTGGTTTTGTATAAAGCAGCTGGTGCCTTCCTCTGGATGGAAGCATGTTACTGGAATGCTCTGATCCACTGGCAGTCCCTGCTGTAGCACTTCTGTGAGTTTCCAAACATCAGAAGCACTGCACTGTCTCCTACTGTCTGATAGTGTTAGATTTTCTTGCCTCTCCTGATAAGAACTAACCTAGCATTTTACAACTCTATATCTGAAATTAGTAGTAGCTTAATCTCCCTCTGCTGGATCACTCAGAGGTATAATTGTGCAGGAAAAAAAAAGGTATTAAAATGCAAAACATTCTCCTATACTTTTTTTGTGTTAAATCCCTTCTTCCTGCTATTCTTTTAATTCTACAAGAGGGTTTTTACTTTTTTTTCTTCCCTCTGTGCGTGTCTCTGCATCTTTCATAAAGAGAATAAACTGGGCACACAGAGAGAATAATTTCAATTTCTACATAAATCTCAGAAATGAATACTTAAATTCAAGCAAAAAATATATTCTTACACCTTTAATTTCCTCTCTATGAAGTATAATGAAAAAGCCTGATTATTTTTAATTCTTCCTTTAATAATTCAGCAGTAGAGTGATTTGAGGCTGGGGATGATAATTACCTTTTCACTTCCCTGGTAAATGGAGTTTTAATAGAAATGGAAGCTCAAATGCTGGAATTAATTCAAATAGGTCAGCATCAGGTCATCCATAGCATCTTCTGCATAAATCATTTATCTGAAAAATGTCCTGCTTCTCAGTTTCACAGGAATCCCTGCCCAGAAAAGAAGCTGCAATGTTTATAACCTGTAAAACATGGAGGGAGGAAAAAGTGCAATCCACATCATCTTGGGTTTCATGCAAATTGAACTGCTGGTTGAAGGACAGGAGAGCAGGGGCTTGTCTAGATTAGGGAAATTTGGCTGTAGAAGAATGATGGAGCTACAATGATCATTTACAGTGGGAGCTTACACAGACCCCATTATCTGAGCACTTGGTGCTACTCAGTCTATTTATCTTCATACACCTGCTACACCCATTTGGTAGGTGAGGGATGAAGGCTGAGATGAGACCCCCCAAATGGGGAGAAAGTTCTAATTGCTACCTGATGCAGCCACCAAGGCCTTTTGGGGAGAGAGAAGAAAAAAAAAAAAGTAAATAAAAAACCTCCCCATCTCTTCAGCTCAGCCATCCATGGAGGTGTTCTGTAAAAACAAGGCAGAACACAGGCCAGGTTTAGACCTGCCCTGGGGAGGATGGTGACCCCACAGAGCCACTGCACCAAGGGAGGAAGGCAAAGGCTTTGATGGCTTCGCTGAGTTTCCCAGAGACTGCAACAAGGTCCTGTCCTCATGCATTCACCTGCCCCTCTGGGGTCAGGAGCTTTGCTGAAATTCTTACCCTGAGAAGCCCCAAGGCTGCTTCCATCTCTGGTTGGTGTTTCTGGGCAGGAGAGAGGAGCCCAGCACCCTGCTGAGGTGGGAGGGGGTGGGCCAGAATCAGGGCTTGATAGGCACCAGGCAAAGCATCCAGGGTTAAATTTTTCATGAGAGCTAAACAGAAGCTCCCTGATCTCTAATTAAGCACTGGGACGATGGAACTTTAAAGCACTCCAGCTCTGATTCGTCACAAGTGTGTGGTAATGATTCCTTTTCAAATGTCAAGCAGTTTTGTTTCTATTTCCTTTCATAAATAATTGGTGCCGAGCCGGTGGCAACACCAGCATCCAGCTGGCAGGAGGAGCCCCTGCAATCCAGTTCCAGCATCCAGCCCTGGGGCTGGGACAGCCTAACCCAGGAGTGCAGACACTGCAAGGCTTGGGGTGCTGCTCCACCCTAAAGGAAAAAGGGGGAAGGGGGAAAAAGCCCTTTCCCCTCGGGTGGCGACTGCAATTTCCTTGAGGTTTCCTATTTAATTTTATCATCTCTTTTGTTTTCAGTAAGATGAAGCCAGTGTTTACAGAGTGCAAACACAGGGAATTCTGGCTGCATGGCTGAGGGGATGCCAACAGACATGTCCTCCCCTCCCTGGTCCTGTGCAAGGAAGCAGCAGATCCTGCTGGGCTGCACGGCCCCTCCTGGAGCTCCACTGCTTGCTGAGTGTTTTCTCTGCCAGTTAGACTCTACACTAATACTTCTATATCCATTACCATTTACTGCCATGTATTATACACCATTGCATGGGGAACTCAAGCAAATGATTGCATTGCTGGAATCTCATACTCTGATGGTAAACAGAAACACAGCTTCCAGACACAGCCAATGACCCAATCAGTCATTGAGTGAAGGAGTTCAAACTGATGTCTTGGGTTTTTTTGGGGTTTTTTTTTTTTTTGGGTCCTACTTAAAATGCTGCAGAAGTGTTGTATGTTACAGAAATGCTCAATACAAGTTGCAGGTTCCTGTTTAGACTGACAGACTCCCTAATCAGAAGTAAAATAATGCCTTTTTTCCTTTCCCTCCTTTCTTCTGGCTTCTGGGTTGGCACTGGCAGTACGATAGATGAGGAGTGCATTCGATTAAAAAAAGAAAGTGTTTCAGAAATGTAAACACTTAGGAAACCAGATCTCATGACAGAAAGGTGACGTCCCTGCTAAGGGACATCCTGCCCTTACTGCAATGATGGAACTGATCACTGAACTGTCTTTTAAAGGAGTGCCTGGAGTTTTTTTGGATTTCATGAACCTATCTAGCCTAGGAAGGAAGATGTTTAAACCCTGATTTTCCTTGCCTCTTACCATGGTCCTTATTTAGCCTCAGAAAGATCTGAAGTGGCCATGCTGTCTGTTTCAAGAGGGAAGGAAGAAAAGAAATCAGACAAACGAAAGCTGGGTTATTTGCTTAAGGCATGTTAAAGAAAGTGTGTGCATGGCCTCCTGCCACAGCTGCAAGGCTAATATCTACTCCTTGCTCCCATGTATCAGGTGTCTGTTGGGGACACCCAGCTTGCACTAGAGCCCAAGAGCTCCATCCTCTCCATCCTGTGCATTTCACTGGCAGCCCCACTGGCTGTCTTACCTATAGGACAAACCTCTGCATGTGCTGGTGCCTGCCAGCATGCAGCCCATTCACCTATACCATGCACCAATAACTATACCTCTTCCCAGCCACACATGGCTGTACCATAGAATCCAACTCCCATTATGGGAACAAGCTGGAGCAAGGCAATGGGATGCTTCAAACAGCTGGGGCTGCTTGTTTCCCAGAGCCTTTCCCCTCTGCTCCTTGGTGTCACTGCTCTCTGAATCACTGCTGGTTGCTTTGTTCTGGCAGGGCAGCTTGCAGTCTCTTGTACAAACAGGGCTTTCCCCTTTCCTGTTGCAGTGATGATGTTTATTGAGTCACACACATCCCCTCTCCTGCATTTTTCATGGGCCTGCTCTCCAGAGACAGTGCAGCTTGCTAATCAAACAGCACCAAACCAGGCAATTGCTTCTGCTCCTTACTACAGCTGATAATTACCCCCCTTCCCCTGCAACAAGCTCTGACAACTGCCACCCAGCCACAGATTTAATTGACAGCCAGTCTATTACCTCTGCTCATGCAGACTCTCTGATTAAGTGTTAGGAGAAGGTGGATAGAGCCCTATTTGTATTCAAGCAAAGAAGTGAAGAAAAGGGCTGTGGTTTCTGGCTGGGCCCCAGCCACCAATGATGTTCTTCACCCAGTGATAATAACCTCTTCCCTTTCCATCCTCTCCTCTCCCAGCAGTTCCACATTGTGTGCTGGCCATGAGAGTAAGGCAGAGCCCTCACCCAGCAGCTCTGCTCCAGAGGACCATGCAAGGTGGGGAAAGAGAGAAGGGTGGAAGTGATGTTCACTCAGAACAACCCAGCAAGAGCCTGCTGTGTGAAAGACCCCTTCACTGGAAGTCCTCAACCTTGCAAGCAGTGAGGAAGCAATCCTGCTTTCCTTAGGGCAGAGTTTTTAACAGTCAGCAGGAAGAACAAGGTTGGGCAATTTTTGGCTCTCTAGAGCTTGAGCTCCCAGTGCTGCAATACTCTTGGGTAAAAGGTCTGCCAGAAGATGCCCCTCTCTGTGCCACGTTTTTCTTGCCTGTAGGTAGTGTTAGATGCCTTGGCAAGTAGGAGGCTGTGTGCAGTTAGCCATGCAGGGAGCACACGTTTATTTCCCTCTGAGTAAAAGGTCTGCTTGTCCTCAGAGACCTGCAGCTCTGCCCATCAAGAAACCCCAAAGACAGAGCAGGATTGCTATGTGCAGGCAATGGTGCTCACGTGAGTCTCTTAACCTTGTTCCTGGCCAGGTATGGCTCCTGCATCTATTGGCAAGTGGGGTGGGGGCTTCTCTGTTCTTGGCATCCTGCCCGAGTGATATGTGCACTGGCAGGGCTTGTAGCCACGTGCCATCTCTTCATTGCCCTCTGAGATGAAGCCACAGACAAAGCAGCAATGTGGAGTGGTGATTTATGAGGATGGAATAATTCAAGGGACTTCCATGCCCTCCTTTTTTTCTTATTGTCCCCTAGGAGAATTCACCCCCTGACACATACATAGTCCCCAAGACAAACACTCACAGGGAATGTGAGAGGGAGAGACCCTCCTGGGAGACACAGACATGAACATTCTCCTTTTCATCCTCTCACCCCTCTAGCCACCTCTTCCTCTGTACAAACTCGACTGTCTACCCAGCCACCCCTTCCCACACTTTGCTTTCTCTCTGGCACACACACCTCAGCCTGCCTGTACTTTACTGAAGAGCACTCCATTTCAATAGCAGATGGGACCTGGGAATTTGACTTTAATATTTCATAAGCTTCCTTCTGAAACATAAAGCATACTTATGTTGTTTGCATTAACTATCAGGAAAACAAATGCCTTCGATCTGCAAGCAGATCCTAACCTGCTGCCCATTTTTTCCAGGGCTGAGCATAAATAACACAATTTATTCAAAGGAACCTTTCTCCTATTTACATTTATATTGAATAATTTAAAACAACTTTTTCCACTTCCATATATTCTTCCTTCTGGAAGGGAGAAACCTGTCCATCTCTAAGGGAATGTGCTTCTAAGGGAATATTCTAACTGCAGAAACACACACATTTGCTCACAAACCTGACCATGTTCATGCACGAGCCATCCTCCAGGATGGAGTGGCACAAAGAAAGAGGGAATACTTAGGGCTGTGGTCCTAGATGCAGGGGAGGCAGTGGTGATCCCATGAATGTGGGCTGCAAGTTGGATCATCCTGAGGAGGAGCTCAGACAGAGGACATTAAAACACCAGGGGGAAGGTGGTGATTTAGGTTGGGAGGTTGGGATAAGGTTGGGAGGTGTGTGTTCCTTTGGAAAGAGGGAAGAGTTTGTGCCTGAAATGTAAACTGGCACTACAGCCTGTGATCTGGGAGAGCAGAGGACCAAAAATCCCGTGGCCTTTTCCAAATTGTGTTCCTTCCTATTTTGCCTGGATCTGAAGAGGGGTTACCAAGGGACTGCCTTGCACACACTGATGTCACAGAACAAACTTGGGCTTTGCACTGGAAACAGCTTGTACAATTTTGCTTGCAGAGTGTTAGGACTCTGACAGCAGATCTTTAGCTGATGTCAATCTGTGATAATCGCTGAGTTGATTCAAACCCACTGAATACCTCTTTCCCACTTTCATTTCCTCTCTCCCTGGACAGGTTTAGACTCTTTGTCTCTTATCTCTTTATATTTCCATCACTTTCTCTTCCTCAGGGTTTCTTTGGCAGCATTCTCTTAAGTTTGGTCTGTTTGTTTGACACAGAGTTAATGTTGTTACTCTGCACTGACTTTCAGACACACTGTCCATCACTTAAGCATGACAGGGAAGCGAGCCAAAAATTAATCAAGCTATCACATCACATTACGATGGATGGGGGAATCTCCCTTGGAATATCCAAACTAACTGCAGGAAATTCTGTCCTCAACTTGGTGTAAATTAGGAGCCATTCAAATGAAGCCCAAAACACTCAAGAACTATTTGGGTAAATACACTTATAATCTGGTGTTGATTCCATTAGAAAGAGAGAAACCTAATTTCTGCTTGCAGAGAAAGATGCTGGCAAATCCAAGCTGATAGAGTAACAGAAGTCTTAGTCCTTTAAATGAAAGTGGTATCAATCCATCTGCATGTAATATTTTGTTATTAGATGTGGGGTTTAGAATCCAGAGTCACATCAGGAACAACCAAAATTAGAGGGGCTTCACAGTCCCTGTTGCTTATGGTGCTGGGCCTCAACCCTCTGAAGTAATTGGAAGACTCCTCCATTTGACATTGTCAAAACTTAAAAAAGACTAATACAGAAAATAACAAGTAGGAGCATAATAAATTAGAATGACTTGGCAGACACTGTTCTTATTGACTGAACCTAGAGCAAAACCAAGATTCAAAGCCAGTGATAGATTCAAAGCTGAGCTCCACTGGTTTCCACTGGATCTTCAAACTGTCTTTAGCTGTGAGAACATCTGGGAACAATATGGTACCAGTGGCACTTGCCAGAGGGCATGATGTGCTTGAAATTCTGTTTAGGAACCAATATAAATTATTTTTTCTGGATACGCTTCCCAAAGACCAAAATTGTGATATCCCTTCAAGCATCAAATGGGGGCCCATTAGAGTGCTTGTGTTTGAACACTTGAGCAATTATTCATGTTCATCCAGCTCTGAGTAGCTACCAAACACCATGTGTTTTTCCTCAGTGTTAATAAAAACCTAAATGATTCTTCATTAAGGAGCCCATTAAGATGACTGCAGTTTCCTCGAAGCTCATTAGAGTATATTCTCACCACTAAATTATTACACTGGAGTTTTATAGAAGTCTGAGAAGAGATGCCCTATTGTGATTAATTCATGATAGATTTTCTCTCCCTTGTTTGCAGTCTGTTCCCCAGACTCAGCTTTGCTAATTTGCCAACCTTTGGGTTCCATGGAGAATAACATGGATCTTCCAGCTTTGCTTTGTGGGAACAGCATTGCAGAGCTGTGAGGTGCAGAGCATGCCATCTGCTTTTGTAGAGCTTCCCCTCCTCTTCCACCAAGACCTCTCCTCTGCAGAGATGGTTTCTGCCACTGTGAACTCCAAAGCCTTGTGTAGGTCTGGTGGTGGTGATGGCCAGGAGAAAGCTGTCCCCTCCAGGATGGGGACTCCATTGGCACATCTCTGCTGGAGGTCACTGAACAACCCTCTTGCCCATGGGGAGTGGGAATGCAGGGTTAAAGCAATAGTCTTGAGCTCTGCAGGTTCTGCCTGGATCCATGCTCCAGCCACCAAAGCACCACACTGCACCCTCTTCTCCCACCGAGCTGGAACCTCAGCTGCTGCCTCTTCCCAAATCCTGCCCTCTAACTCTTCCATTTCCAAAGCATTAGGGTCAAGAGCAGCCTTGCAAGGCAAAAATCTGAAGACAAAGTGGTAAAACAACAGCAGAAGATAGGATCATTTCAGCTAGGTCCATGCTGGGTCAGTGGCTCTCCTCCCCACACCAGGTTCTCCTGAATCCAGGGGAAAGCTGGGAGAGCTGGGGATCACTGAAGTGTGGGAACACAGGCTGCTTTAACAAAACAGAGCTGCTCTAATCTCCCACTGAGTATTAAAATCTCATTTTATGGTACATTATACACTGGCCTTTTCAACAACCAGTGACCATAAATGGTGTTTGCATCCTGAAGCCAAATCTAGGGGAAGAACAAGAGATAATCCATCTGGCTGGAGAGGATGGAGCGGGAGTGGCCAGCACTGCACAATTATTTATGTCCATTCAGAGACACCAGGAAATTAAGTGCATTAACAGGGCTGCCAGGGCCTCCTCAGAATGGGGCTTTAAATGATATTGATGTGGTGCTAATGGGTGCACAGTCTGTCTTTTTTGTATTACAGCTCAAGGCTTGGAACAGGCACTTTGATAGCAAGTTCAGGCATAGACTCTTCAGGAGGATTTGCATCTAGGGAGCTGGAATTTCAAAAAGAACCCATTTCACCCAACAAGAGGATCAGGGAGGTGTCAGGGATACCCAGACACAGGGACCACCCTACCCAAACCCAACACAGCACCCAATTCAGCATGCCCAATTCAGGGCACTGACAGCCGCTGCTTCTACTCAGACTTCAGTCATCTGTGGCATTCAGATTCAGGGGAAAAAAAGAAAAAAAAAAATGGAGAACACAGCCCCTGTGTTGGATTTTTGGGGCAGAAAGCAGCTCCCTGGCATGGGCTGTGTACTGCTTACACATTCCTGAGTTGAATGTTGATCTGCATCTGAAACAGGAGGTGCAAAGCATGACAGGAGCTGTGCCTCCAGGCACTTGAGGATGTGCCTTATGATAAAGACTGTTGTGTTGTAGGGACTCAAAGGACTCTGTCCTTTGCTGCCCCCTGGTCCAGGTAATTTTTTCTTCTTTTTCTTCCCTAGGGTCTTGAGACATTCCTCTTAAAATAAACTACTTTTTCTCAGGTGGCAGAGGAAACTTCTGTCCATTCTTTCAGGCTGTGTGGCTGCCCCTTTAAGGCTGCCTAGGAAATCCCTCCCACACACAGATAAAAGTTCCTTGTATGTGGCCTGTTCCTCTCAGCTTTAATCTCCTCCAAAATCAGCTATTAAATCAAGAGTGTGTGCGATTATCTGCTGTCATCTTTGGGGGAAAAGGTGCAGTGTTTGAAGGCAAATGCTGTTTATTCATTCAGTTCCTCTTGCAGCTCAGGCAGGAACACTGGTCTTGGCACAGAACTAGCAGAAGAAGGGCAGTACTGTGATTTGTTGGCTTGATATGACAGGCAATTTTCAGATCTGGATCAGAAAGTTACAGTGAAAGTTTTAGAAGTGGCTGCATTTGGGTTTAGCTCTGGGGTAGAAAAGTGTTATTTTTGCTCTAGTTCCAGAGACAAGATAGGAGTTTTCAGTATGTCGTGACAGCTTTAAATGAGTCAGTTCTATTATTATAGCACAGACTGAAGTTAGCTGGGAGAAGAGACCAGTCATGCTCCACTGCACAGGCATGGAGCAAACAAACTGAAAGAACAACTTCACCAGCAAGGGATGAATCACAACAATGGATGTATGGAATACCATTGTTTTCTAATTCATGGTCTTCTGATTTGAGGGTGTAAATGCTCTATTACCTCAGCTGAGTGAAGCTGGTATGGTGCCAAAGAAGTTATTGGACCATGCCTATACAGTGGGCAAACCAGGGCAGTGAACTTGTGCAAAGGGTAGTTTCCAGCATCTGTTCTTTAAGGGAAAAAGTTTCTCCAGATGTTTTGGGTAAAACAGAGGCAGCCAAGACAACTCAGAAAATCCAGGCAGGAGCCAGCCAGACCATCTGGGCACGTACTGCATATGCTCTTTCTCCCTCTCTCTCTCTCTTCACGAGCTGAGATAATTATTTCTGTGCACCGTGGTTCTAAAGAGAACAACCCTGATAGTAGCTCTGCCTCATCATGAGGCAGCTGCAAAATTGCTTTCAAATTGTTTTACGATTGCGTTTTGCTTGTGAACCTCTTGATTGAGCAAGGCAAAACTGACATGAGAAAAGCCTTCAGAAGGAGGGAGCAGAAAGGAGATGAAGACTGAAGAGATAAAAAAAGGGATGAAATCTGCTGCTTTCAACAGAAGCTCATGGGTCACAGGAGAGGGGACTTGTTCCTCAGCCTTGTTAAGTGAGAAGCAGCTCACATGCTGGGCACACAAGGGTTGTTCCTGCCCTGTGTCCTGGCACATGGGTAGAGAAGATGCCAATATCTTTGTGCCTATAACAACTGTGCCTATAACTTATGGGTAAAGTAAGTCTGGTTGTTTGGGACAGTCCCAGCATCTATTTAGCCTGGTGTCTTTTATCCAACAGCAAGAGAAAAAGGGGAATCACAACCATGGTGCAGACAGCTATGGAACCCACCGAGTAATGAAACCCTGCAGGTGAAATTGTGGCCTCTGAGAAGTGAAAAGTAATTTTTCCACTGGCTGCATCTGACCACAGTTCCTCCCTCGCCCATCAGATGCTGTCCCAGAGTTAGCACTGCTGCCAAGGTATTTCCTTGCAGTGCAATAAAAATAAAATACTATCTGATCCACAATAGTGACAGCAGTGACTTTGTTTAAGCAACTTTATAATGAATCCTAGTTCTTCTCCCAATAGATACCTTTGTGATAATATCCTGGAGTAGAAATGGAATAAAATAAATCAGCTTTTACAAACTCATAAACACATAGAGGGGAATGTAAACCAATTTCTGATCTAGTTGAGGTGCACTGAGATTTCACAGAGTGGCATGAAGCTTGAGTGGATTCTGAAATTGCTCTTGAGTCTCTGAATTCATCTCTCTTTTCTCTTCTCTGACAAGAGGTATTGTTCTTAACTCTTTGAAGGCTGTCCTTGTATTCACACTTCCTTTTGGTCTCTCTTCATGTACGTGTGTATTGTGCTGTCTGGTGTAGGTACGTGTGGGTAAAGCCAAGAATGCACACACACAATCTCTGAGGACATTTTAAGAATGAAAACTCAGAGAACACAGATTTTCTTCTGTGTAGTTAGCCAAGTTCTCTTCTTGCTGGGATCTTGGTGGTTCTATACCTCTGAGCAGATCTGTCCTTCCCTTTCTCTCATCCCCTCTCCCTCCTTGCCTATGGGACTGGCAGGAAGCATGAACAAGTTCTTGGTGTTTGGGGCTCATTCTGGAGTTCGCTGCTGCATTTGGTATTCGGAGAGGAGTCCAGTACACTGATTGTGCTGATGGGCTATGGAAGGCAGGATAGAGTTTTACTGCAAAGCAGTTGACCTTGCTCCAGAGATATTACTGATACACAGCTGCTCTCCAGCATTTCAAAACGCTACAGTCATTACGTGGATCTGTCTGCTGAGAGAAGCAATTGGACCTCAGAGCATTGCAATCTACCTCTTTAAAGAAAGGGCACACACAATTGGGAGCACGGAGACAGTTCCCTCTCTGTCTCAGTTGGTGGCAGAGCTCCAGGGGAACATGCAGGGTGTCTTGTGCTGTCGCTGAGGGTTCAGGCAATGATTCTTTCCCACTTCAAACCACCTGAAGACAGAGTGACAATGTGGTTCTGCAGGCTGCTCAGTGGGATGGGGGGTTGCAGTGGCTTTCTCCAATGAAGAGACCAGTCAGTGAGGGGTTAAACACTAAAACAAATCCTACAGAGCCTCCCAAGCTCTCCTCAGTGACATCCTTGGTTTTCCCAGGAAGGTTTTTTTGTGCTTACTTAGTGAGCTGTAATTATGCTGAAAGTCTGTATCACAGATTACACTTGTTCTGCTTGGGCAGCACAGGGCTGGTGGCTTGTTTAACAATGCACACTGCATTGTTCTCACTCCAGCCCTTAACGTCACTAAATTGATATTGCTTTTCCACAGGCAGAGAGATAAGACATGTGTTTAGTACACTGTCAGGGCCATGATACCATCGCCACATGGGGAAATTAAAAATCTTGACATGGCAACGAAGTGCCTGTTCCCTCCTCAGCACATGTCTGGGCAGCACAGAAAATAGAACAGAGAACAGCAAGTGGGAAGGGATTTGCCAGCCAGGGACACCCTGAAGCTGTGCAAAAAAGGGAGGAAATCCTTCCATGCAGGAGGGGAGCCTGGAAAAAAAAACCCAACAACTGGACCTCATGACCATTAGGGAAGTTGAAGATGTGCCTGGGATTGTCCCCTAAGTTCAGGCTGAGCCTGTAAAGTGAGGAATGGCTTTTCTGCTCTGCTCATGCCAGCTCTCCAAAACACACCCCTGAGCTGGGGACACAGTGAAATGTGTGTGCAGAGCCTGGGTGGGAGCCTGCCACGTGCTGTGGCTGGGAATGAGGGGTGATTAAGAGGGAAGGGGAGAACTGGAAGGAGAACGGTGAGCATGAGATTGCCTCTGACAGGCAAGGCACAGCAGCAATTTTTTCACCAAGATGCGCTTTTGTCCTTCGCTGAAAAGTGCTGATTTGCTGCAAAAGAACCATTCAAGATTTGGAAGCATTCGTGATGAATTTTTCAGGTTGGAAAAACATAGTTTGAAAATGATCAAGGCTCCCCGGCCCCATATAATCAAAGCACAAAGTCTGGGACAGTCTTAGTTGAAATTTACCATTTCACTTGAAGTTTAAACTTGTCTGCTTTAAAATAGCCCAAAGCTCAAATCAAAACCGAGCAATCTAAAGTTATTGGAGCAAAATGTGAATTGACCCCATCTAAACTGTATTTCTGCTGGTCATCTTGTGGAAATTGGCTATACATTGATTTCTTACCTCAGTTTGAGATGTCTTTCTGTCAGTTAAAAAACCCTTTTCCACCCCATCCTTTTTTCTCTCTCTGTGGTGTGACATGAGGGATATGTCTGCACTACGTGGCTATGTGGGACTGCACCAGACTCTCTGCTGTGTGGGACAGGGCTGTTTTCCTACCTCCTGATGTGAAAAAAACCCATATCTCCTAGTGCTGCAGTGCTGGTTGTTGGTTAAAACAGAAGGTGCAGTTAAAACAGAAGGTGCACCACATCACACACAGAGTTTTGTCAGAGACAAAAGGCTCCAGGAGACCCATAGGCTCAACACGAGAAGAATTACTGTGGTTTTAATTAAACTCACTTTTCTGCTTTATGGGGGCCTGGGGGAGAAGAAAGTGCTCAGAATCAAAACTCCATGTTTCTCAGAACCTGTGGGGTTTTTTTTTCCTCCTCTTTCTCTTCCTTTCCCCCTCTCCTTTGCCACCTCATTTCATTCTTCTGCAGGAGCTGCTTGTGCTGCTGAGCAGGGAAAGTGCCTGTGGCAGGGGCAGGAGTCTCAGGATCAGTAGCAGAAGGCTGCTGTGAGGTTACTTCAGGGAAGAATGGAAGGTGTAAGAGGCAGTGGGAGCCATGGGATGAAGGTACAGCCAGGTTTGGGTGCAGCAGTGTCACAGGAACCCTGAGGGGAAGGACTACCAGAAGCCAGAAGAGAAACAGCCACAACAGTCTCTTCATTGGAAGAGACTGAAAGAAGCTAACATGAGCTCCATCCAAATATTTCCATACTAAAATAGAATATGTTGCTTGAGATGGCTGCCTCTCCTCCCCATCCCCATCACTATCATGTTAATGAAGCTGATAACAAGCAGAGCAAATCCTGTTGTACAAGCAATTAATCACCAGGCTGGAGCAGTGGAACAGAATTCATTTTTGGAAAGCCAGAGAGCTCTTTGCTGAGAAACACAAAGGGGATGGGAAGGCCTGGGGTCAGACTACTGCATTTTTAAGCTATGTTGTCCTGCTGCTTTTCTGGGAAAGTCCCACCACAGCCTGGCTGTGAGCAGGGTCAGTTTCTGTTTCCATGAGTCTGCCTGGCTCAGCCCTGCAAAGAAGTGGGAGGGAAGCTGAACCTCAGCCCTGGGGAAGCCAAGAGAAAGGTAAGGAAGGGGCACTCAGAGAGGGATAAGCTGGAAAAGAGCTCAGAGGGATGTGTGATCTCTCAGCAGTTTTATTCTTTCCAAGGAAATAGCAAATGAATCCCTAAAATGAAAGTCTGAAGGGCAAGGAAACCATGTGGCATGCCTGCATTTTTAAGCATTAAATTCTTCCTTTTGTAAAAGGCTGAACTGGCATTTACTTGTATCAGCCAAAACTCTACTTTCTCTCATTTTAAACCCACACTTTGTCATCTAATAAGAGACTTCACCCCAGAGAAAGAAGCAAAACAAAAGGGTGGACCATCCACAGGGTAATCCCCAAAGCCAACCTAAATATTCTGACTTCAACATAAGGAACTTCCAAGCTGACCCAACAGGGAAATAATCAGTTTCTCCATCTCATCCCCAGAGGATGCTGTTTTTCTGTTCCTCCTCTACTGAACTAAATCAACCCAGTTTTTATGAACCTCTAGCCAGCAAGATGCTTTCTTTCCTCCAGCCTGCAGCAGCAGGGAGGCTGAAGCTCCATCACACTGAGTGCTGGAAAGGCAGGGAACCTGCAGGCCTGGCTGGCCTCCGGGGCTGTGTCAGCTCCCAGGGGCAGCTCTGCCTTCCCCTCCTCAATCCAAGCAAATTGAAGAGGAAGGGAAGAACTTCGGAGTCTCTGCTCTATGCCAGTAATGACTCTCTGGAGTATTCCCATTTTCATAGATTTACTGGCTTAATGCTTTGTTAGGATGATAAAAGCTAGTTAATTATCCCTTATGAGAGTCTGCCTCCCCACCTGCCTTCCTCACCCTCCATCCCCAGCCTCCCCATGGCTATATATTTATCTTTTCTTCATTCATTTGATTTGGAGCTGAATAAATTGGAAAAGCTGGAGTGATTCATGTACTGTGGATTGCATATTGATCTGGCACGCTTTCCTCCTTAAAGTCCCCATTAGTCATGCTGATCAATGATTCCTTCTGGCTGGGGATCTGTGTTTGCAGAGCCAAGAAAAGAGGCACAGCCTGGGGGAAGGTCTGTGCACTCCACAGCCCCTACCCAGACCCCTCTCTTTTGCACCCTATCTTGCCAGAAATTCGGATGCTTCATGCAGAGGCAGGATAGCTCTGCAACACAGCTCTGCCTGAATGAGCACAAAGCTCCTCAGATACAGTCACAAGCCAGTACAGCTAACTGGGACCATTTAGGCAGTCGTCAGAGCTCCACCAGCACCACCAAATCCAGGGCTCAGCCTCCTGGCTCCTGTTTTTTTTTGTCTGAATCACTTTAAGGCAGCACCACACAAGAATCTGGATCCATAACCTGTTTTGCAATCCTCTGGTGTGGGGAAGCAGTTTTAAGTAAGATGCTGAGGTGGTAGAGAAGAAAAGGCTACAGGTCAGTGGTTTTCAACCTGCACTTTGAAGATTATTGGAGGTCAACAGGTTCTATCTAAGGAGCTGCAAGAAGAGACCAATGAAGGCCAACTTCTGGGCAGTCAGCTTAACTGGGGTCTTCAGGAGTTGGAAAGAACTGTTCCTCCGTGGGAAATTTCACAGGATTAGAAATCAAACCAAGACTGAAAGCTCAGTATGTGACTCAGGCTGAGCACTCAGACATGTGGGTGATGCAGGAGGGCCTCTTAGTCTGTTTAATTTCAAGTTGTTCATATTTCTCTCAGGTTGGGTTCTCCTCAAGAGGCTTTATGTCTCAGGCCAGCCCTTCTTCTGAGCCAGGCAAAGAAGCTCTGAGCTACTTCTAGAGACAGGAGGTCTGCTGGTCCTTCAGCATCACAGCTCCTGCTGTCCTGATTGTCCCCTGAGGAAGGGACTGGGTGTCCCTTCAGGCTCCTCCAGTTGTCCCTGCTTAGCTCAGAAGCAGAAGCAAACTCAGTCCTCCCCTGGGAGCTGATGTGCCCGAGCTACATGTGGGCTTGTGTCCATCCCATGGGGTCTCCTTTGTGTCTGTGCCAGACATGCACCAGGAGGGGGGACAGGGATGTCTCCTCCTGTCAGGCTGATCAAATCCTCCAGCAGCTTCAGATGTGCTAACAAGTTTTGCCTGCCATGTCCAGGCTGATTGGAGCATCCTGACAGGCAGCAGCTTCCCTTTGTGTTAAACATTAATGGCTTTCCAGCTTTGCCTCTGGATTTGCTGTCTCTAAGACCTGAGCTGCCTCTCTGGAGATGTCAGTCTGCGACAGAACAATTACTGCCCAACCTCCACACTTCTGAAGAGCCCTGACAGCTTCAGCACGGGGAGGGGATGGATTGCCCAAGAGTGATGAGAGGAAATATGGGGGCATGAAGGGACAGGATTGAGGTTGTGTCACATGGGGGGAGGCAGAGGACAGTTGCTGGATTCTGGAATCCATCATTACTGCTGAAGATGGGTGGCTTGATTTCAGAGAGATGTTATTTCTGATATCTGATTACTCAGGGTAGATCAGGAAAAAACTAGGGCCAGGGTCCAATTCTGCCACCACTTTCATCTGTCTCCTCTTCTTCCCTCATTTTGAATAACTTTCCAAGTGCCCATCTGCATCCTCACCTGACACATTTCTGCAGACTTTGTCTCTCTGCTCTGTTCCTCTCCAGTGAGAGCTGCTTTTCAGGGAAGCTGCTCCAGGATGTAAATATGGCAATGTTGTATAAAGTCTCAGCAGCTTTTTTTCTTCTTCTTTTGTATATGATTCACAATTTTGTCTTTCAAGAAAACTCATGCCAATGAAATATGTCTTCTCTGTGAAATTTCGCCAAGCTGAGGGCTTTCCCTGCTGAGAGTATCTGAAACTGCAAGTGTTAGAGGTTTTGGTACAAATCTGCCTTCATGATATTCCCCGTTTGGAAATGATTCAAGATTTTCTTCGTGGCCACATGATCTTTCACATAGTCTAGATTTGAAAACAAACTCATTTTCTCTGCCAAAAAGGGAGGAATCCTTTCATGAAAACAGGGGAAGCTCCAATTCAGCAGTGATCCATGTAAACATAAAAACACAGGGTGCCATCTTTCATAGATCTAGGCATTAAAAGATCAGCTAACAGAAAATGGCATGACTGCTTTGAAACCTCCATCCTTTGCACTGTGGGCTGGAAAAACAGGGACACATGAAATTAAAATTACTAGAGAAAGAGTCCTTTCTTAAACTGTGTGTGTCCCTGTGTGTCTCTCTCTGCCTCTCTCTCTCTCTTCTGGCTCATGAAGCACAAAGACCTGCAGGAATTATAAAGAAGAGGTGCAATCATCCTGCTGCTTCAGGTCTTTTTGCTGGTCTCATACTTGTTGTCAGCACAGGAGGACTTTGCAGAGCCTCAGTGTTCCTGCTGGAGGGACAGGTGACTGCCAGGCTCAAGCAGCACAGGGGAAGGGGTCCTGCCCTTCACACCTCTGCAGTGTTCACTCTCTGCTCCAAGAGGACCAGGCTGGCAGGAAGGGCCCTGCCTGTTTCTGGTGTCTGGCAGTGAAATCCCTTGCCCTGATTTTACAGCAGCTCAGACTCCCTGGCAGAGGCTTTGCCATCTTCAAGCAGCAAGCCCAGCTGCCAGCTCTCTGAGTGCATCAGCCCTGGGCCATCTGAGGAGACACAGTGCCTTGGAAAAGACATTCCTCTTCTTAAAATTGATTTTTTTTTTTCTTTTTTCTTTTTTCTTGCTCCATGTTGCAGAGTGACACAGATGGGCAGGACCAGAGAGGGGTGTGTGGAGCCAGGGGAACTCCGAACAGCTTGCAGCTCAAGGCACTTCAGGAAAAGCACTTGGCTGAGGCTGGGACAGCTGTGGCCCAGGGAGAAGTGAGAACAAGCTTTCTGTCAGGCTGATTCACTTCCCTTGACACCAGCAGCTGCCAAAGGGGCACACCTAGCACTGGGTCCTGGCTATGGGGTGCTCCAGGGTCCTGCTCCCTGGTCACCCCTGGGACCACATCAGGAGATCCTCCCCCCCCATCACCCAGCATCTTGGTGTGAAGTGGAAATCCTCTCCAGCCTCAGCAGCTTTTTTTTTTTTTCTTTTTGCAGCAGAGGTTTGAAGTGACACAGGTGTGTGCTCTGCTTTTTCTGGCAGCAAGGGACTGGAGGCTGATGGTTTGAGCTGTGGTGGAAGGGAAGGAGAAAACCAGGGTCTGGATGAAAACCTTCCCTGTTGCCATGGTCTCATTTACCAACACAATCACCCCAACTGCTTGACCTTCCCTAGTGCAAATAACTTGGAAGAGATGAGAGCAGAAGGAAAAAGAAATAAGATTACATATTTACCAGCTTGTTAATATTTATGAGGACTATGAACCAGATTAATTTCCATGCACCATTTCACCTGCAATCATTTCCTTCCGTATTTATGTAAGAGAAAACTAAATAAACAAACCAAAAGAAATCCAAATATCCAGCTTATTTCAGAGGATGCATGAGCCATCTGTCTGTAACATCAGGATGCTTCACTTTGTGCACAAAGAGTCTTCCTCTGCATCTTTATGGTCAGTGGGATATGATTTCCTGAGATTCAGGCCAAGGGAAGGCTTCCTAATCCCAGGTGGTTGCAGGTTTGTTATTCAGAAATACAACTGCTGCTGTTTGGGCACTTCATGTCCCCCAGGGAAACATTTTCTTATTGTCTCTAGGAGAAACATTGCCAAATCTGTCTATAAAAGTAGTTATTGGTATAAATTAACATTTATAATCCTCTACAGTTTACATTTCCATTTAGAAAATCTCCTGTTAGGATTATGTGATGTTGCAAATTCTTATCTACTCCCTTAATAGACCCTTCAGTATCGGGGCAGGTTTTCATTTCAATTGCTTTTTTTTTCTCTAGTAATAGGATCTGCTATACATATGACAGGTTTGTCAGTGGAATTCTAACAAATAATATTAAAAGGACTGTAAATGCCATTCGTATCATCAGTTTTTAATTTCAGAAGTGTCACTCTATTGCATTTGGGGAATATGTAAATTAACAGTTCACCTACTAAATTTGCTGGCAGTCCAACGTGTCTAGAATACTTTCTGCTGATATTTCTGTTTATTTAATCCTTGCAATATAAGGGAAAGATTAGCTGTTCGTATTTGTATATTTGTTTTATAATGGCTTGGGTTTTTTCATTAATGAAATGATTTAGAGTTATGCAAAACAAGGTGCAGACTGCACTGCACGTTGACTATGAAGTGCACATCTTGGGGAGAAAAATAAATAAATAGCAGGAGTTCTCCCTTCCACAGAACACAGAGAAATAACTCCCTTTGGATCACTTTGCTACACCAGCTTCATGACCCAGGCCAAGCTGCTCACACACAAGAAAGGATCACTGTGTTCAGTGCAATCCTCTTGTTAGGCAAAGTCATCAGCAGACTCATGTCCCACCTTATTACCAGGAACTGCAGACACCTCCATCAGACAGGAGCCAGGATGTGTGCACAGACAGACAGACAGACCTAACACTTCTCTCAGTACTCACTTTAACTCACAGATCTCCAAAACTTTTGGCCTCCCAGACAGTGGGAGAGACACAATTACCTTTCCTTTTCCTTTTCTCCTCCCCTGCCCGGCCCCTGGCCCACACATCCCACCACCTTCACACACAGGGCTTGGCCTCTCCTTTCCTCTGGACCTCCTTTTTCCTTTTCTCTTTTAGCTACAGTGGCAGCAGTTGGGTTGTGGAAGCCTGCAATTTCTTATTCAGCACATCACGGAGCAGTAATTTTCTGCACTTCCATAATTAGGGGAATTTTAAGCAAACTACCCTGTGGATGATTACAGCCGGCTCCAATTTCTGTTGCTTTGATCACCAAAGGACGAGGATGCTGCCTGAATATTTGGTTATGTGCTCTGCCTGAAGAAGAACCTCACACCAGCTGCTTCCTTCCTGTCTTCTCTCTCCACCTCTCTCCTTCCAGCCCCCATCAGCCCTCCCCACCGATTCAGAGACTCCTTCTGCTGCTTTGGTTCAAGTGGAAGGAAATGCCCCTTCCCAAAAGATGAAGCTCTGCTAAAATCAGGATGTTTCCCCAGCTAAGAGGCAGCATGTCAGATTGTTACAGCAGGGCATAAGGCAAGCATAGTCAGGGAATATAATTCCTGGGTATGAGCCTCATTTTCCTCATCTGTAAAGTGATGTGGCTGAGAGGCAGGGCAATACTTTGCTGTTCTGCTCTGTATGCAATGTTCCAAGGGCAAGATGCTAGCCTGATTCCTTGGGTCTGCAAGATGGTTTGGGAAACCCTATGACATCAAGGTGTCTTTGAAGTGATAATGGATTCCTCCTGTTTTTATCAGCTTTAACACCCATAAATAAACATGAGACCTTTTGTCATCACCTTTTTGCTTCAGGTATCTCCCTGATCATCTACTTTATGCTCCAGGCCTGGGAATCCATCCACAAGAGAACAGTCTGATGCAGCATTTCATAATTTCTAGTTCCAGAGAGGTGGAAATGACAGAGGATGGCTGAAGTGGCTGAGGACACCTTGTGTGTTTCCTGAGGCTGAAGGCTGCACTGGATGGGAAGGGTGTAAGACAGGAGGCTAGAGAGCTGAATCAGGATTTAAGAAGAGGACAGAGCAGAGAGACAGAGAGACAATTAGCAGATGGGTTGTACCACAGGAACTTCCCTCCCTTACACAGCTCGTGGGGGAAGGTGCAGCAGACCTGCCACAGTCCTTCCCAGAATGGAGGAAGGACAGATTTCACCTTCCACAGGTAGCTATTTTCAGGCCCAAAACATACTAAAGGAGGTTCTGCCACCCTTTTCCCAAACAGCATCATGATGGGCTGTCAGCTCCAGTGTATTAACAGACTATTAATGCTTCCAAGTTTCCTGAGCCGTGTGTATGGGTTTTCCATAGGTTAATTAGGCCATATTTCAGGATAATTACAGCTGTATATTTCTACACTAATTAAGTGGCTTTAAAACATACCCACAATGTGGCTCAGTGAATCATAATTAAAATTCCTCTGCCTTCTGCTATACACTTTGGAACTAATACCCATAAAAGACCCAAACGCTGCTGCTCCTTGCCAGCAGCAAATTAGAGCTCACAAAAATAATCTTATGGAATGTATCTTTTTTTATAGAATCATGCAAAAATGCATTCAAAATGAATATAATAAGTCATCAACATGCTTTACCTCCTTCTTTATATTTATATTTATCTTCCCATGTGGACTGTCACCTGGTGGGGATGGTGAGGAGCCAGGGTGAGGGGAGACTGATCCATTGGTGCAACATTTGCCAGCAGCAATGTGCTCTGCTTTTCCCTCCCTGCGAGCTGGGGAAGGTCGATGGGAAAATTGATGGTGAAATCTGATAGTATTTCTTCCACTTCCATGAAAGAAATGACCTTTCAGCCTCCACTTTTGTTAGACAAAAATGCCAGTCCCATCTCCTCGAGGTTTGTCATTCCCTAAACCATCCCAGAAATCCTCTCTCTGTACTGGTTTCTTTTATGTTTCTCAAGATGTGATCTATCCCTTTCTTTGTGCCTTGTCTCAAGGTATTATCACCACCTCCTGCCTAGAGGAAAGCTGCTCTTGAGCCATCCTGGTTTTCCCACTGGCTGCTTGTAGGCAAAGTGCCTTGACACTTGGATGGGGGCTCCCAGACTCTCCTGCAGTACAAATAATAATCATTCATCATCAGACACTCCTCCCCTGCATCAGATTTTGTCATTTCCAGTGGAACTTTGTCACCCTGGAGCACATTTGACTTTCATTTCTTTTCATGCCCCCCAAGCCCCCCTGTCTGGATTTGTAAATGTTATTCAGCAGTTTAAAAGGGACTGGAAAAGTGGGATTAGGTATAGGGAAACGTCTTGGCCAGCAGATTTTCAGCAATATCTGTTTACACTTTTCAACTGATTTGCTCTAGTTGTATTGACATGCCTCTGATGTGAGCTTGCAGCAAACATTCTAGTGAACGAATTAATAATTAGATGGTGCAGTGATGGGTGTTCTAGAAATAAAATTATACAGATAGACTGATATATATAGAGAGAGATCAGTCTGACTGAGAGGAGTGAATTTTAAGCAATGTCATAGCACAGTAATGGAAATCAAATGTGATATTCTTATTCACCCTGGAAACTCATTCCAGGGGTTGAGTTCAGCTGCTCAGGAGTCAGAGACAACTCCATGTGAGCAGCATAGCCAATCCCAAGCAGATCCCATTTCAGGTCCTGAATTTTTGCAACTAATCCCTGCTGGGAAGCAAAGCGAATTCAAAACTTCCACTTTGGCCAAGGTTCCACACCCAGGGTCCTTCTGCCATTTTTAGGAGTAACCTCACCTAATGATCAGATTCTGGGAGAAACATCTTCACGCAGAGAGCTCACAGACAAGAAGAGAAGCCAAATTTGTAGGATTATTGATGAATTATTCAGCCATCTCTGCCTGTAACACTGACATGTGAGTCAGGAGCTTAATGCCCTGAGGCACCACATTCATTGTGGGAGTACAAATCCTGGAGTGCTGGTTTATAATTAAGATGTTGTATAAATGCTTCTTACCTGTGCAAATCAATTTTCTCTAGGTCTCAGGGCTTAATCTCAAGTTCCTCATACTTGGGAACAAAATATTTAGTTCTGGGTGGGGTTCACCTCCTACAGCTCATGTCCCAAGTTTTCACTGAGCAAAGGAGGCAGGAAAACTTCTTGGTTCATTACTCACTTGTAATGACTAGGAGGGAAAAAATGCAACAAGACAATTCAGGTGAAGTGTAAGTAAAAGCTTTCTAATTATGGGAGGAGTAAAGGCATGGGAACAAGTTATCCAGGAGAGTCTTTGAATTCTCTCAGAAGCTTGTAAAGGTAAGCTTCACCAGCATCTGGCAATGATGTTCTGGACAGATATTATTCAGTGAAATATGTTCAGATGATATGTTCTCCTTACGTTCCTCCCAGATGTACTTCCCTAAGACAGGAAGGAAGAAAATTAAGGTATGGGTCATCTGAGACAGGGCTCAGTTGTGAGGAAGATGCATCAGAAGCATCACTGAGTGTGGGAGACATTAGCCTGAGGAATCTGCATACAGGATGGATGAAACCTGCTTCAGTTCAAGACACAGATGCCTCATCATCAGTGCTGAAGGTGGCTTTCTTTAGGAAAGGAGAGAAGAGGCAGTTCAGCAGACCTTGGAAAGCTTCCACCTCTCTTCTGTCCTGTTCTCTGGAGTCCAAGTTGCATGGCCAGAAACAATTTAGGGGGCTACTTCTCCCCCCATCCAAATGTAAATCTGTCCCAAGCCTGTTCCCAAACCTGGAATAACAGTGTCTTTAAAAAACCAACCCAACAACATCACTGAAATTGGGTCGTCGATAAACATGCAAGCAAAGATTTTTAAAACTCTTTGAAGGACTTGGGTGCCCTGTTACAGCACAGGAGGAAGGGAGTCAACTTTCCCTTCCCTCTGCTTGCCCACCCAGGGGGCCACATGCCATTAACCCATCTTTCATGTTGTTCTCCCAGGGGCTATTTTTCTGGCTCTGGAAGAAACAAGGGGCTGTATTTTGATGCAGCCTGCTAAGTGTCAGCCTGAAAGGCACTGTATAAAATGTCAACCATTACCATTAATCGCTCCTCTATGTTGCTGCTGACTTTTATGTGGCAGACACTGCAGTCTATAACAAGCTACTGTCACTGTAAAAATATTCCTGTGCATTTCTGGCTGAGCTGGAGGGCAGATGAGGAGAAGGGGAGTAAGCATTTGCAGCTGCTGAGAGGGATGAGGGGGAGGCTGATGCTTTGCAGGGGTTGGCAGAGGTCTGGATGCAGTTTTGGGGAGGGGCAGTGCTTCCAGTGCTTTACAGTTTGCTGCAATAACTCCATCCTGGAGTGCAAACACAGGAGGGCTGGCTCTCTGCATACAAATGGGGTTTTGTTTCTGTGTGGACAGCCTGAGAAAAATCAGTCACATCTTTCCCTGCAGTTGGACAGCAGACAGTGTACCTGCAGTGATTTCCAGCAGGATTCTGGAGTAGGGAGGGTAACTGGGTGTTGGGTTCTGTATTTTGAGGGCTGAAGGAGTGCTGCCAAGGGGCAGGAGAGAGAAGGGCCGAGGAGGGCTCCCATTCTGGGGAAATCAGAGGACAAGAGATGCCCAGTGGAGCAGGGCAGTGGTGCTGGGGGTGCACTGAGATTGGACTGAAAGAGCCAGAGAAAAGGAGAACACAATGGAGGTGCAGTGGTCTTTTGCTGCATGGTGGGCAGAGGGTTCTGAGAACAGAAAAGAACCTGAGAAAGAAAAGAACCTGCCAGCTACATCTGCTTTCAGAGACATCCCTTCCAGGTGCTCTGTGTCGGGGTGCATGGGGCTGCAGCTTGGCTATACCACTGAAACTCAGCAGTGCTCCCCTCTCCTCCTGCTGAAACGGGGCACAACCCACCAGCCACTTGCCTTTGCCTTGCCAGTAGAGCTGGTGATGGATTAAAGGAGAGAGCAGAGGATTTGTTCTAGAAGAAATGCTATCACCTCGGGCAATTTCAATAAACCAATAATCAAATAAAGAGCAGACTACAATAAATTAACATCTCTTACCAGGAGCCTGGCAAGAATATCCTTTTAAAGGCATTGTCAGTGTTGTAACTGGTGAGAAGGAGGGAAGGGAGAAGAAGGAGCAGTCGAGGGGAAAACCAGGGGAAAAAAACCAAAACGTTTAACCCTGCTTGTTAGACATGTGAACCCTGTGTCTCATTTCCAGCAGCCTAACACCATGTGTGAGCACTGATAAGGCCCTGTGTGAAATTGACAGCTCAGACTGAGGTGTCTATCTGCCATAAACCATTTCTTTATTGCACAGATAAAGGAGCCAGGATGGCTGAGCATGGCAGCACGATTAAACTTCCCATCTGAGGGAGGGAAGGTGAGGAAAGAAACACATTCCTATTGCAGCCACTATTAGTTAATGATCAAGTGTGGGTGATGAGACAGCACATCTGCACACACAGACACATCACACACATCTGCACACACAGACACACCTGGTGCCAGGGCTCTGGGAGAGCAGAGCAGGATGAGGAGGAGAGGCAGGACAGGCAGTGGAGGGAGCAGGGGCAGCACAGGTGAGCCTGGAGGTGTGTGCAAGAGCTGAGTGTGAGAAGAAGCAGGTAAAGAGGGAGAGGCGAGCAAAGCACATTTCTGGCCACATTCAGCTGTGTTTGTGAGGATGGGCATGCAGCAGTGGCTGGGTACCAGCTCCTGAGGGAGCAGCACTTCGTGCTGGGCTGTCCAGGTTCTGTGCTTCGGGTACTGAAATTCTGACAGCTTTGCTGTTACACTGCCTGGCACAGTTCCTGAGGGTGTTTTCTTTGCACTTCTGACGCTGTTTTACACGCACCTCCATCCCTGGTGCTCTCCCTAGCTAGTATCATAGGTGATCAGGAAGGGGGAATAGAAAGGGCAGGGAAGTACAGCCCTCGGGCTCTTAGAATAGATCATAGAATTGTCTGGGTTGGAAGGGGCCT
The DNA here is from genome assembly GCA_038090715.1 of Florisuga fusca. NCBI lineage: Eukaryota > Metazoa > Chordata > Aves > Apodiformes > Trochilidae > Florisuga > Florisuga fusca. The sequence continues at coordinate 1,328,911 of JAAWXA010000044.1, forward strand.
CAGAGATCATCAAGTCCAACCCTTGATCCACTATCTTCCAGCTATGGATCCCTGCTTTCCTTCCGAGAGCCAAGGAGGGTCCCAACTCAGTGCCTGGACAGAGGCTTAACCTGGCACTGTGTGCCCCCTGCTAGTGGAAGCCACTGTCCTGGGAAAGAAAGAACAAGCAGCCTGGAAACTTTCAAAGCACTTAGTCTGGAGCAGGCCTGTTAAATCAGAGCAGATGGGCACATTAGCCCTGCAAAAGTAGCCCAGCAACTCTCCCTGTTCATCACAGGCTCCCCATCCAGCTTCAGCCATCCAATTTTCTCTGCAAGCCTTTGACAGCTGCTCCAGGGGAAATTGCACTTGTGTGGTGAGCTGGGGCTGGGGAAATGCAGCCCTCACCTCCTTTTCATCACCAATAAGCACGCGCTCCCTTTGTCTCCCAAAGCAATTTCATAGCCAGTGCACAAACACGGAGCCATCAAAGGAGCCTTTCAGTGGGCTGGCATGAGAGACAATGGGAAGCAGATACACACCTTCATCAACAAAGAGGCACATTTCCATTTTGATAACAAATGTCTCTGGCTCCCCGTTGAACACGCGTGTCTTGTTTTCCCTCTGTTTTCTCTCTCCTTCCCCGTGCCAAGCAGAATGGTGTGTAGAGCAGCATTTCCCCCCATCCCTCCCATTGCCTGTTGTCCTGCTGACAGATCTGATAGGCCTCGGTGCCACGCTTTGCCTTTCCTTCTAAACAGGAGAGAGAGAGAGAAAAGCGGGCCTGATTTTCCTTCCTTTGGTGTTATCTTCCTCTTTCATGTCCTCATTACAATGCCACCATGGTGGTAGAAAAGGAGAGATCCAAGAGCTGCCAAAAGACACCCTGGGCTATTTCTGGGCTATTTCTGCCTATGCTCATCCTTTGGGTTCATGCAAGCTGGACATTCTGCAAGCTGGAAGTGCAGCATTCCTGGGCTGTGTGATTCCCAGTTGTTGTTTTAACTGGCTGCCTGGATGCAACTTGGAGAGGAAGAAACAGTCTGTACAGACCCGTGGTGAGCCCTACATGGGCAGATACAGGGCTGCTGCTCCATTAGGATTGGTAAACCCTACAAAGGATTGGCCCTAACCCTACAAAGACAAGCAGGCAGATATATCATATCATGTATCATATCATAATTAGAGGACCACACCCATTTCTGAATTATTTAGTAGTTTTACCTCCTCTATCTTGGACAATTGCCCAGCAGACCTTGGGCTGTGTTGCAGCAGACACACAACACTGGTTCCCCTTGCTTCTGCCAGAGTGAAAAAGCAAAGCACTGAGTTTCCATCCCCCTGGCCTGGTGCTGTCCCATGGTTTGGGTGTTTTTCCTCACTGCCCGAGCAAACCCAGAGCATCTCCTGACTTGGAGCCAAGGCTCCTGATGTTCGGCGTTGTGTTACAGAGGGTGATCAGCACCGACAGCCCTCCTGGTTCTGCTCTGCCTTGCAATATTCATGTCCCCAGGGCCACGGCAATGTGAGCACGGGTCCCCTGTGAGCAGCTCCCAGCTGGTTCTGACAGAGGNTCAGCTCTTGTGAGGCTCTTAGTCGGGCCTAATTTTGAGGTTTGCTCCTGATAGCACAGGAGATCAAAGATGGTGAGTGCCAAAAAATTGTAGGTTGAGAGGAAAGAGGGAGGAAAGGAAAGGCAGGAAGGAAAGGAAGGAAGGAAAGGAAGGAAAGGAAGGAAAGGAAGGAAAGGAAGGAAAGGAAGGAAAGGAAGGAAAGGAAGGGACTGCAGAGCCAGGAGCTCTCCGGAATGTTGCTTTGTCCCTCTCCTTTGTCTCAGCAAACAAAGGAGCAGTACCAACTCCCTCTTGTGATGGTGAGGTTCACATGCATGCACCTGCTGCTGGTCCTGATGGGTGGGTTTGCCCCCCCCAAAGCTTGGGTTTTATGGCCATTATCTCATCTACCAACATTTCTTGCTCTAGCAAAATTTCCAGCCTCAGCAGAAGACTCATCCTGAGATGAACAGACATCTTCTTACATGGCATGGTGCAGGGACTGAGAGAGAAGCTGGGCTGGAAGGGGAAGCTGATTAGGAAGAAAGAGAGAGAAAGAATGGGTGAAAGACAACCTAAAGAGAGGGGCAGTGGAGTGTGAAGTGGGTAAAGGCACATACAGGAGACCTGGTTAAAGGTCGGAAGGAATGGAGTGGGGAGGTGATGTAAAGGGAAAGAAGCATTGCATAGGATGGATCACTCACCAGGAATCCAAAATCAAAATGCCCACTAAATTAGGGTATTATAGGTGACTGAACAGAAACTGCACAATGGCTGAGTCTCTAACGAAGGTTAAAACATGGAACAAAGACAAATAATGACACAATCTGGAGTCAGTGACCATAAACTTCAAATAAAAGGGAGAGCATCACAGAGATGATGGGAAAGGAGGAGAAATATCATTGCTTGCATTCAGTGTTCAGTGGGTCAGACTGAAAATTAAATGTGGTTTTCAGATCTAGTATCATAGTTGCCAAGAGGATGCAGGTTTGACAGTGGCTTTCAATAAAACTGATAAGACTTCAAACACTTGGTAGGAATGAGAAGCCAACATCAGTCTAGGGACAAACAGAAACATGCCTAAAATCAGTGTTGCATGAGAACATGAGAAAGAAGGGAGAAAATCCTGGTTTTTCTGAGCTGCTGAATACAGCTGTTTGTGAATATTCCAGTTAAATCTTTGATTGGAAAAAAATTAACTAAATTGAAACCCTTTGCATTGGAAGGGGCAGTTTTGCTAAATTTCTGCTTTACTTCACAGGCACTGGGTGCAAGAAATTCAGGTGACAACAGTGTGTGGAAGATCCCTTCACTGGTCTAGATGTTTCTAGGGTCAGCCTGCCTCACACTGTTTTGAAACAATCTGGTCCCTACAAAATAATGTTAAGAGCAAACTTTGCTCCTCTCCCCTCCAAAATCCCAAGCAAAAAGACAGTGATGAGATCCAGCTGCTTGCACTACTGCACTTAATAAATGTTGATATTTTTACAGAGAGAATTGCCTAAGTATTTTATTGGTGTTAATAAGATCTACACAGAATTAACAGGATCCCCAAAATTGTTCTCTCACCATGCAAGTAAAGGCATATTTACTTTTGCCTCTTATTTTGGACTTGATAATAACTCTCCTTCCCTTTAATGCTGAGATGATGGAGCAGGGAGAGTTTTAGCCCCCTCCAGCTCCCCAGACCTGGGGATCCACTTTACACCTCCCAGCAGCAGGACCTGCCCTGCTCTCCTGCTGAAGCATTCCCTGTGCTGCTCAGCTCTGCTCTCCCCCCTTTTCCCTTTTGACCTGCCTTATTTTTAGCTGCTTCTCACAGCTCTCTGAGCTGCATATTTCTTCAGCTTTGATTGTAGTTGTGGCAGCAGCAATAGCAAGTGCAATTTTCCAGCTATGTTTCAGGGACAGTTCAGAATAAAAAACCTCTGCATTAGCCCAAACAGACTCTGTGCTGTTCACAAAGTAACTGCTTATCTAAACACATGTATTGCAGCCTGCCCTGTCTTCTTTCCCCTGCTTATAAGGCTGACATCAGCTGGACTGGCCCAGACCTGTTGTTTCCCATCCACATGAAAACAAACCTCTTCCTCAGTGGTCTTCCAGAGTAAGAAAATATTTGCTTTGTACCTCAGTATAGAAAACATCACTATGTACCAGAGATAAAGGCTCCTCCTCCTCCCCTCTCACACCTGGTGGGCTCATCCTCCATACCACATGGGTACCACACTGCCTGCAGGTCCTGTGCTACCTGCTAGACTGCTCCCATTCCCTCCCAGACCCATCTGCAGATGCAGCCACCTCCCCCTCCATTAATCCCATGGAAGCTCTGCAAACTGCTGCTCTGCAGCCCGACAAATCTCTTGCTCACAGCTGTTTATTCCCTGGTTGGAGCAGCTGGGATTTGCAGCTCTATACAAGAGCATCACTGGAGGCCCCCAGGCACCCTCATGAATAACACTGCTCAGTATGGAAATGATCTGTCTGGGGAGGGGACCAGGCAGAGCCCCTGGGCTGCCATTGTCATCTTTTGGCTGAGGGGACCTCATCTGTTTGGTGTCCCAGCCTGCAGCCTGTTGCCTTCACCATGGTTTTGTGCATAAAAGTCTCACCCAGCACATAAAGGAGTTTTTTCCCACACCCTCTTGGCTTCTTTGTGAGCCCCATCCTTCCCAACTCACTGTGTGCAACATCCCCAGGGCTGTGGATCCAGACGTGAGGGGGTAAATCCCTTGGGCACCAGCAGCACTTGTAGGAGATGGCAACTCCACCTTGGCACTTTAGGGTCTCTCTGAAGCAGCCCTGTGGAGAAATCTGTGTGTGAGCCCCAGGAAGCATTGTCAGACACACTGTGCTGAGGCAGAGGGAACAAGCAGATGGAGGAAATGATGGAGACTGCAGCCCTTCCCCTGACCACCTGCCTACAGCCATGCACAAGTGGGGGAGCAGGGAAGGATTTAGCCAAGACCCTCCCAGAGCTGTGGTCAGAGAAACAGTGAGGTCTGCACCTCATTTAGTTGAGGTAAGAAGAGTGATGGTCAGCTACAGGCTGCTGGACATTTGTGTCCTGCAGGAGAAAGAGTCTTGAAAAAAGTAGAGGGAGGGGGGAAAGAGAAGGGCTTTGCACTGAAGAGTAGAAACAAAACAGATAAACAGCAAAGCCATCTCTACCCATGGCCTCCAGAGGATCTTTGTGAAATTCAGAGAGCTGGCAGATTTGCATGACACTGACACAAGGTCCTCAGCTACCCAGATATTCCAACAGCTTGTTCCCAAAGCAGTGCATGTGCCCCAGAAGGCTTCCTCAGTACTGCTGAGGTGTTGATCCACCTCTGCTGCTCCAGGTCCCAGTGTCACAACAGTTTTCTCTAGCTCAGGAATCTCTGTCCACCTTAGGCACTGAACTATGTCCCCAGGAGCTGTCCCCAGGGCTCCTGAGGCTTCTTGCTGCACTTTTGCCACTCCTTTTCCTGCCTTGGCACCTGAAGCAGCAGCTCCTGCCTCAAACACCTTCCTCTGTGCAGCCTGTGACACCAGGACATGCATCTTGGCACAGGGTGTGCTGGGTGTGCAAAAGGGAACCTTCCAGCTGGCGAGGGCTTTGGGCCAGATGGTGGGCAGGATTAGAGGCATTTGATTTTTCAGAATGCATCAGAAACCTAGATGATTTAGTATTGCTCCAGATGTGAAATGCCTTAATCCACAAGGAAGAGATAATTTTTTTGGGGGGGAGGGATGGGACAGTCCCTGCCAACTCCCTTGCAAAAAAAAAAAAAAAAAAATTCTCTTNTAGGAAGCATTTGCAAAAAAAAAAAAAAAAGAATTCTCTTGCCTCGCAGGGGGTAGTGGTCTGGGAGTATATTAAAGAAATTACAGCATATAGTTGGCTCACCATTCTTCACTGGCAAGACACACAGAGAGCTTTCCAGAACAGCAGCTCCCACACCCCTCCATGCAGACATTTGGGCTATGAGATTTTAAAAAATGCCTTTATTACAGGGTTTATTATAGTAAGTAGGTTAAACCATCATTGACAATGCCAGCTACCCTGAGGAGAAAAAAAATAGTGACTTGGAGACCGGTGATTTCAAGCAGCTGCCCACCTCCCATCCCTACCCCATTCTGACTAATTCAGACCTCAGGCAGATGCCTCTTGGCTATGACCTGAACCAGCAAAAAAGAACCTTATAAATAACCACTATTGTTCCAAGATTGCCCTCTCTGCCTCTCTCTCCTTCACCTGCTCCCTCAGGCAGATTCTGAGGCCTCCATTTGTGCTAAGGAGAAGCAGAGGAGAGATGCTCATATCTTCCCTTTCTGCTCTGTGCAGAGCTTTCCTCCTGGCACCAGAGGCTTTGCTGCAGGGACACAAAGCTGAGCTCCCTCTGCTTCCAAAGGGCACCCTGGGCAAAAGCTGAGGGGGAGAGCTCAGCCTTGGGTATCTTTGCCCATTTCACTCCTGCATAAGAAGTTTACCTCCTTGAATTGATGCATGTTGGGTTCATGGCTGGATTTGATTGATCTCTGTGCTCCTGAGCATCCCTAAGCAGAAAGGTACTTGACCATGCAGGGAGGCACGAGCCCAGGCAGGGCTTGTAAATAAGGACTGAGAGCCTCAGCTCTGCAGAAATTCAGAAGTGGATGGAGCAGCTCAGCCCAGCTGGACTCCCAGCACCCAGAGGTTTTGCATGCACCCCCATGCTCTGCCTGCATGTGCTCCTGCTCCTTTGCAGATCAAAGGGAACCTCTGCGTGTGGACTCGAGGCACCAAACAAACCCAGAAGTTGGATGGCGAGAGAGACTGAATGCAAAAATCTCTAATCTCTACCCCTGAGCAAGGTGAAAGCCAAAAGTTTTGATTATTGATGTAACACCATCCAAAGCATGCCCTGAAATCTTTGCTGCTGTCAGTCCAGCTCAGAGGCAGAATCTGATGTGCTCACCCTCAACATCACCTCCTCCATTATTTGACTGGGAGAGATGAGGCTTGGGGAAACATCTCCGGGTACAGATGGTGTCTGCTCTTAGGTGATACACCCACTCAGCCCTCCTTCCAAATTGACTTCATCCTTTCCAGGCTTGAGGGGCTCAATGCAGATGGAGACCCTGATCTCCTGCTTCCCCCTGCACATGGTGGGAGAAGGGAGGGAGGTGTGGAGCACACGTGAGGACAGTCTGATTCCTCCATGTGTGAGGAGGGCAAAGCAGTTCCTCTCAGCCTGATTTCTCTGATGGGGAAACTCCAGTGCCAGGGGCTATTTTCCAAGAAGGGTTTCTAGAGAAGGGAAGCAGAGCATTCCCTGGAGCTGGTTTATGGTAGTTTTTACACTTACCAGCTGTTTGCACATTAAATTGTTTCATGCGATTAGGCAGGTAACTGCACCTTTAAGCCCTGTGTCAAATATTATTACACAATAAAATAAAACCCTAAAGGAAATAGTCTTGACACACACACCCTGATTTACACCCTGCACCATGAAGATAATTACATTTCAGTTTGATATATAAAAGGCAGCACAGGAAGCTTGTGAAGAAGGTGCAGCTTTCTGCAGTGCCTGCTAAAGCAGAAGTGTCTTGTTAATCATAGTTTTACAGAAATCAAACAAACTTTGGTACAAAGAGGGACTAACAGGCTTGATCTCCAGGGTGGCTGTAAGGAGGGCTGGGAACAGGGCTGACTGGAGAAGAGAGCTCTGTCGTCTTTACCTTATCTTAGTGCCAAAGGACTTGCCTTCATTCTCAGTTCCAAGGAAATCTCGTAGGGAAATCCCAAGGAGGAGTGAGATTTAACCCTGTCTCATTGCCAGAAAGCTCATGCCTTTAATTCAAGCACTGGTTTTTCTTTCTCTTAAGCACAGACTGGTGAGACTAATCCTTTCAGGGCATGAAGAAGAGCAGAAAAGCCTGAGGCAACCAAAAGCCTCAGTCCTCACCTCCTTTCCTGGTAGAGAACTTGTGGCCTGAAAGTGCATCTTCTGTGGCCTCTAAACAGAGCAAGAGTCAAGAGAGGAGCAGTTCTGGCATCTGGGCCACCACTGACTGAAGTGAGCAGTGCAGGATATGGAATACTTCATTTCTCAGTGGTTCATAACCCTTCAGCCTTGGCAGCCCCTGCAATTCATCACTTATCACAAAGGAATCTGTATTGGAAATGACAGGCAGATCACACTCTGGGTAGAGCCAAACCTTCTTCATCTGGTTCTGGAATGGGTTTTAGGCTGCAGGGAACCTTGACAGTGATAAATTGTTGGCAGGGTGGCCACTGCTGCTTGCACACACAACTCATGGAGTGGAGTGGGTATTTCATTAACATTAAGTAATTAATATCCCGGTGATAAGAGACATCAGCTGTCATGTTCCAGTTCCACTGGAGAGGGCACATGACGGGCTAGAGACACATCTGAAGGTTCAGAAGGTGGATCCTCTGAGGTGCCTGTGCTGGCACAGACTGAAAACAGCAAGAGTGAGACTCAGGAGGTCAGTTTGGAGAGGACAGAAGTGCTGGGGAAGATGAGATCAAGAGGATATTTGTTGGGGGGCAGAGGCAAAGCTGTCCCTCCTGTGGGACTGTCCCATAGCTGCACTTGCAGATCTTTGCAAATAAAGCCTGGGATGGGGACAGACCCTGGGACTGAGAGAGCTGCTGCTGAGCACTGAGGAGAACAGACTGAAAGCTGAGATTAACTGGATGGTTCAGCATGGAACTGAGCTCTGTCCCCCCCTCTCATCTTTGCCTTTTGGTTGTATGAGCACAGGCAAAATGAGTGCTGTGATTAGAAAAAGGCAAGAAGAGAAAAAAATTAATTACTCATAAGAAACTTTTAAGATCATGGGTTAGGCAGTGCCTTCTTAAAAGTCTCCAAATCCCCATAAATGCCAGGTCCATGCAATGCACTTTACATACTAACAGAGTCTAATTCCCTGTCTGATAAGAGCAGAAGGAAAGATAAAAAAGCCTGAAGGAAAATAGGATTAATTGTGTGTCAGAGGTGCCTAATTAGAAAGAATGATGGACTGGAAGGCAACACACAGAAAGCATGAGCCAGCCCAGGCTGCTCTTAGCTGCCTCTTCTGTCTATCCAGAAGCATCAGCTCTATGCAATGTCAGTGCTCCAGAAACAGAAATCCCCCTTTTTCTTATCTGTCCCTTCACTCAGGGAGCTGGGAAGCCCTTCTTTAGTAACTCCCACACCTCAGTGTGACTCTGCTAAGATTTCATCTATCCACACACTTATTTACTCCACCTGCCTTTCCCCTGAAAAATCAATGTTAAGGAACTCTTGGTCCTTCTTCTCTTTCCCTCTTCATTCCAGTGTCTGCCCTTTCTACCTTTTTCTCCTGCCAGCATTTTGAGTATCTGGAATTTCTGAGGCAAGTATTTCTTCTCACTTTCCACCTCAGGGGACCTCTGAGTCCCTGGCCTCCTGTGAGGACACAGAGACTTGTCCCATCTCAGTAGGAAAGCCAAAGCCACCCAAGGGGACTCATAGTCCCCAGGCAGGCACCAGAGCTGGGCAGAAGAGCCTTACAGCCCTGGGATTCTTCTCCACGTGTGGATCAGGTCCTTGATCTCTTGCTGGTTCCAGAGATAACCCCTGGCAGTGTCCCATGGCCCACTAGGAGAGATGCTGCCCAGAGAGAGAGTATGGGTTGCCATAGTAAATGGAAATAAACACCCAACAGAGTTGCACTGGAATTTTCCATAAAGGAGAGTAGCTGGAGGGGATCTGGTTATTACATGTGATGGGCAGGTTCCAGTCTCTTCTCCTGCTTGAGGGCTCAGAGAGCATGAGTGGGACTAATTTCATTTCACCTAAAGCATTCAGTGAATCCTTTTCACCGTGTAAAATCCATTGCCATTTTTTCATTAATCCTCCAAAATACAGACACTTACTCCAGGCCTAATCCCACTCTGCTATTGTGTTTCTCTGCTGCAGCCTTCCCTCATCAGCTTAACAAATTCCCCCAATTGCAATAGAATATCCAGAGCTGAACATGCTGGGCATTAAACTGAAACCATCCCCCAAGGGCTGCTACACCTTCATTGGCAGTTTCATTTCCCAGCCTGGCCAGGGAAGAATTCTGAAGGCAAGCAGGAGAGGTGGAGGTCATGAGCTGTGACATTAAAAAATTGCTTCTCCGAGCCTGTGTCAGGTTAGACAAAAAAATGTATCATGTCCCAGGCAAATTAGAATTGATCGCAGCTTGGTTTGGGGTTGAGGTGTTTTCTTTTCCCTTTGTCTCTCATCTGGGGCTAATTCTAACTCAGGTGGGGAGATACATTGAGAATCTGTGCTGGTGATGAGGCACTGAATCTAATTAAAGACTTTGTCTGAGGGCTTTGTTTCAGAGGCTCAGCCCTGACTGTCAACAGAGCCCCTCATCCATCAGCTTTAAGCAGCCCCTTTCCATGGATGCTGCAGCCCAAAGTGAGCAACGTGCTGAGGACCTCTCAAACCCCAGCAGATGGCCCTCAGCCCTTCTGCTCTGTGACATGAACAACAGCCTCAGCACGGAGCTGCTCTTGGGAAACTTCCTCCAAGGACTTCAACTTTTAACTTGGGTGCCTGGCTTCTTCCCTCCGTGGCCATCTTCCATGGACTCCACGTTCCCCCTTTACCTTGGCTGCTGATTCAGGGTCAAGCTATTTCTTTTCCATCTGTCACCCCAAAGATGGGGAATGTCTGCCCTTCCATTTGCTTGGACCTCCTGAGAGGTCCCTATGTTGCAGACAATCCTTTCCTGGACCACAGGGTCTTGAGGTCCAGTAGGTGGACCTAACAGTACCCCAAGAGTTGCCTTAGGTCCAGTCAGTCTATCTCAGTGCTGACACTCCAGACTCAACTCACCTCTTCTCTGGCAGCTCTAGAGTGAGCTCCCCAGGGGTTTAGAAGTCTCCTTTTATTGGTCCCCCAGTTCTGCTCATGTGCAGTTGGGGCCAACCCTAACTGGGCCCAGGTGGGCTGAACAGGAGCTCATCCTTTCCTCCTCCTGATTGTCTGTACCTGATTGCCTCTGCATCTCTAGATCCCTATTTTCATCTCCAGCTACTTACTCTTTGTTCACCCCTGGAGTATGAACAGCTTTTTCCTTCATTTACACCAGGAAATCCTGTTGTTTTCTCCCAGTCCAGACTGTTCCCCCCCTGCCCTCCAGTGTGGGGTCTGTGAGCCCTAGCAGAGAAGTTCTCCTTTAGCTCTTGGGGTGGTTATTACACAAAAGATTTCAAGACAGAAGGAGCAAGAAGTCTTCCTGACCCAGCATCAGTCAAGTTGTAGACCCCAAAGGGCTTTCTGATGACTTTGCACCTGAAAAGCAACTAAACAATTTCCCACATGTACTGGTTCAGGTGCATCCTGCCAGTTCCTGACTGTCCAGTTATTACCAGGGAATGGGGACCTGAAGTGACTTAGCACATTTTTCCTCTTCTGGCCCTGCTTTAGCTCTCAGGATGGACCTGAACAAGTTTCAGAGACACAGCTCTCTCCTCAGACCACTTGCCAATAATACAGCTGAACACCATTTGCTGTGTTTCCATTTATAAGGCATGATTCCCATGTAAATGTTTCATTTGCTTCTGAAATTGCTTTGATCTCTTCTGAATTTTTTATCTCTTTTTAGTGCATTCTGTGATCGTAATCCTGCTTTATGTCCTGGTGTCTTTTGGATAGGCCAAATGCTTGCCTGCATTTGTTTTTCAGCCTGGCATTTTCACCATGCACTTGCTGGATGAGCACACATCTGAGGGAAAGATTCACAGTGGAAATTAAGCACAAAAGACTAAATGCTTCTGTTGAGCTATGAGCTGTTGTGCTGTTTTGTTAAATTTTTAAGAGTCTTTGGATGGAAACAGTCCCTTTTTTGTTGTTGTTGTTTAGTCTGTACAAATTGCCCCTGAGGAATCACAGCAGCCTTCTGGAAGATGCAAGGAAGACTTCTTTTTTTCTAATGAAAGTGAGAAGGGGGAAACAAAATAAACCCAGAAACAGCTATGTACCCCCTGAAAGTAGCAGTGTCACAAGCATCCTAGCAGAACTAACTTGGGAACGATGATGGGAGGGACGTAACCTCTATGATCACTTAGTGGAAGGACAGCTGAGGTGTCTCCTCTGCCCATTCCATATGGATATGAGCTTGATGTATGCCATGAATGGGGGCTGAATTTATACAATCAGCCTCTGATCAGATGGCCCTGAGCCATTACTGAAATACAAGGCACAGGACAGGCTGAGGGAATCCTAAAAACCCTGATCAGAGCTGTCTCTCCCTGTTAGACTTCAATCCTGTCCTCTTGCAGAGCTCTCAGAACAAAGCACAGCCAGCCAGACAATCATGTCCTTAGACAGACAGAGCTGTGAACGGGGCCTTGGATGCTGATTGCAAACATTTAAAGAGGAATCACTCCTCTCTAGCTCCAGTCCACCCACTCTCACCCCTGGCAGAGGAGGTTCAATACCAGATCCCTGTTTTCCCTTTACCTCCCTTGCTATCATTGCAGTGGTTTTGTCTGGGTTACAGAGTTATGGTTATTATTAAGTTTGGATATTTTTATAGACTTCTGCACTTACAATATACAAGTGTGCATACAAACATGACCCTTTTGCTTTTATATAATTCTCTCCCTCCCTGCACCCCATCAAGTGACTTCTAACAAATGACTAAATAAATGCATTCAGATAGTGCTGTAATGGAGAAAAATTCAGTGTTTAATGAAGAGATTGTTCTTACCCTGGGACTCTAAAGATGAATGATGTTGGCTACAGTTTGAAAACTCTTTTTAGTTTAAAATACATTGCTCCTCGGTAAGGGAAATAGAAAGGACAAAGAAAAACAAAAAAACAAAAAAAAAATCAAACCCAATCCTGTATAGTTTTTTACCAGGGAGGAGCTGTATTCATACAGAACAGAACTGTCTCAGCCAAAATTGCTTCATATATCATAGACCAACACCAAGCAGATAATGGCAAACAAGTTCTGATCAGGGAGTGATTATTGCTCTGTGCTCCAAGCACTGATGTGCAGACAACTGAGTACAGTTTGATTTTCTTTAACTGAACTGACCTTTTGAGGTTGAAATTAAGAATGTGATCACACTGGCTGGTAAAATGATATGCCAACCTGAAGGGAAAACCATGAAAGAAGGCAGTAAGGCAGTCCTCCCTCTGTCATGCTTATGTTTTCTGTTTGAAATGAGGCTGTCTCTTTCCACACTGTGGCTGCATGTGCTTGTGCATTAAAAAAAAAAAAAGGCTCTTGTCTTTCTGATCTGTTACTGACAGATACCAAATTATCTCAAAATCATCCTGCATCTGATGGAAATCTGTGGTCAGATGAGTTATCAGATCTCACACCGTGGGAGGAATGGGAAGAAGAATGGAGGGAATTGCAATGAGATCATTTAGTTTAGCATCAGTCTCCCTTCCCCAGGTGTGTCTGACCTGATACTCAAACACTCATCATCCCCCATGCTGTGGGGGTTTGTGTGTGTTTGTTTTGCCAATGCAGGAGGAAAACCATTCCCTCAGAACACAGGGCAGGCTGCTCTGAGTGATGTGGGAGCAGAGAGCCATGCCAGGGGGTGCATTTGCAGGGTGGTACCAGGGCCATTAGTGCCACATCCACTGGCCAGGAACATGTAAGGATTGCTCATCCTTCTGGCCAGGTCTTGCTCAGCCTCACAGGTCCTTCAGAGGGGATATAAACCTCAGCAGACAGCAATGGGCATCTGCTCAGTGCCATCTGTTCCTTGATACCCCTGTAGTTATTAGCTCCAGCTCCCTGCACACCATTCCATGCTCTGAGCTTTATTTTGCTCTGACAATGGTGCTGGTGCCTACCAACACATAAAGGGGTTTCAGATTCAGTGGAGACACTGATTCAATGCTCTCTGGCACTGAAGATTTAGGCTGGAGCAGGGGAAATGCAAAGACAGGTCCTGTTCTAGGCATCCACCATGTAACCACATGGGATCATCAACCAGACCTTCTGGCCAGGCTCAAAACTCTTCCCTTCTCCCACCATTTGGCCACATGAGTTTCAGAACAGGGACACCACATACTTAGTACAGCACCAGCTGGATGGGACCTACAGAGACTGTCACAGTGCAAGCAATGATAAAATGTGACAAATGAATTCTGCAAAGGAAGAACAGAGTTCTGAGCACACCTCTCCCTCCTCCTCACCCCTTGATCCCAATTCAATGGGTCAAGCTATTCAGTGGCAGGCTAAATCTGCAGTTAGTATGAGGTTTTAACTGCAACTTTTTGGGTTTGTTTGTTTTGTTGTTGTTGTTTAGGAAGCTATCCTTCCCCTACCACAGGGAAGCTGTCTGAATTTGCCCTTTCTGAGCATCCATAGAGCTTCAGCCTCTGGTGTTAATCTGCCACTCAATGCCCCAAGGGAAAATGGACCAGGATTTTTTAGAGGTGCAGGAGTCCATGGTGTGTCACCCCATCATACTGAGCACTCTCCCAAGACGAGCCCTGAAAGTCAAGTTCAAAGTAGCAAGCAAATAGCACAAGAAAAGACATGTACAGATGAACCCCCTGCCACTAAGACAACAAGCCAAACTTCCACTTTTCATGACTAAGACAGCACATTAAAATTAATTGAATGAGCTCCAGCTCTCATGAAAAGGATGTTCCCTGGCTGTTCACCTGAATCCTTGCTTCTTTCAAAGATGCTTTTGTGTCATTAAACCAAACTTGCACTGCGTGTGCTCCTTGTAAAGCACAATGAGACATGGCAAGACCCAGGATCTGCCAGAGTTTGTTATTGAATTTGTAATATGCAATTGTGGGAATGATTATAATATCACCAACTGGATTTCATCTGTCCCCGCACATTCCCGCACGCAAGCTGAAATGAACAGTGACAGGAAAATGTTCTTGTTTGCACACGAATACTGCAATAACTAGCAATTTCAGGCAGAGAAAAGTAGGAGGGGAAAAAAGTTGAAGGACAAAGAACTCAAACATTAAATTCTTCAGAGAAGTTAAGTCTTAAACCCAATATCATTGAGGCCTTCAATGTGCCCTGAAGAGTGGTAAAAACAACACAGAGTTAATTCTCCCCCTAAATCTCTCATCCATCGACCACTGCTTTGCATGCCTTTTAAAGCAGAGGAAATTATATTAATTTCTCTAATGTGTGCAATGCCATAAGTTCTTTTTTTAATTATGATGATCAAAATATTGCTTAAAATTAAAGGCAGCTGCATTTGTTTCTGACGGATATCGTAATTGCAATTGTAAATTGGGAAATGTAATGTTTCCTGGTGCTGCTGTGAGTAATGGTTCTGAAATAATTATAGATAGGTAGATATAAATAAACCAAGAGATCTGTGAAAATAGAGCAAAAGCAAGCTAAAAGGGTAATTAGCTGGGCAAATAGGAACAGAAGAATCCAGTGCTCAAAAAAAATTTCAGAAGGTCTGTGGAGTTCTGTGGCTGTATTCATAGAATTTTGTAAAAAAAAAAAAAAATACAAACCTGATCTCCAAAAAGGTAGGGAAAAAAAAACCCAGAAAAATAATTAATTTCAGCTCTGCATTTACCATGAAGTTTCTTTGCTGTCTTTTATACCCTGTAGAGAAATAAACTCCTCTCCATGAGATACTGGGATGGGAATGCCACAGATAGAGCCCTGGTACTTTTGGGTTTTCCTGCCTTACCCTGAGGCTGTTACCCTCCGAGAGAGGGATGGAGTGGCTTTGCACCCAGGAACCATTTCTAGTCCATACAGCTTGAAGGAAAAGCAAAATAAAGGTTTTCTGGTATTGAGGCCCTGACAGCTAGAAAATGGCCAACTTAACCACAACATTTATCATCAGACCCTGAGCTATAACGAGCAATCACACTCCAGCTGGTTTATCATCAATAAACTGGGATGGAATATTAGTAACAATTCTGACAGTTTTAGCAGGTGAACACTGAAAAAAAAGAGCAGTTGCAAATTGGAGACCTCAGCCTGTATTTCCTGGGCTGCTAAACCCACTTGTTCAGCAGCTCCAGGGGGTGTTGCCATCTCACTACATCACAAGAGCCATACTGGAAATTGTGGACTGAACTGGTGAGCCATTGGGCAGAGAAACAGATGGCAATGGGAAACCAGTCAACAGCTGTACAACCCCCTGGAACATGCCCAGATGGAAAGAAGCTATCACGGGGCCAGATGACCAGAGGGCTGGACTTGTTCCTAGCACAGGCAGAATAAACAGAACACAGAGATCTGACACTGTTTTGAAGATGTTTCTGGAGAATTAGAGACATAGAAAACTGCAAAAAAACTGTGGAGCTCTGCTGCTCTGGGACAGACCAAACTTGTCCTTTATTGTTATGCCCACAACATTTGCAAATGCAAGTAGATCTGAAATCATTTAACATCTGCTGGAGAAATACATGTTCTTGCATGTGGAAGAAGACACTTTGACCTCAGTTGGAGCAACACCAAGCACCAGAATTTGACTAGTCAGGCAAAATTCCAAGAAAAGCCAATCCACCCCATAAAGCTGATTACCAAGAAACACTTTCCCTCTAGTGGGGACAGCAGGAGAAGACTAAAGATTTCACAGGGTTCATTAGAGAAACAGGGACCATTATTTTCCTTCTTCAGCTCATAGAATCACCTCCTGAAAGGATCTTTTGACAGACAGAAACAAAATTAACAAGGACACTGACCAATTGAAGAGCCTTTGTGGATTCTATAAACAGTATTGATCTTCACATTCACACAGAAATGAGTTAGATGCCAATTGTATATGAACTGAGCTGGTGTCTATTGTACACAGTTTGTTTCACTACCTGTGTGAATAGAAGCAGGTCTAAAACACACTGGGTGCCCTCAAGGGAAAAAACTGCTGAGGAGGGAGGGGGGATAGCTGTGAGATTACAAAGGTCTCCAGTTCAGTCCTCTGCTGTTGTCAGCAAGTGCCTACAGGAGGCCATTTCTCAGGTTATCAGGATGCTGTATAAAACCACAGGGAAACAGGTTTGGACTCCATGATCACTGGGGTGCTGATGTACATGGTCAGAGGCTAACCTCAGAGCTCCCAGCTAAAGGGGACCAGAGGAGGGACAAAACAGTGGATACAAAGTGATTAATGTGAAACTGGACTCCCCTCTGCTCCACAGGACTTTTCACTTGCACAAATCCAGCTGCATATTTATTCTCCTGTTTGGGAAACGACGGAATAGACACAGAGGCATCGAGCATCACTATCATCTCTCTGCCAGGCACTATGACCTTTCCCTTCCAGACCTTCAAAGACACCACTCAGTGCAGCCACCCTCCTCTGGGAGATGGAGGGATGCAGAGGTCCCTGGGAATGGGCAGAGTACCAGTGCTGTGTCCCCTTCTGTGCTGGCCTTATTTGAGAAGGGCAGCCCTGAGACATGACAAATGGTGTGACCCCATGTCACACAGCCCTACCTCCTAATCTGCATCATCATCATGAGGAAGAGCTTGGCCATGGAAGCTGGGGCTGGTTTAATCTTCTGCAGGCCTGTAATGACTCTGAACCCTCTGTCTAGCATCATTCAGCATGACTGCTTAATTACAGTAATTAGGGAGTGCAGTAGAAACCTGCACAGTGTGAAGGAGGAACTGCACTCGGGAAATGGATTCTCTGTCAGTTGGGTCCATTAGGAGGTCAGCCTGCCTGTCACTTCCATCTCTGTGCCAGCCCATACCCAGTTTGGGAGGTCTGTCAGAAACATGGTGGGTTGGACCCCATGGCCAAGGCAGGGGACATGCAGCTTCTCTTCTTTCACCTTTCCCTCCCATTCTGGGGCTGCTTTCCCATGCCAAGATCAAGCCCAGTGAAAGACCAACCCTGGCTCCTCCGTAGAAGAATATGATGTTAGAGGGGTGGGTGCCCCTGGGAGAAATGGTTCCCTCCATCCCAAGAGAAGGCATAGATCTTCCCAGAATGGTAACAAAATGCAATCCACATCTGCACCAGGGGTGCTGACCTTTCCAGTCATCCTCTGATTGAGGAACTCCTTCCCTGCCTGGTGGGATACCCCACATGAGCACACACAACTTTGTTCACACTTCAGTAGGTGACACTGAGCATGGCCAAGGGATGGATAAGAACCTGCCTGCAGCCAGGACAGAAATAATCCTGGCCCCACACCACTGCACAAAGGAAGAACTCTGGCTCTGAGTTAATGAACCATAAATTCCAGCTTAATGAGTTTTATACTGAGGAGAATAATTAATGTAATTAGCACTGATATGAAAATGATGGTACTCGAGCCCGGATTACAAGGGGGAAGGGAAGATCTGGGGGTGGGAGAAAGCTTGGAGAAAGCTCATCCTGTATGGTGCTGTTCACCCAGGAACAGGGCTGGATGAATTCTTGTCAGGCTTTAAAACCTCACCTCCCATCCACCGTAAAGGGAAGGAAAATAGAGCATGACAATATAGCAAAAAACCAGGGATCATCTATCCCTGTCTGCAGCAGAGAAGTAGAATCTTCACTGCAAATCTTTCCTGTGTTGTTCTTTAATTTGCAGCTCCCCTGTTCCCCTCCATATTTGTGGTATATTGTCTGCCTACCTGTGGTATATTGTCTGCCCCCTGTGGTGCTTATTTTTTGCTTTTACCTGAAATGCTCTTCATAAAGGTGAAGAAACAACAAGGTAAAGCAACAGCTCTTTAGCTATATAAGAATTTTGATATGTTTTATATATAAAGGTCAGTTCAAGAGGCAGTAATCCTGATACTTTAGTTTTGTAACTGCAGATCAATACATACATTCCCATATACACATAAAGTTGAGAGTGAGGCACTGACCATAGTACATTCAGCACTGGAGAAGGAGACCTCAAAACTCATCTTAAGTGTTGACCCTGCTTGCACATCTGATAGGGGTGGGGAAATAAAAAAAAAAACAAAGAGGAATGGGTGTGTTTCACAGAACCTCTGTTTGAGGAAGCATCTTTTTCACCTTACCTGTGCAAATTGCCTCTGATCCTGGGTTGTTGGTTGTGTTCCATTGCATGGCAGATGAACAAAGCTCTATCTGGGCACTGGTGGGACCCCCTGTGCTATGAACTGCAACACAGGAGATGAATCCCGATGATTTTCCCTTGTTCAGAAAGTAAATTGAGTCCTGGGGGGAGATGGCAGGTTCCAGAAATTCAGGATAAACTTGTCTTGGTTTTGTGCAAAGTGATGATAGCACTGCCAGCACTCTGCTTTCACCATCCTGCTTGGCTGCAGGGATCTGCATGCTCTCCTGGGATACTTTGGCCCTGAGGATAAGTTCTGGCTCTCCTTGAGAAACCACCCAGAGAAACTCTGGAGCAATATGTGCTGTTCTTTATCTCATGCAATCCAAAAAAAATGCCTACCTGGTGTAACCAGCTTTGGCTGCTGCTTCAACTGTGTTCAGCCTGGTGACTGCAAGAGCTTTTGTGTAGAGGCAACCAGGTACAGACATTCAGGTGTTGCCAGTTAGGAGGAGGAAGGGACGAGCTCCTGTTAAGCCCACCTGTGCCCAGTTAGGGCTGGCCCCAACTGTGCATGAGCAGAACTGGGGGACCAATAAAACCTTCCTCCTCGTAATGGGCAACACCTGATCGTGTTTACCTGGTTGCCTCTACACTTTTGCCTTCCCTTCATGACCCCACAGTTCTGTCATTTGCTAGCTTCATCTTTGTGCAGTGGAGCTTTTTTTTATTAAAAAATATCCTGGGGATTTTTCATTCTCACCATTAGTGGCTTGTGCTAAAAATCCTCTAATGGTGTATTGATCAGCTCTGTCTGATAGGGCACCCCCTAAGGAGGCATCAGCTTCATGTTCAGCTGGATTAGACTGACACCTTGTCCCCCCATGTGTGTCCCCCCTCTGTGTGTCTGTCTGTCTGTGAACAGCAGGATGCTCCTGAGGGCAGGCAGGCACAGGAGCAGGACCAGAACAGCAGGAGTGGCTGGGAAGCATGAATCCTGCTGCCTCCTGGGCTGCTGGGGCTGTACTGACAGCCCTGGGGTCTCCTGTCCCTGGGGAGTGAGTCTGCAGTCATGGGGCTGCAGAGCAAATCATAGAATTGCTTATGCTGGAAAAGACCTTCAAGATCATCGAGTCCAACCTCATCCTAACCCTATAACCCTATCCTGATGGCCCTCACAGGACCACTTGCTTCTCTTTTCTTTTTTTTTAAACCAGAGGGGCCCCTTTAAAGGTGGGGGATTCCATGCTGTGGCCTCTTTCTCGTGTGAATCCAGCTCTTGTTAATCCCAGATTAAGCAGGGAGTGCTTCCCACCAGCTGGTGCAGGGCCCAGGCTTGCCCCTGACCACAGCACGTTTGATCACCACACACTGGTGGGGAAGCACCCAGAGCCCCTTCCCACTCCCTGCTCCACGGGTGCCAGCAGAATATGTAGTGAAGGAGCAGCAGAGATGGAGCTGTCTCCTTCCCTCTGCATTATGGATGGGGTAGAAGAGGGGTCTCTGGGCTCCCCATCTCTCTCTGATGGTGCAGCAAAGGCAGGGATGATGGATTTGTTATCTTCAAACAACATTCAGTGTCTGCCTGCCTGTGGAATCAGGAGTGCTGCTTGGCAGCAGAAGGAAATCAGGGCACTTGGAAGAGCAGTGGGCTAGAGAGGAGGGGGGCCCAAGGGATGGCTTCACCTCTACCTTCCTCAACTTGCTGCTGGCCCAGGGGACCCGATGGTTGTGGCTTTGAATCTGTTCCACCCACTTGCATGGGAAGCCTGGGAGGAGGCTTCCCAAAAAGGTCACAGGTAAAATGCATGAATGGAAAGAGCCATCTCTCCCAGAGCACTTGGTTATGTTGTCATTGTTCTGAGGGCAGAGTTATAGCAGTACACCAGGCATGGCCTTGCAGGTCACCTGAACACTGCTCCTCTCTTCCCTTTTACATCCCATGTCCCCACCAGGGAAGGATGCAACCCAAGAGGCAGGTTCCTCAGGACAGCCTTTGAGAAGAGGCAGAGCTCAGCCAGGAGCTCCAGCATGAAGGCAGGAGCATGTCTGCACATGTTCTTTTTGGAGTGTGAATGTGCATGGGATGATGGAAGTAGAGAGCAACTCAGGGAGAAGTCAGCTCTGGGAGAAAGGAGAGATCAAGCACCTCAGACAAGTTTCACAGCTATGAGAGAAGTAGTTGTAACTCCTCAGTTCACTTTTATTTAAGTTCTGTGATCAGTCTTTTCCATCTCAAGAGCTCTTGTGTCAGTGCTACCAACATCAGAACAGAAATTATGACATTTCACCCCAATAACAGGAAGAATGGCTTCACGTCTCACACCTGTAAGAATCAGAAATAAAACCAGTTCCACCTGTGTACTGCTAGCACGATCACACCCCACCAGTTTCCTGTTCAACTTGTTCAGCAATCCACCTCCAACAATGTTCCTGGATGTCTCTCTTCCCGGAGAAGGGATCTTTTAAAATCAGTTTGCACCGTGGCGGGAGGAGAACACCTCTCAGCTGTATGACTGCAGCAGGATTTCTGTGCCTGAGAGGTCACTGCAGACATGGGTGGCCTTATCCTGGAGCAAAGCAAGCCTGAAGCCCATGGCAAGAGCTGCAGCAAAGTTTGGAAATCAGGCAAAAGTTGTGCAATGTATGGAAAGGGAGGGAGGAATAAGAACCCTGAATCAGAACCATTTCTAATTGCAGCTTTGTAAAACTGAAACGATGGACTTGAATCTCATGATCTCTTGTCTTCAGGGGTATTCCCCCTTTTCCTAAGGTACAAAGGAATTAGGTGGGGTGTGGAGGCTCTCTTTTGCCATTTTTTTGAGACGAACCCAGTCATTAAGAAGAATGTTAATAGGTGAAGAGATTCAAGACATTCCTAAGCTTAATACACGTGCTGCCATAAGTCACACTATTGCTTTGAGTTCAGCCTTTTCTATCTGTTTCCCTTTCTGAGGACTAAAATCTCTCTGCTTTGCTGAAAAGCACAGTAAAACCCTTCGTGGCAGTCTTCTGTAGGCAGCTCAAATTAAAAGCTGCACAAAGCCACTGGATTTTCTCTGTACCTCTGCCCCTTCCCCCTCCTCCTCAAAGCATCCTTCCTCCAGCAATGAAAACCACCTGTGGCATGTCCTCTGCCTCCTCTGGCAACCAATCATTTTGTTTAGCTTGTATCTGAACACCTGACCATATTCCCCTTCTGAATTAAGTTCTTAGAACTGCCTGAAACTGCAGCAGGTGATGGATCCCAATCAAATCTACTTTCATCTCTACTGTGCATGCAGCATCCTGCTATTGCAGGCATGCAAACAGGGCAGGGTGCAATGGACTTCTGTTCACTTTTTCTCCATGTTCAGGGGTTCTGGGTTGATTCCAAGATGTCAGACCCCCAGGTTTTCCAGCACCTCATCACCTTTCCAAACAGAGCCACCAAAGGCAGATTTGCGAGACTCCAAATCATGGTTCCTTTGCTGAGTTGATGTGTTTGCTGTGGCTTCAGTTCAGAGCACACCCAATTTCCAGCTCCGTGGTAGCCAGAAAGTACTGGTATGTTGAGAAAAAAAAAGAAGAGAGAGAAATACATTATTTGAATCAAGACACGTAGTGCTTGAGTTCATTGGTGTTGAGAAAATGACTGGCTGAATTCTCTGAAGACTGGCAGAGGAAATGTGAGTCCAAATGACTCCAAAGGGGTTCCATCAGTCAGGTCCAAAAAGATGGTATTGGAAAAGTTGTATTTAATGCTCTTGGGCCCCTAATCCTGCAGGAAGGAGAGCACTCCATGCCCCAGCACATTTGAAAGCTGCTCTGCCTGTTAGAGGTATTGTCAGACCTTGGCCAAGAAATGCACTGGTGCCCTTTCATCCACACCTCACCCAGCCAAGCAGAGCAAGGTCACCTAGCTGCTACAACAACCTGTCAGTCTGGTGGGAAACCACCTCCCTAGAGTGTGCAGCAGTTTCCATCCACAGAGATGAAATCTTGTCCATGTGAGCAGCTACCACAAAGCACAGAGTGGTACCAGGGAAGCAGAGGGGTGGGAAGAGTCGGTTCTCCAAAGGGATGTTGGGTGCCATGCAAGGGCCCAGGGGAATCCATGCATGGACTGTCATCCTCACACAGTGTGGACTATACTAATGGAAGTATAAACTTCTCTCTTCTACACAGATCTATTTATTAGCCCCCAGGGGATCCACGAGGCAGTGTGAACACAGATGTGCTTCTCTGCGGAGGAAGAGGGACAAGCAGGATGAGTCTTGAGGCTACTCGAGGCGATGGGAACACAGAAAGTGCATAGAACAATTACAGCTGTTTAGATCCAGGTATACAAAAATAAAATGGTGCCTCAGTCCATATGGCATGGCAGGAGGTGGGCTGGTAGGATCCAACATGATCATCATCCCTCCTCTCATCGGGAGGCTTTCATCCTGGTGATAGTTTGGCTTTGTGTTCATACAGATAGCACAGGTGTGGTCCCCATCTCTCCCTCCCACATGCACTTTGCTCAAACATCCTCGTGGTTTCCAGAATGATGTTAAGTGTGCAATGTCTGCAGAATGCCAAAAAGCCAACCCGAGACAAAGGGAAGCAAATGCCTTTGCCCCAAGAAGGAATATCCCCCTGTTAGAACTGTCCCACCTGTCATCTCTCTTATGCCATACCTGGGTGAAACAGATGGGAGTTATCCTTGCAACCAAGCTCTTATACAGGATGTTCATTACTTTTTCTTCTCTTACTCTTCTTTGCTGTTGTATGCATTTAAGTGTACATCTATATTTACTTTGCTTCTAATACAAGTGAACACAAATGTGATGTGGAGATAAATTCCCTTTTCTGAAACACTTTGTGGTCGTAGGAATGTACACATTTGGATTTACACATCCACACACATTCCAATATAAAAAAAAATGTAGTCCCAACACTAAGATGCTTTTTTAAAAGTTAAAAAGGCCAGATTCCTCTGTTGGCTTCTATTCTTCATTAAGAGCAAGAAGATTACCTGAAATAATGATTTATTCTTTATATTCTGCCTGAGTTAATTTTAAAATTCCAATCAACAGATGCAAGGAAGAGAGGGAGAAAAGCTAGTGGGGGGCCACATTAGGCTTTCCTGAAAAGGAAAATTAGAGAGAATGTTTTCCTTTCTAATTTTTATTCCCCTTTGGGTTTCAGGTTATAAGATGGTTATTTAAAGGATGCTCTCTCAAAATGTGTTGGCTTCAAAACATGTCCCAGTGCCATCTGGATTTCAGAATCAATCCAGAAGACTGGGAGTGGAAGCAGGAGGGAGAAAGGACAGACACAAAAGCCCTAAACCAAGTTTTTTTTTTTCTATTCCGGGGTTGGTTTTGAGTATTTTTCATTATAAGCATCTTATTATTTGGTTCACCAATCTTGGCTGTTCAACGGGGATTTCCTATCCCCACTGCCAAGGGGGAAACAAAACTCTCCAAAAGAGGAAAAAAAAAAACCAAAACAAAACACTACTGCCTCAGGTTTCAGCACTGGTTGTGCTGTGAAGCTTCACATAAGCTGGAACCAGGGATGTGAAGAATCCACACCCAGCTCCTCTGGTGCAAACAGTGTCGAGATCCACACGAGGAAACCTGGGGATATTTAGTTAGGTTGGGCACATCCCATCTGACACAGGGCAGCTGTCACCCACATAGGCATGCACAGACAGAGCCAGCTTGATACAGGAGGGGCAGGATGAGAAAAGAAAGATGCAAATACTGAACTGGACATGGGCAAAGGCAGAGTGTTCCCTTGAGCATTAGCAAGCCAGGCAGGTACTTAACCTAATCATGTCAATTACAATTGCAATCAATAAATAAAATAAACAGTGGCAAAAGGTGGATCTAAAAGGCCTTGACTGTTGAGCAACAGGGTCAGGAGAAGTGAAAAACATCAGCTTCTTCATTTTGGTGTTCTGACACTTTAAACATACTGTTCCTTAGGACAGATGTAAGGAGCCCGGGAACCGGGAGGTGGGCAGCAGAATGAGATGTCAGAATGATGAGGATAAAGATCTTGTGGGAGATCTGACAGGGGGGTATAAACATGAGGGATCTTCTCCAGATATCGATCTTCATGTGAGTTACAGCGGGTCAGGTAATCACTCGCATTCGATATCTCTGAGTGACACTTTCCAAAGTTCTGTAAGTAGAGACAAAAGTCAATGGGTGAAAACTCTGGGATTGTTAGCAAGCAAACATACAGCTCTTCAGTTCCTTGCTGAGACACACATGTAACGAGCAGGATGGAAAGTTAAATAGTTCTGCTTTCTGCTTCAGAAAAGGAGAAACCCGGGTGATAAATCCTCACATTTCAAAGTTTTTGTCTCATTGCCTGGAATACCCCTACTGCTGATGAACATGCAGAGATATTGCATGGTTTGCCCCTCGTCTGCAAATGCTCTGCCTCTGGAAAAAATAAGCAGTCAGCCAAAGAGAACAGTTTCTTTTCAATACTCCTAACTCTTCCACACCTGAGGTTTGAAAAAGCAGTGCTTGTACTTATCATTAATCTAACCCAAGCTCATGCTCTTTCATTTTAAGGGCACATGTGTCTAACCTGGGACTTTGGAGGTGAAATAGTTTATTTTGTCTCTTGTTTAGCTAGCAGGTAGGACTGCATGTGCTAAGCTTTACCTGTGTGAGCAGCTCCACTGAAAGCCCTGGGGCCAGTTTTGTAAGTCAAATCAACTCCAGAGAACATAAAGCACTTGAAAGATCAAGACCGCCCTGTGGTCCCATGATCTTCCGTGAATTCTTATGGATGTTTTGCAAAAATTTCATTCTTCCTCTTTAACTGCCAAATGAAATGGAAACCCCTCGGAGCCCAAAACGCTTTGATTTATACGGAGATAATTTTGCAGAGGTGTGGCAAGCAGTACTGAGGAAACATTGCTTGTTAAAGTGCAAAAGTTGTGGGGACCCTTTTTCTCCCAGAAAGCTCCATGCCAACAGCAGAACCCCCACCCTCCCTGCCCTGGGGTGCCTGCTGGGCAGCCCAGGGGACTCATTGGAGAGCAGAGCTTTCCCACAGCCCAGGATCTGGCTCCCCAGAGGGTGGCAGCAGATGGGAAGGATTCCTCCCTGCTCACAGCACCTTTCCTTCAGTTTGAAGTCCTGCAAGATGGCCCGAGCAGGAGGGATGGCTAGTGAGGACAGCATGCTGGTCTTCAAAATCAACCCACATTCATGGGATTAGCTCCTCTAACCAAGGGCTAATCTCTTCTCTGAGAGAAAATGCACTGGCTATCATCTTTATGCTTGTGGTTTGAACTGGGGCTGGTTGAAGCAAGTACCTTGCCCTTGAGTCCTTCCTTGTTCACTTTCAAAATACCAGCCACAGTCAGTTTAGTGGAAAGAACAAAGACTTGACCCTCAGGAGAAAAGGCCTGAAGGAACAGAACAATCTAGTCTGCTCATCTGCTGCCAGATCCTGGATAAATATTTCACCAGGTTGCTTTAAAAAATCATATAGAAAACAAAGTGTCAACACTAATTTATTGATGGTTCAGACTGCTAGGAGAGGCAGCAAGCAAGCTGGAGGACTGCAGAGTCAAAAGGCAACCTCAGGAACTGCCTCACAACGAAGGCTCCCAGAGGTTGGAAAGTTTGTCTGAGCACCAGGAAAACAGCAACCTGACTTCCATCTCCTTTTCCTTGCCAAAACTGAATACCCCACTGCTCGAGCTTTTAAAAGTCACTGATCTTGACCTGCCCAGATAGCAAAGAATAACTGCGTTGGTATCTGAGATTCAGGTGGGTCATTCCCACAGCCACCTCATGAGGTTTTGTCCACTGATAAGTGAGATCTCAACTTTCTGGATAAAGCTAACCTGAAAGGAAAGTTGCCTCAGTGACTGTATTTAGTAAGAAATAGCAGGCAAGAGGGTCTCTTAGCAAGGCTGGCAGTCTGCTATCAGTGAAATGGGAGAGGAGGTTCTTATGCTTTTTGAGCATGCAATAAAAAAACTCAGGGCTTCATACCAATATGTGCACTCAAAAAGGGTAATAGAAAGGTCTAACAGAAAAACTTTCTCAGTTAACTAGACATCTTGTGCAAATTGAGTTGACATCTAACACTGAAAGAAGCTGAGGAGGTTATGGGATGCTATTTCATGGGCTGCCTATTGACAATACAGTGCATCAGCAAAGCTGTTCATCTCGCAGTTAGTGTGGGCACGGAACAAGAACCCACGAAACAGGACTAGAGAAAATAAGTGCAATTTTGTCAGCACTTCTATTGAGTATGAACAAACTCTTCTTTTCTTTCTGGTCAGTGCTTTGTGCTCACTCTTCATAGGTGTGAGCAAAGGCAAAGCAGGGCAGCTAGAAAATGCCAGCATCAAGCTCAAAGGAAGAAGCATCCTTGTCTCCACTCACCTATCTTCAGCAAGCCAGGAGTCACATTGCTCCAGCTGTGTTCCCTGATCTCATTTCTAAGTAGCAAAAGGGAAGTGAACAAAATCAGCCTGATGGTTTTTTAACATATTTAGCAGGCGCTGCCCTTTGACTTCCTTCCCCAGTCCCACTGTGAATTTTCCCAAACCTAATTTATCTTTAACAAAGTTTGAAATTAAATTAGGGATAATTAACTAATTAAATTGAACTGGCACACAATTCTGTCACCTTCCCCCACCTGACTTCCCCCACTTGCCTTTGTTTCCAGCATGACTCCATGCAATTCTTCATTATCTGGGTTATATCCTCCCCTCTCAGTTTTATTTTCAAGAGCTTGATTAAAGGGGATGTCAACCATCTATCCATTTCAGACATCCTGGAAGATTACCTTTAAACAGTCTTTATTTGATTGAGTTAGAGAGCTTTCATTTCAGCTATGTCTTACTCTCAACCTTTCTCCTGAACCAAAAATAAGAACATTCCATCATGATGCTGGGAGCCTTACATCCTCTCCTCCTTCTTTTTGGATTCCCTGTTCAACATTTTTGAGGTGCTTTTCAACTTTCTAATATGGCCACAACTTCAGATGTCTTCTGACATGCACCTGCTCCCTGACACCTTATCTGTGAGGGAATAATCACTGTCCAGGTTAAAGAACAAACCTTAACTTGTCAGGGATGGGTAGGCAGCAGTAGCCCTGAGCCTGCTTTTAGGAGGGGTTGATTTTTGTAAGGGTAAAACAGAGCAGGTGGGACACCAGGGCTCAGCCCTGGGTTCAGAAAAAGTGGAGGAGCATGAGGAAAGCTGAAATTCTCAAAATACAGGGGAGGAGCTGATGAGGGGTGCACCCACAGACTTATGCAAGTATTACTTATGCAGAAAACCTTTATATAAAACTTATATACTATATATTTTTATATATATACACTTATAAAACATAAGTACTGTAACTTATATATTAAAACTTAGAAACTTATTACGTTGCATTCCTCTTTGCAGCATGCTTTTAACTCTTGCTTTCTCTTCCTATAGTATCCACCCGTTCTGCATTCCTACAGCATCTTAGACCATCATTAATCTTAAATATTTCCCTCCATGCTGTTTCTTCCCTAAGTCCTTCTCTCTCCCCTGCTGGAGCCAGGATGGGGTTTTTATCCTTATTTGCAAATGGGAAGCTAACAAGGAGCCACCTGAGTTCTTTGCTTTGTTTCTCCTGTAGCTGGTGCAGGTTTAACAGTTTTATAGGTGTAGTCAGAAAGTAGAGCTCATGGTTTTGAGCTTTTCCTGCTGTAACAGGGACAAGAAATTCCCAAACAAAACTGAGAGCAGGAGTGTGGGGAGCTGAAGGGGAAGGAAATAATTTTAAAAGCAGAAAAAAAAAAAGAAAAAAAAATAAAAAAAGATCCCCCTGATCTGTGGTGTGTCTTAGAAGGGAGATTTTGTGGCGGTGAGATTACACCTTCAAAGCACCATATGACTGGCTTTATTTTTACTTCAGAGAAACTGGGAGGATTTCCAAATTTGGATTTGGAGGATTACTGTCCTTTTGCTGACAGTAAAATCCTCCACCCTGGGGAGGACAAGGCGAGACCTCCCAAGATGGATTAGGGAGTGCTTGCCTGGTTTTTAACAGTGGGAGTGGTCCTCCAGTCCAGCCCAAGGAAATGTTGGGAATAGAAGGTGAGGTTTTAAGGGAAGGTGGCTGCTTTTGACCACATCTTCCTCTGGGCTGTGATTTTCATTTTTCTCCCTGCATGCAAGTGGCTGTCAGTGCTGCTGCCTCTTGGTGACAGCCTGGCAGCTGGGAAGCACCTCTCCCCAGTCACAAACACATCCCACAACCAAATGGAGAAAAGAAAAAACCAAACCAATCTAAAACTTACTGTCCACTCTCGCTCGTTACGTCTACGAAGACCTTGATCCTCATTCTGGTAGCAGGGGTGGGTGAGACACCACAAGAGAGAGGTTACCACTCAGTCCAGGCCAGGCCAGCTGCAGACACTTACCTAGGAAGGCTTTTGCTACAGCAAGGGAACTACAGGGCTGCTTCCAACACAGGAAAACCAGGGACCAGAGGGATAAAAGCAGATTGACCTAACTCACAGCACACCTGCCACCTGTGTGTTTCTGCTCCACCTTCACTCACCTCTTAGCACAGATATTCCTGGTCTGCACAGAGGCACTACATCACCAGGACTGTCCAGCAGGACTTTTTACAAGTGCCATTGTTCTCCTGATAGAGATGGTCCAGAACAACCACTTGGAGGCTTGAATGTGGGCTGAGACCCCACCAGTCCCTGCCACAGGAGCTTGGTGACACTTAGACAAAGTGGTCAGAAAACCAGTCAGGTCTGGTCTGATTTTAAGAAGGAGAGCTCCAAGTCAGATAATCTTTCTCCCTCTTCCTCAAACATCCCATCGTGCTGTCTGCTCCAAACTCACACAACACAGGCTTTTTTATTTTTACATACACAGTCCCTCTGTGACTGTCACTTGTTCACTGACTCTCTTGGATGCAGGAACTTCTATGTGTTCCCATATTCTTTCACATACTCTCCCACCTTGTTCTTTCACACATGCACATATGCTCCTTCTTATCTATAGTTGCTTCCATGCACACAAACTCTTCTATTTTTTTCCTTTTTTTTCTTTTTTAATTTTTTTTCCTTTTTTTTTTTTTTTCCTTCCCTTTTTTTTCTTTTTTCCCCACTTTTAGTCAGTTCCCTTTTCTTTGCCTCCCCTTCTTGTACTGACTAGCTTGGAAAGGCCCTCTTGACATCTCCATGAAGTTTCTGGCTTCAGCTTCTGCACATCCTAGAACTGCTGCTTTGCTTCGTGCTGCTGAGCCTTTACCAGCACTCCCCAAAACCAAACCTCAGGCTGAGAGCTGCACCCTTCAAACCCACCTCGTTCCTCCCTGTGACTGCAGAGGGGGCAGAGCCCTGTTCCAAAACAAAGCCATCAACCCTTTCCCCCTCCCACATGCCTCACCTCACTGCAGAAAGCAAAGGGGGAAAAAAAAAAAAAAAAAGCCGTAAAGAGCATGCACAGGAGGCAAGGCAGAGAAACCCCTGTAAGCACCCCCAGAAAGAAAAAGGGTGGCAAAGAGAGCAGGAGGCATGCGGGAGATGGAGGGAGCGGGGAGGATGCGCACTGGACCACTCCGCGGGGAGGGGAGGGATGCAGGGAGGGATGTAGGGAGGGATGTAGGGAGGGAT
>JAAWXA010000044.1:1359031-1385882 GCA_038090715.1 Florisuga fusca
GTATAAGAGAGGTGACTTCAGAAGGGCAGAGTGAGGATGGCAGAGTGTGACCGTGTACCTTGAGGCCAGAATCTGAGGGGGAAGGGCCTAGAGTGACATGCGCTAGCGTAAGCTGGGCTGGATGGTTGCATACTCGACTAGGTCTCCGCCAGCATGGATGGAGGTCCGAGGGCTGGGTGACGAGGCCAGAGCTGAAGTGTCCAGCTCTGCATAGTGGACATCACAGTCCTTGTTGCCAGAGTTCTGGAGAGAAGAGAGCAGCAAGGCAAGGGGGAGGGGGGGGATGACACAGGAGGGAGGATTTGGGGTGGAAGTAAGGGAGCGAGAGCACAGGAAGCGTGCGGAAGGTGGGGAGCAAGTGAATGAGACAGGAGAGGGGGTGAGTGAAAGGTGGAGGGAGAAAGAAGAAAAGGGTGGGAGGAGGGAGGAAGGAAAAAAAAAACAGTTAAAAAGAGGGAGGTAGGGAGGTAATGAACAGTCAGTCTGGTAAAATCCCAAATCAAAGGTCCCAGTGGCGCTGCTCCCCAAATCCACCATCGAGCTGAGCACTCCCAGCACCTGCTCCATCTGCCCCTTTTACTGAAGTTGCTCCCAGCAGCATCTGACTGCTCTGACCTTCCCAGCAACCCTTCTGGGATCAACATTTTCTTTAGCCAGAGGTGGTTGGGTGAATTCAGACTTCATAGGACACCTGAGCTGTCAGTTTTGACCTAGGAATTTGGGGTTCATCACAGCACACTGGAGGCAAATGCAGGTCTGGAGGCATGAGTGAAAATCATGGGGAAGGTTTGAATTTCGGATGTCAGGAGGGAAACACCTGGGGGAGCTTCAAAGCCACATCTCCAAGGGCAAGTTTGTAGCAGACACATGACAAAAGGGAAATTCACTGTTTACCCAATACTGTTGTTTTTCCCTAGCATGGGGGCTGTAGAACTCTTCTGAGCTACATTTTTACACTAAGCTTGGCTGCACAGTGTGCTACTGCAGATTAACTATGCAGCATGATTTTGTCATTGTAATAACATCTACTAGATGCTAAAAGCATCCTTCTTTGGCAAAAAAAAAATATTTGTGGGTGTTCCCTTACTAAGTGGGCTTATCAGGAAAAGCTGCATGAATGGAATATTATCCAATTTGTCTGATCACTCCTACCCAGGCATCTTTCATGCTTTGCAAATAATAATGGTCAGAGGACCTTGGGAGGCAGGATGGCCTGGAAACCTCACTGCTCACTGGGGAAAATGAGTCAGCAGGAGGAGCCCTGGTGTCAGTAGCCAAGCTATGAGGGGATACCCTGGATACTTGCCCTGTGGAGTTCAATACTCCCTTTTGGGGCTGGTTTCCTGCCAGCACTGGCCAGGCATCTGCTGAGCATCTCTGGGAGGAGATAGTTGTCTCTTCCAAATGAAACAGCTTTTCAGTTTCTCTGTCCCCTTCCCAAAAAGGCTTCATGGGATGGCAGTTATGCAAAAGGTGTTTAATAAGTCTTTACCTCCTCATTCCTATCTTGTCTACTTAGTCTCACTCCTCTCCAAAATAGTGCTTCCTTCCCACAGCAGCTGTGTTCTCCATGGAATTCCCCTGCTTGCTCATCAGCATCCTGGTAATTGCCCAGTAAACTGCAAAAAACCATTTTGCTGTCTGCAGTAGTGAAATTTTCCCTTTCACTTGTGCAAATGGATATTGCTGACATGTACACTAATCATACTTCTGCTCCTGCATCCCCTGGTACCTCCACTTCTCTCGCTCATGCTCTCTCTCACACAAACACAGCCTCTCTGTGACCCCCAGGCACTGCCATGTGCACACAGCACATTTCTGCTTGTACCCACACCCATGGGACTCAGCACACTGACACACGTGGGTGCTGGCACTCTCAGACATTCACAGTCTTTGTAGGTGTTACCTGAAACACACACTCACCTTTCCATTCCATTCATATGTAAACTAAAGCTTTCACCCCTGGTTGTCCACTGTCCTTGCTTATTTCTGTTCTCTCAGCTTCCTGTTGTCTTTCCCACAGTTTGCAACACATAAACCTACATATTCATTTGTAGCTCTTGACACAGGGCCCACCCCTGCTCTCTTCTCTCTCTGCAGACATGCCCCAGCCTCTCCCCTTCACCTGCTCCCCTGCCAGCACACATCTGCACACATCTGCATACACATGCCTGCACATCCTCTTTGTGGAATCCTCCTCCACCTGTCTTTTTTTTTTTTTTTTTTTTTCCTGGCACCACTCCTCTGGCACCCCCTCTCTCCCTCTTTGCCATTCCTAATCACTTTCTGACTCCTGTTCTAGTGCTGTGAAATTGTCAACCCCAGGCAGTGGCTTTCATGCCGCGTTGTGATAAATCTCGTTTATCCCAAATTATGAGGCTTTGCAGAATTCATTTAAAGCTGAATGCACCCACCCCTTTTTCCTGCAGAATCTGTTCCTTTCAACTCTCATCTTCTTCACTGTCCTCCCGAGACAAAGCTCTGGATGAAGAGCAAGCAGAACAAGAATATCCTGTCTTTCTTCTGTGCCTTCCCCTCCAAAGGATCCCAGCACCATGTATACAGCAGCACAGCTGCCTGGGGGAGGGGGGGCTGTATCATGGTGAGGCTGGCAGATGCCCAGTGAAGCTGGAGGCAATGTGCTTCCCTCCTCATCCTCCAACTGACCTACCTGCTGTGCTTTAGGGGTGAAAAAAGCAATGCCTTTCACAGGTCCTGCAGAAGGAGGGCAAGAGCTGGCTCCTTTGGAAGGGGGGCCTGGGCCAGGTGATGCACATCTGTCCCTGGCTGTGGCAGCAAATACTGCCTCTTATCTGGGAAGAATCCAGGAAAACCAGCACTCCTTGACACCCTCCTTCCCCTTGCCAGTCATGAACTCGAACAGCCTGCTGCACACTCAGAGGATGCAAAGGTTTAGCAAGAAATGGGAGCAAGCCTCGTCCTGCTCCTGGGGCAAAAAGCCAATCATGTGTGTGATGGGGGAACCTGGTACCATTAACAGGGACTGCCAGCCAAGCTGGCCAGAGGACAGGGCCAGTTCTCTGCTGTGCTAGACTTGTGGCCAGAGCAGACACAGCTGTGGCAGCAGTGATTGAGTCACAGACACCACATCCCCGCTGCAAAGGGAGTTTCTTCATGGCCAAATGAAACAAGGGCTCCACAGGCTGTCACCTCTTGGCTAAAACCATGGGTAAGGAGCAGCGAGTGTGCCACGCATGGGACGTAGAAATGCATCTTCTCAGACCCGGACTGAGAGCAGCAAACTCGGTTGCTATGGTTACGGAGCAGTTACCCATCACGCCCCATCTCACATCACTAACTCTGCCACTTAATTAACCGCCTGCTCGTTATTTCCCAAAATGAGCTCCTCCATCCTCCTGCTTGCTTGAAATTTGGCTCTCGGATGCTCTCCACAGAGCAGCCAGTCTGGCTCTAGCATCCTCTGTTTCATTTAAAATTCACCTACCACTTAGCAAGGATTAGAAAGAGCTGCAGACAAGCCCTGGGACTGACAATGGGTTGCAAAGGGAAGTTTTTCTTTAGGGACACCAGCAATTTTCAGCTAGAATGAGCTAAATACTTCATTCAGCTCAGCACAGAACTCTGTCTTTTTATTTTCAGTGCCCTCAGCATCTGTCTTGCTGCAGACTTCTGCTAGCTAAATGTCACTGGGCCCTGTCCTTCTATTATCTGCACAGGAATACACATTAAATGGCCACACCAAGCTGAACCTGAAGGTGGATTATAATTAGTTATGTTCATAAAATATTACTGTGCCATTGGCTGATATTTGTACTGACTTCTCAAACAAATGGGTTCACGTTGTTGAGATCTGCAGGCTTGGTGCAGATCTGAACCACCCTTTGTGGAGGAAAGTTTTGAGACCTGCAGCATGGGGATCCTGTGCCTCCCATGAGGAGTGGGGGGAGCAGCCTTATGCCATGGGGTGAGGGAGGGAAAGGAGCCTGTCACAGGCCTGGGAGGAGGCAGATTTTCTCTTTTCTCATCCAGGGAGGAGTCTAATCCTACCTGTTCTCTGTTTCTTATGCCTTCGCCCTTTGAATCTAACATTTCCTCCTGCAGACTCAGTCCTTGAAAATCAGCTTTTCCCACATGGCTCTTTTCCCACATCTCTCCCTGACCCTTAATCTCTCTGCTGCTGCTGCCACACATTAGCATCTCCCTATCTGAGGCTGAACAAAAAAGGGTGTGTGTGTGTGTGTGTGTTAAAGAACCTGTTGTCAGCTGAGAGTCAAACACTGGCAAGCTCTGCCCTGTAGGTAATTGTTTTGTGAAGCTCTTGCTGCAGCCCATGCTGCTCTTCAAGAGCTGCTTTATCCAGCTGGAATTCTAACAGGGGTTGGGGAGGTGATCCTGGGGTGGAGTATCTGGTTTGTAGGCTAAGGTGTCACATGCAGGGAAAAATGAGACTGGCCCAGGTTGTGATAGTCCTCTGGTGATGATCTGGAATAAGCAGGTGTTTTACTGAGGAATGGCCCACTAAGACCCATGGAAACCAAGGATAAAAGGGGCAAATGCTGAATTAGAGTCAGTGGTATCTGAGAGGCAGGCTGGGATCAGACTGTGAGGTTGCCTTCCTCCAGAAGAGGATGC
This sequence comes from Florisuga fusca, assembly GCA_038090715.1. Taxonomy (NCBI): domain Eukaryota; kingdom Metazoa; phylum Chordata; class Aves; order Apodiformes; family Trochilidae; genus Florisuga; species Florisuga fusca. The sequence goes on from JAAWXA010000044.1 coordinate 1,363,646, forward strand.
TCCTGGCCTGGGAAGGCTGCTTGTTCACCCTTGCTGGATGGTGAGGGTCTTTTAGTTTGCAGAGTGAGAGAACCTGTGTGAAAAGCAGTGGGGCTGGGGGTGAGGATGGGGCCAGGCAGCACGATGAGCACCCTGAGCTCCTTACCAGTTTGTCAGCATAGGGAGAGGGCTCGGTGGCTGCCATGTCATAGTATGGGGTCTGCAGGGGGAGCTTCTGGATTTCCTCCTGGTGTTTCATGTTGTCTAAATGAACAACCTGTAAGAGAGGTGAGAGAATAGGGATGAGGAGAGCAAGTACTATCCTTCTGCCACAGCTTGGGGCAGCACCTGCTTCAGGTGACAGCACCAGCAGACATCACCATGAAGGGCAGTGCATCTTACCTGCTCCCTTGCTCCTGCTCTGCTATTTGCATCCTGTTCCCTTTCCTTCTCACATCCCTCACTGCCACTCATGACATTCAAGATGGTGGGGATGCTGCAAAGGCCTCACACTTAGGAGCCCATCTGAACACCATCTCATTTAGAATTCACTCCTCACAGAAGGGAGTAAGCAGGATCCAAATTATATCTTTCAATTAGTGCCAACCTTTGGGGATTCTGGGCAGACAAGTCCTTACTTTCTGTCCCTCAAATCAAAACCATGGACTTCTTTGCTCTTGCAAGCCTGGTTTTCCAAAATTTAGGCACTGTGGACACTGCTTGGAATCACAGAGGGAGGAGCTTGCAGCTGGGCAGGGGAGAGGTACCTGGATGTCTTCTGTAGTCAGGTGGCTTTTCATCTCCTGTTTCCTCTTTGGTGGAGGGGCAGGTTTGTGAGATGGAGGCAAGTCCATTCTGCAGATAAAGAAGTGAGTGCTGATCAGAGAGCAAGAGAGAGGGGTCTGTAACAAGCTGCATCCTGCATGCACTGAATATTTGATTGCATTTGTCACCAAACTGCCAGTATAATAAAACACATTATTCTCTGTAACCCCCCATGCCCTCTTTTTCACCCCAATTAGAATTGTTAATAGAAAGAAACTCCCTCCTAGCATTCTATTCCTAATTCCAACTAAATCCTCATGTCGGATTGCAGGTCCTGAGGGTGCAGCAGGGATACCTCCCTCCTGGCACTGTTTTGGAAGAGCACCACATCATCCCATGGGACCTGGCTTATTCTATGGCTGCAGGGTACCAGAAAGTGTCTGGCAATGGTCGCTGCACATCAACAAGGTAAAGTCTTCCCTAATTCAGGAGCTTATCTGGAATGGTAGCCCCTGCCATGGGCTTCCTTGGAGGCTTTTGAATCTTCCTCATAGACATGCTGTGCCATGCAGGGACTTTCATCCCTGTCCCCCACCCAGGGGATCAGCTTTTGCCCCAGAGCATAGGAATTGGCAGCCAATATAATCCTAGCCTGGAGACTGTCTCTGCACATTCTGTTCATGTCCACAGATGTGTCTAATCCTTTTACACAACTTATTAAAATTCTGATCCACTAATTAGCTGGCACCCCCCCCACCCCACCCCCTCCCTCTGTACAAACTTCACCAGATGATAGAGAAGAGAGACTTTGCTTGGCAAACCAGTGCATTCCAGTATGGGACCAGAGTGTACAGTGAGGGGGAGAGGAAAATGTGTATGATGGGAGGGAGAGGCTCTGAAAAAAAAAACCCCAGCATTGACTTTATGGCTCTAAAGAAAAGAAATGCTATTAACTTTGGGAGGCTTTAGAGAAGACTCCACAATAGAGGCAGCACCTCTGCAGACTCAGGCACCAGTGTGTTTCTGCTCTCAGCTAAAGTGGCTCTTCCCTGTGCCTGCATGAAGGGCCATTGTGGGAAGTGGACTGTCTAAATGCATCTCTATCATAGGGCCAGTGCTGTTGATGTAATTTCACCTCGTGGTGCTATTTTTTTGTTTGTGTGCCTTTCTGTCCCCCTGCTCTCTCCAGGTCTCTTCCCTCCTTCTCCTGCTATCCTCCACTGCCCTCACTCAAATGGGATTAAATGGAGCACAAAATGTGGCCAGCATGTAACAGCAATGTGGAAAATAAAAGCAGCTTCTGGCCTTTGGGCTTTCTGTGCTTCCTCTTTGAGGTGGAAAGGAAAGGAGGGGATGCTCTTGTGAAAAGGCAGTGACAAGGTAGAGCTTTTCAGGCAGAGGCCAGGGCAGACATTTCTGAAGAGCCCATGCGGCATAGGCTGAAACCCAAACCACTCAGTTCCCTGCCTGGGATCTGTGCTGCACAGTGCTGGGCAGAGCAATGCAATTGCCCACCAAAGAGGAGCCCCCAGGCTGTCCCCTGTCTGCAGGCTGGCACCGTATGTACAGAACTGGACTGCTGAGTGGATGTGAATCCTTTCTGGAATCTTTGGGGTACATTCAGAGGTGCTAATGGTCTCTCAGAGACCTGTTTCTGGTGACAGAATGTGATTCAGTCTAAAACAGGAACCCCAAAGCTCTTTCCCTAGAAGAGGAATAACAGGATCCTCTCCTGCCACTGGAGGTGAGAAGGGCACTCAGCAGCTGCACCTCCCCGGGGATATGCTACAGCCCAAGCAGCACCTGGGTGAACACCAGCATGCTTCAGTTCCCACTTCAGGCTTGTGACAAGAGTTCAAAAATAGGATGGAGCAGGATGGAAAGCACTGGGGGGGGCCGAGGAGGGGAAGCGAGCCAGAGGAGTGAGCCAGAGGATGGCAGACAGGAAGAAACGGCAGGAAAAACCATTTGCTTCCAAACTTGTCGTGTGTACAGGGAGCAGAAGGGGCAGTAGTGGCATCGGAACTGCCCCTGGGCTGCCAGGATGCTGTCCCTGGGTGGGTACGGGGCTACTCACGGGTCAGTGTCCCCGTCCGTGCGGCGCTTCTGCTGCCGCCTGTAGACAACAATGACGGTGACAGCCACGCCGAGGATGAGAGCTGCTGCGATGACTCCCCCGACGATCCCAACGATGCCTCCTGGGGCACCCTGAGGTAGTGGTTTATCTGCAACAGACGGGGAAGCACCAAAGAGATGGTCAGAGCACCGGGCAGCAGGAGGAGCAGAAAGCTGGGGCTACAATTCCAGCCCACTGCATCCCCTCCTCTTTATTCTGCAATTCCCCCTTCAGTCAGGTGGCTATTCCTGCATCTGTTTTCCTGCTTTTGTTCCATCCTCGAGGAAAGAAGGGGTTAGGGAATCAAAGTGCTTCCAAGCAGCCACCTTGTGCGGTGCAGAGGGGCTCACGTGGACCCGCTACTTGATGTAATTTTGCTGCTTTGAAAGCCTTTTGCAGGGGTTTGTTAGGGTGTCTTCACTGAATCCCTGGTGCTGTTGTACTGTAGGACAGCTTTACTATTAGTGCAGACTGTAGAAGAGCAAAGGACCAGTGCACAACTTATTGAGTTGGAGCAGAAGGATGTGTACCCCGAAACCTTACCAAAAAGATGTCCTGAGGGTAGGATTTAGGGGCAGGGGGGAGATGTATCGTATCTTACATTTTATCTCCTGTTTGCCCCGTGGCTGAAGAGCTCTGTGACTTGGGTCAGCTCCTGGGTGACTAACGTGGACGTGATTCAAAGGAAACCTATCCCGTGGGCCTGATGGGAAAGCGCTTTGAAACGTACGATAAAAGGATTTAATTTGCTCTACCTTCCAACCTAATTAAACTTGAAAACTAGCTAATTGGTACTTTGTACTTACAGCTCTGCGGTGATGAAAGAAGGAGATAATTGGAATGGAGGAAGAAGGAGGAGGAGGAGGAAAACAAATTCAGGGGAGAGGAGGGAGACAGGGATGAAGGACCAAGGTGCTTTGTTGAACTTGTCTGTCACAATTTTTTCTGCTCTTCTTGATGCACTGGCTGCTCTTAGAGACCAGATCCTGGACTGTGTGGGCCTTCTTCTGCAATAATTATGGAACTGGGTAGCATAGAGGCATCCAGCACCTCCACTAATCTCCCCATCCCCAGGGCCTCAAAATTATACCCACTTGACACGTGTGCAGGGTTACAAAGTGTGCATGCACAGATTCCCAAGCCACACAGAACAACTTATCCAGGACTTTTCTGGGTGAAAATCTGCCACTTACTCTCACCTCACACCCCTGGATTCCATACTTGCTTAACTAAAGGCTGGGCTCCCTGAAATCCCACTTCCCAGCTGCAATTGCAGAACTGGCTGTGCTGAACTGTTGTCAACAGCCTGTTTCCAGATCTCACCTCACAGGAAGCCTTCTTCACCTTTCAGATTTGCTGCTGTCATCCAAGAGTGAGCTGAGAGGTGCATGAACACTTCCCAGAGCAATCCCCTCTCTGGTCAATACCAACAAATGGCACAGTAGAGCACTGGCACGTTTGCTGTACCACTGCAGACCACTTCAACTCCCAGCACCAGCTGAGACGTTGCCACAAATGCAGATTTTGCCCTGGGAGCTGTATTGACATTGTGTCCCCACCCCTTTCCATTCAAATCTCATTTTCCCTTGCCTTGCAAGGACACTCCAGAGTCTCCATCAGTCAGCATCCCACACCCAGCCTTCTGCTCTTCCTTAATTAAGAGCTCAGAGCTCTGTGCCTTCGAGGGGAGGGATGCTGTAGTCATCAGAATGTGAGGCTCTGCTCCCCACTGTCCTTGGCAGTAGCAGTCACTATTCCTTCTCTCCCCTTCTCCATGAGCCACGTTATCTTGTAAATAATATTTCTGCCTTGAGACAGCTCCCTTACAGCCATGCTCTGGCAGACAGCTGACATGTTGCAACCCAAAGCCCTGGACAGCATTTGAGATTGTGGCAGGAATGACACCTGTAAAGAATCTTCCAGTCACTTTGTCTGGGGCATATCCATGATGAACAGGCCCCTAAAGGCTCTTTGGATGGCAGGCAGTGAGCAGAGAACATCAGCCTCCTGCTACTGCTGTAAATCAGTAGGTGAGTAGATGTGTGTGGGGGAAGAGGCTGGAAGGAGAAAGAGGAAAAGGAAAAAAAATAAATAAAACTAAACTGCATCTCCAGGAGCTTGAACAGGGCTGTGTAATAGCAGAAAGGGGCCAGGGAAATCTGAAGGGGGGAAAATGCAGCTATCAGTATGCAGAAAAGAGAGGTAAATATTGGGCCCTGGGTAAAGACAATAAGGGGATGAGGAGAATGAAGCAGCACAAGGAGAAACGCAGATAGTTTGGGGTGCCTATCAGAGTCCTTCCTTCTTGCCAAGCTCTCAAGACTATAGCACGAACATCCTGGTGTTGTACCCATCCCAGCTGCCCAATGCACTGCCTCCACAGAATGGCAAAAACCAGACAAGGACACAAGCCTATGGAAACAAGATCTGCCTCAACATGTGCAGGTTTCTTTCCTCAGGACAGGCTGAGCTGTTCTGCAAAAGTGCAGGTCATACCCTTGCAGGAGTCCAGCTAGGAAGATGTGAAAGGTGACAGTGATAATTGCTGACAGTGAGAGGAAGCACAAGGAGACAAGGGAGATAAATCATAGATGAAGGTCCTAAGAGAGCAAAAAAGTACAGAAGAGAGGAGAAGAAAACAGGAACAGGTAGAGACAGACTTTCCTTTCTGATGGCCCTTCCTTTCTCCTTTTTTTTTTTTTTCTTTTCCCCTTAAACCTTCTAATTCATCCTCAGCTGTTTATTTCCTTAATCCCTCCTTCCTGAGGAAGACCTGTGTCTTGTACAGTTTGGAGGGTTCACCTGCAACCTATTTCCTCCTCTCCTCTGTGTGCATCAGCTCTTTAACAGGTAAAATCAGGGACACCAAGAGGAGGGAAGAGTGGCTGCTGGAAGGGATGTTGCAAGTCAAACAGGAGGGCACCAGAAAAGCCTCAGGAGAAGATGATAAGAAGTGGCAGATGAGGATTCAGTTACATTGACAGGGCTTTTGGGCAGCCCTGGGAAGATGTTTGCAAGGCTTGTGAATCAGGATCGGATTAAACTGGCAGGACAGCTCAGGGGCCTCCAGACTGGAGTGGGAAAAGGCTTTGCCAATTAAGAATGCAAAACCCCTTGCTCTGTGTCATGCTCAAATAATTTAAAACTCTGCAAAAAGTTTGTGTGAAGCAGTTGGCAGTGAGGCAGGTACCAGAGAACCCAAAGGGGCTGAATGAACAGCTCAGCCTTATATCTGGATGTCGAAGGGCTGCTGGGAACTCCTTGTTCCTGCTGGAAACTGAATTAATTCACTGTGTTACAACTAAGGAGAAAGGAAGGACATCCCACACCCAGTGTCTTTCAGAGGAGTTTTATTTGCTCCTTTGTTCTCCCATGGCTCTTCTGGAGATGGAAACAGACACAGAAAAGGAAGAAAAGTGGTTATCTACCCATAAGCATCCTTCCCAGTCACCTGCTGCTGTCTGTGTCTGGGTTTCCAAATGTAACCTGTAACAGATGAAGTTCTTTCTACCAACTAGGTCAGCGAAAACATTCTCTGAGGTGCTGATAATACATTTCCCCAGCCCCAGTGCTTAGTTTAATCCCATCCAACAGTCCAGTGCTGTCACATCCCCCAAAGAAATGAAGAATGTCCCACCAGACAGCAATGTCCATCCTGGAGAGATGCATCAGGCACAAACAGTGAACAACTGATCCATAGTTTCACAGCACTGCTTATGAAAAAAAAAAAAAAACCAACAAACCACGTTGTCCAAACAGCCACAGGGCTGACTGCCCTATCTGTATGGCCAGAGCTGTGGCTCAGATTTGCTGTGGACAGCCATGGCAGAGTTTCAAAGCAGAGACAGACAGAGCTGTCCACACGTGCTGTGCCCACGGGGTGAAATAGTGCAGCTGCAGAGCCCAACAGTAAATAATAATAGAGGAACAATGAAGGCTTTGGAGAACCAGCTTGCAGGAGAGCAAGAGAGATGTTCCCAAAGGGAACTTGAAGTGAGACAAAGATGGATAAACTGGAAAGCTTCCAGAGAAGGGTATGCCAGCACAGGGGAAATGACTCACTTGCTCTGGGAATGGAGGGAGAGTGATGTGGAAGACTTTGCAAAAGGAAAGAAGAGAGGCACCTATCCTGCTTTTGGAATGGAAGTCTCTTCCCTTAAAGCTACGTGTGTGGCTGGGACATTGGCAAGACGAAGCAGCCTGGCTGTTCTTGGGATGAAGACTTGAGAGCAGGATGTGTTACCTGCACACCAAGGGTCTGTTCTGTCTGGGACTGACTTCTCAGGCAGAGCTGGGATCAGCTGGATCATTGCTGGGATATATGTGCAGGGACATCCAACCTGAGCAGGTGGGGAGGAGCAGATCTGCAGAATGGGGTCCTGCACAAACTGCACTGACAATGGGGTGGGAAAGAAGTGCTGGCAGGCAGGAAATCTTAATTTGGATGATAGGGACGAGTCTTACACCAGTGATGCCTTCTTTCTCTCCTGACTGCCTGCCATATATTCAGCTTTCTCAGAGAGAGCCTGAGCCCTATCTCATTGCTGATGCACTTGCCTGCATCCCCCAGGTAAATCTGGAAACTGAGTCCAGATTATGAGCTGAATCTGGACTGAATCTGGAAGCTGCTGGTTGACTGCAGCTCTCAAAGCTAGTTTGCTTGAGGGAGCTGCACACTTGTCTCCTGTCTTTTCCTCCTCCTGACTTCAACCTGATTCCTCAGTGCTTTTCAGGAAGCAGCATAACAACACAGAGCACCTATGATTAACCCTTTGCTCAAAGACCTGCCTACATCTCCAACCAGATGCAAAGTAGGGTTCCCTTTCCATTTATCATCTCCCCACACAAAACAAATCCCCACCTATTTCATGGCTGGCTGGCCAAACAGCTGCCTTGCTCACAGACACATTGTAAATCAATGGGAAGGGATCATGGCTCTTGTCCTTTCTTTTTGCTGGCAGCTTTGAATCTCTTCTACCTGCCAGCCTTGCTAAGAGTTAACAGTACCCTGGTACTCCATTGCAGCCCCATAGACAGGACCATACATCCTGCATGTCTAAAGCAGCCTGTCCTGGTCCAGTGCCAGCTCAAAGTGAGCCTGGCTGTGACCTGGATTGTCACCCTGACCCAGGGCAAGGCGTTAGCACTTGCTGGACTCTTTCTGCCTGCTGAACCTTTGAGCAAGACAATGAGATCAGAGGATCCATATTCATAATACCTGACACATTCCAGGGAGCCTGAGACACAGCAAGTTCACAGAGCTAAATTAAAGTGAGCTGAAAAGCTTGGCAGAACAAATACATCTCCACTTTGATTTTAGAGACAAGATCAGGATTGGCCAATTTGAGACACACTCCAACAGCATGCACACCCTCAGGCACAAGCTGGTTCAGAGCCCCATGATGTGTGTTTGCAAAGGGTTAATGAAATGCTGTTCCCAGGAGAGCCAGAGACATGAGCTGGTAGAGCTGATGGGCCAAAGGGCAGGATAAACAGCAAGGCTTGCAAGTCACTGGGGATTTTAAAGGGATCTTAATTCTGAGGGAGGAGAGGTGGGCTAGGTTTCTCTGGGGACAGTTCCCTTTATTTGGTATATTAAGTGAATCTTGAGGATAAAAGGGATGAAGGAGGGAAAAACACTCCTTGGAAAGCTGAGCACAGGCACCAGACCATTGCTGGGTGAGGCTGAAGTTGCTCCCTCAGCAACAGCATTTCCTTTGTCCATCAGAGCCGAGTCCACAATCTTCATGCCCCCTCATTTTATTCTGACCTGAAGTGGAGAGAAGGGGGACCTGGCACCTCCACCTCCTCCCCCCCAAGCCCTGCTCAGCCCTGATCCTCACCCAGCTGCAGGTGGAGGTGGCCAGGCTGCAAGAAACATTTGTGAAAGCATTTCCCATCCTGGAAATCCTGTCCCTCTGCCAGCACAAACAAACATTTGATGGTCAGTGTGTGGCTGACAGCACCACGTAACCCCTGCAACACCCTGCTCTGTTCAGCTGGGGAGACATGGTGGGAAGGAGAGGGGGACTGGGAAGAACTGGGAAGAGGAGCAGTCTGGTGGCTGGCAGGGGTGTCTGGGCTTCTCTTAGAGGCAAAAGCATCGTGAGAGCAGAGCTGATCCAGCAGCCCTCCCCATCCCCTGCCTCCCAGAGACTCCTCCAGCTGTAGAAATTGCTCAGGAGCTCCCATGTTAGCAAGAGAAGGTGCTTCTGGGTTTGTGTTATCAGGAGCTGGAGATGCAGCCAGCCAAAGGGTAAACACTGAAGTGAAGGGGAGCTGCTCTTCTTCCCCTGTGTCCTGATAAAAGTCAGAAGGAATTTTAAAAGCTGCCACAGCCTCTCCTGCCAGGACATTTGCTGATGTAACTCTCATCTGCACAATGAGCCACCACACATCCAAGTCCCAAGCCATGGCTGGGAGCCTGACCCTGCAGCACACGGGGCTCCATCCTCATTCCCTGGGAAATCCCCCAGGCACAGCCTCATCCCAGTGCCTCCACCCACTCCTGCCTGCTGCACCTCCAGGCACCAGGTCCAGGAAAACGGGTGCTGAGAGGGTGTCCCTTATGGTGGATATTTTGAGTGGGGCCAAAAGGCAGTGTTGCCAAGGGTGGTTAAACAAACAAATGCTCCTGGTTGCTCTGTGCTGTCCTTCCTCTCGCTCCCAGACCTGGGAATCCCTCATGACTGTCAAGTCCCTCTGTGAGTGACCTGATCTATCCTCTTTCTAGCTCCACTCTGCTGCAGACCAGATGTCTGGGCATCCCCTGGGTCCCGAGTGCATTCAGAGCATGGGTATCCCACTGTCTAGGTACTAATCACAATATCCCTTAACCACCCCTGCCTGCTTTGCTTTCCTCTGTAATTTTCCCTACCCAACTGGCACTTAAAGGCTTTGCAAACCACTTGCCTGTCTCTGATGAGGTTTGGGAGAACTTGGCAGTGTGATGTGCAGACCCAGCCCTCCCTGGGGTGTCTGCTTTGGAGCTCATGCCCACCTGCAAGTGGACATATGGGTGTGCTGGACACCAGTGGAGATTTCACACACATTCCAGCAAAGGCAATAATTGCTTTGCCATTCACCCAGGCTGGAGGCATCTCTGCTCTTTCCAGCAAGGACCAGCTTTCTCCCTTTCCTCCTTGTATGGGAAGCAGCAGAGTCATCCTTGGTTAAGTAGCATCTGGTTATGTAGCTGCTGGCTGCAAAGGAATGTCTGGAATGCAGCTTTAACCCTGGTGACATTCCCTTGCAATGCTTCATAGCAGCCATTAAAAAGGATGGGGTCTGGATAACAGTAATAGAAGCAGCATGTTAACCCCATGGGATCCAGCAGAGATGAGGACTGACTGCTGAAGAGTATCTGTTGCAGGGGTATCCCTGAAAATAACTCTCACTGGGCTGGTTTTTCACTTCCACTGCTGGAGCAAAGCGGAGCAGTTGTGGAACAGCTCCTGGAAACATGGCTTGACAGCTCAGGAAGGAAGAAGCTTTTCCTCTGTGTGGAAGGATAGAGCTCAGCAAAGTCTTTTCTGTGCCACAGGAAGAGACAGTTGTTCAGAAGGTGAAACAGCAAGCAGTTACCTGCAGCAGTGTCCACCCACAGAAACTAATCCCCTCTGTACTTGCACACACACATGCCAAGAAATCTCTGCATTAACTCCAGATTCTGGGGTGTCCTTGTTTCTTTGTGCCACTCAGTAGCTCTAGCAAAGAGGGACCTTACATCACCTGTTATCTCTAAGCCATCTATCCAAATCCAGCACAAAGCTCACCCTGCTCTCTGCCTCTCTTGGCCAACTCCACAGATCCTCCTTTGCCTTCCCAGAACTGATATGCTTCACATATCAGAGCAGCTTTATGGAGAGTGCCCCAGCCTGTTTTGGGGCTGAAGATAGGTTCTGGAGAAGATGGGAAATGTTATCTGACATTTCCTCTGTCCTCCAGCCCCTAACTTCAGTTCTGCTTCATTTCCTTGCAACTTAGCATGGTAATGAACAACCAAATCCTCCTGGTAATTTATTCCTTCTGCTGTAGTTTCAGGGAGGTGATGACACTTGAAATTGCCTCTCCTGGAGAGATGAAGGGGCCAGATCCTGAACCCCATTACATCAGTGTGTGATCTTAGCAGCCTACTTTATCTGCCCAGGGCACAGCATGGTCCCAAATCCATGTTTTTCCAGAGATACAGCCTCGCTGCCTCCATAAGCCCATTAGGGTCATGCTATTACAAGCAGCCACCAGATGAATTCTGTCAGATAGAAGGTGCAGGTGCTGCAGCTCAGTCCCCTATAATTTGCATTAATAGAGTTAATTTGCTCAACAATCTTTAGCAGAACTCCTGGGAACATCTCACTTTGCTTGGCCATGTGCCCTGGGCTGTATTTGTCTCCTGTCACCTCCGGGGTGCTTACAGAACAGGGAAGCTGTAGGTTGGATGTTCCCAAAGGATGAGATCAGCTCCCTGTTTGCATCTCTGCAGAGGGGCTGCCTGGAATGAGCTGCAGGCACAGGGCATGGCTGAGGAGGAAAAAGAAGCTGGTGCCAACCTGCAGCAGAGGAGCAGGGAGCTGGGAGTTAAACAGAGTCCAAAAGGCTGCCAGAGCTGATCCATCCCAAGGTCCTGCTGTAACCAATGCACCCTCCCTCATCCCCTGCTGGGTGTCAGCCTTTTCTGCTCCCAGTGCTGAGACAGCAGACTGACCCCCTCCCTGGCACAGGAGAGGCTGTGGACCTTAAGGAAAGAGAATCCCAAGGAGGGAGAGGGGTCTCAAAGCCTCTGTGGAGGGTGCAGAGCTGCCCACTCAGCCTCCTGCTCAGTTCCCCCTGTTCTGTTGCTCAGGTAACACTTTCAAGGCAGGTCTTCCAAGAAAATTTTTAGGTCAGTTATAATTGGGAAACCTCACATAGAGCTATAAAACATCAGTTAATATGCTGGAACTATCTAGTTAAATGCCAATTATAAAACCCCATAAGCTCCTCAACTCAAATATATTAATAACATAATTAAACATTTATTGCTTATGCAAATTAAAAGTTAAGTTAATCGGACATCAAGGAAACCCCAGGAAGTGACCATTTAAGTAACTGATTTCTATTTAATTATGATTCCTTACAACTACAAAGCCCCCGTGCCACTATTTCTGGACTGCTCTGCAGAGTTTTCTTGAGCCATTCAGACTCAACATTCCCACTCTGGTATCCATTCATAATCCCAGACAGCTGCAGAATTCTCAATAGCCATGGACCCTGCACAGCTGGCAGCAGCTGGACTGGGTGCCCCTCCTACTTGTTGCTCCTTCTCCTGCCTTCTCCTTGGTTAAGCTACAAGGAAGGGCACAGGCAGGATTACATCTCCTCCAGGTTCCCCAGACCCAGAGGAAAGGGTATGCACCAGACTCATGGAAAGGCACCAGATGGGAATGATGGATAAGGGCACTCTTGTGAACAGCAGGGAAATTGTGGACCCCAGGGGATTCATGTTTCATGATGGGATCAGCTCCTTGGGTGGACAAAACCCTGTGCCAGCAGAAAGCTCCTGGTGATTATTATTGTAAAGTGGTAATTGGAAGGGCTGGGAGGTACAGCAGGACAATGAGGTGAGGCTGGGAGATGGGAAATGAAGTGGTTTTTTTTTCCTCAACAGATGGAGACATTTCCCTTGGTGAGCAGAACCTGTGCAGCCAGGGCCATATGGATGGGCTCCCTCCCTCCACACGACAGGCAATCAGTTAAACCTGACAGGTGTGAAGTTGGCAATTTTATTTTTTATCCCCCAGTTACACTGCCTTTTCCTCTGCCTGCTGAAGCCCTTTGGCTCTTGAAATTCTACTTCCGAGCCTACCAGGGATGTGGATGCCTGGGAGATCCTTCTGTATCTCAGTCTCACTCACTACAAATTCCACTTAGCCCACGTCCATTTGTCTGGGTGGAAATAAGTCAACTTTTACACTGTAGTCAGAAAAGCCTGCACCAACCTGGCTCTGTAGCTTCATCATTTCAGCCCTGAGCTCTGTGTGCATCTCCTGGCTCCAGGGGGGTCATCTCATGGTGTTTGCTCTGGGGTAGATTTTCTGCTGCTCAGTGGAGGGCACACAGCCCAAGAGCAAACACAAGCCTCTTGTTCAACTCCTCCTGCCCTGATGCATCTCCTCCCCTGGCACCTCTGCTGATTGTCAGGGCTTTGAATTTCCTTTTGGGACCAGCAGTGCTCTCCTGCAGTGATGTGGCTTTGAGAAGGGATCCAAGCCATGCTACCATTTTTCCCTGGGCTACACACATTGCTGGCATTCCCACCCCCAACGTGTTTCTGGTTTGTTCCAGGGAAACACAACACTCAGGGGCACTGCCTGGGAGTCAGTTCCTGCTGCGTTCAGCTCTCTGCAACCTGAGCTGCTGAGAAGAGGCCCCATGCAATGGGTTTTATCCATCATCACTTAACTGCAAGACATGGCCTGGGAAATCAGTGTAGCATTTCCCAGGGGCATATCCCAGCAGGACCATGGGCAGAGATAGCCCTTCCTATCCTTTCCAATCCCAGCTCCCTGGTGCTCCTTTTCCTTCTTTCCATTCTCCACACCCCCTAAGTTGGCTGATGTGGCTCAGCCAGCTGCTGGGGATCCAGTTCTGGAGGATGTTGCCATCACTGTCATGGTTGCTCTGACCTGAGCCTGCAGATGAAGCAAAGCTACACTTCCAACATCTGTCATTACTACAAGGAGCTGGCAGACAGGGGAAAATGAGAGGAGTAAAATACAAGGACACACAGCTACAGCCTCTTCTGGTGGTCACAACTCTCTCACCCACCTTTGAAGCCTGTCAACTAAATAGTTGCTGGTTTTTTTCCCCTGCTTTGCATCTGGAGGAAGCCTCCCCAAGGTTATGTTTGCCCCCTTCTGAAGTGAGCTGCTCAGGACTCTCCTTTTTCCAGCAGAATGAGTGAGAACTGGCTCTGTTAGTGGCATGGGGTCTGGAGGGAGCCTGTCTGCCAAGCAGCACACAATGCACTGCTCCCTCAGCCTCCTGCTGCTCTGCTGCATGCTCCAGCTTTGTTGCTGACAGGGAATGAACACTCTGCACTAAACCACTCATTTCCAGCCCAATCCTGAACACTTCCCTCTCCCTCCAGCTTATGTCTTCACAATGGAGTTTCAGTTCAGGCTTGGGTCAGAATCACTGGTCCTCTCTCTGTGATGGTTTTGGGTTCAGAACTCCAGCAGATCATGCAGGTGCTGAAGCTCAGTGGAAAAATCCCTTCCCAGGGAGTATTCTGCTGTCTAGGCCAGAGGCAAAGTGCATGTTGGTATCAGCACAAAGAAGAGCATGCAGGTTTTCCCTGATCTCTTGCTCATTCTGTCATTCCCTCCCTTGCAAAAGCCTGGGTCTTGCAGAGCTGTGTCCTGCTGCAGACAATCCTTTCCTGGACCACAGTTTTGAGGTCCAGAAGGTGTTCTTGCCAAGGTGCAAGGACAGCACTCCCAAAGTTGCCCTTAGAATCAGTCAGTCTATCTCAGTGCTAATGCTCCAGAGTCAACTCACCTCTTCCTCAGGCTGGTCAGGAGTGACCCCTGCTCACTTCTCAAAGCCCCCCAGTTCTGCTCATGTGCAATTGGGCACAGCCCTAATTGGGCACAGCCCTAATTGGGCACAGCCGGGCTTAACAGGAGCTCGTCCCTTCCTCCTCCTAACTGGCAACACCTGAGTGTCTGTACCTGGTTGCCTCTACAGTGTCCCTGTTGCAAAAAGAACCAGGCTTCCCTTGTAGCATATATTCATAGTCAGGAAGATGGAAAAAAAAGAGGAAAGGCAAATTGTCCTTCCCTGGGCAGAGATCAGTGATGGAGATGCAGGGATATTGCCTCCCAATGAACCTTTATCATGCCTATAGCATTGAGACAGTATTGCTGCACAATCATCATGGCAGAGAAGTACTACCCTGCAGGCAATCCTACTGTGTCAAACCAGAGGTGGGCTTAGCCCAGAATCCTAGCCCTGACTTCATCCTCCACAGCCAAAGCCTGACAGACATTCACCTTTTACTGTAAAATATCATCAACCAACCCCAAACCTGGACAGCACCTTCCCTTAGAGCCGGGATGGAGGGTGTGAACAAGATTAATACCCATTTTCAGTACCTCATTGGAAGAAAAATGGATGGAACTTCTGTGTATCTCAGCTCCCAGAGTCAGCCACTCTCTTCTTTCTGTTGCAGACAATCCTTTCCTGGACCACAGGGTCTTGAGGTCCAGTAGGTGGACCTAACAGTACCCCAAGAGTTGCCTTAGGTCCAGTCAGTCTATCTTGGTGCTGATGCTCCAGACTCAACTCACCTTTTCTCTGGCAGCTCCAGAGTGAGCTCCCCAGGGGTTTAGAAGCTCTCCTTTTATTGGTCCCCCAGTTCTGCTCATGTGCAGTTGGGGCCAACCCTAACTGGGCCCAGGTGGGCTGAACAGGAGCTCATCCCTTCCTCCTGGTGATTGGCAACACCTCATTGTCTGTGCCTGATTGTCTGTACCTGATTGCCTCTGCATATTGACATTTTTCCAATAGCCTGTCCCACCTGCTGGAGTTAACAGCAACTTATCAACTCCCCTAACTTGAGACAGTGTCATAAGTCTTAATAGCTTTTGATGGATTTTTCTTCCTTAGGATTTTCTAGCCACTTTCTTAGCTCAGGTTAACTTTTTGGCATTAGTAGCACCCTTTGGGAAAGAATTTCAGTGTTTCCATTGCTAGGAGAAACGCTCCCATCTCCTTTTGTCTGTCTTGAATCTGCTGCCTGAGAATTTCACACCATACATCAGTGGCACAACCAGTCACTCCTTGCCCCCCTTCTCCAGCACTCTTTGGAAAAACCCAAGCTTTCACCTGTGAGCAACTCCCATTACAAAATACTGATTATCATGGGAAAAGACCAAGGTCATCAGAAAGCAGAAACCACTTCTGTTACTGTGACTCTGCTGCCCATCACAGGCTGCAGAGCGGCGCAGGCACAGCTACAGACACACACACACACACAAAAGGGTAATGTATGTTTTTTTAAAATCCTTTATTTATAAAAAAGTACATTTTTTTTTCCACAGCTGAGCCACTATTGTTTTTATACAAGTAAAAGGAAGGGTGATGCAACACCCTGCCCACACAAATTATAACCAAGAAATTGCCCCCCCTGGACCCCGAACAAATTATTACAAAGGGTGGAAAACAAAACAAAACAGAAAAAAAAACCAACCAAAAATCATGTAAGTCCATGACATTATTATTTTTAATTTTTATTTTTTACAAAAGCACTTACAACACAGATTACAAAAAAAAAGGAAAAAAAAGAAAGAAAAAAAAAGAAAAAAAAAGTGGGGTTGGGGTTTTTTGTCTGTCTGTAGTCTTTATTCCACAATGTTAAGTACAGCAAGAGGAAGAAGAAAAAGAGAGACAAAATCACTGGAGTTAAGGATTCACTTTTTTAAAAAAAAAGGCAAAAGAAAAGAACCAGATCCTCAATGAGAGTACCTCCAGCAATGCCAGTTTATGATAGTGAAGGATCTGACTCCATCTGCTTGTTACATTTACCCTCAAGCACATAACATTTGGGAAGTCACACTGGTCCAAAGCACAACCTCACCCCTCTCTCTGAGGCTTGGGTTTCCTTCCCTTGCTGGTGGACTGAATCCTCCCCTTCACCCCCTCAGAAGGCAGCACCCCCTGCTCCAGCACCCCAGCACCCCAGCCCTGCTGGCCAGGTTTAGGAGTGATGGGGAGGCAGTGGTTGGACCCCAGGGCCTTTGCACCCTCCCCTGCCCCAGGGCTTCCCCTCTCTCTCTGAGGAGTTGCTCAAATTGTCATCAAATTGCATCAAATACAAAGCAGAGGGCAAGAAGGGGGTGAAGCTGCAGGCTGAAGGGGGGGAAAGTGCTATCATAAACCCCCCAGGAAAAAAAAAAAAAAGACTCAAAACCTTCAGTGCTACAGCCAGAGTGAGACGTGAGAACCTTACAGTGAGTTTTAACCTTCTGGCCAAAGGCTACAAACCTGCCCCACTCAGAGCAAACCAGGTCCCTATTTCCAGAGTACAAACCCCCCATGAGCCTGCAGGTGTGACACATTCCCTGTGCTGCACTGAGATGGGCAGTGGGGCTTTTCTCTCCATCCTTTGAGCATCCTGACCAGCACCTAAAACTCTTGAGAACTCATATGTGTGCCTGAGTGCTCATGTGTAGGAAAGAAAAACAGCAAAGGAGAGCAGCATCCCCCATTCTGATTGCATTCCCTTCTCTAATTGCTTGAAGATCAATCTTTTGAACCTCTGTCTCTCTAACCCTCAGTGGTTCCTGCTGAACAGTTGTGGGGTGGTTTTTTTTTGACTCAACATCAGGAAAATGGCTCCCTTTGTCCCTTACGTCTTTGCAATCAATTTGGTGCTACCATTTCAGTTTGTTTGATTTTTTCCACTAAGAATTCTTCAGGGTTTGGATTTTTTTTTTTTTTTCTTTTTTTTTTTTTTTTCTATGGCTGAATGAAAACCATTTAACAACAGGGAAAAAAACCCTGGTAATTAAATAAGGGAAAATAACATCGCTAGGGTGAATTGCAATGAATAATCCTAGAGATAAGCCCCAGCAGGAAAACAGCTGGGGTGTCTTTGTACATAAACTACAGGCTCGTTTTGGGTTGTGACACAGATGCATCTGCTTCAGTACAGCTCTCTGCATCACACAGGGAAGAAGCTGGGGTCTTGGCCCAAATTCACCAGAATTTTCTTTGAGGTGATGACAATGAGAGCCAGAGCAATGTACCACAGGGCTCAGATCAACCTCCCTCTCATCTACCTGTTCAGTTTTCCCATCCACCCATCTTAATTTGGAGCCACCACACATTTTGCCTTAAGTTGCTGTCCAGGATCAGGGGTCAGGAAGGGAAAAGCACCACTCTGATATGTCTCTTCACTGGCAAGAACCCAGCAAAGGGATCTGGACAATGATCCCTTCAAAGAGAGGTAAGGCAAGTGGCCATGCCTCCGAGGCACTTTGCAGACACCCAGACCAGGGTGAGGATGCTTCCCAGGCAGAATGCCCAGTGGGCTGTGGCTAATGTGACACACCAGCAGCTCCCTAGCACCTAAGTGGAGAGGCAACCAATGCTGTGCCCACAGCAGGTGATGGCAACTGGGAGAGGATGGGGACATGCCCCAGGGAGTAGCCCAGGGGTCCCCACCCCATCCTCTGCTGCTGGCTGTGAAGCAGGGACACAACAACCAGCTGCCACTCCCAACTGGAAGCTTCTGTTTGCTCTTTGCAGGGTCCCACGGGGATGTTTTACCCCTCCTTAGCACCTCAGATGGAGGGGGATGGAGAAGCAGGGGCTTTTTCACTTCAGGCAGCCTGAAGGTCCCTTTTGGAGAGGTGGCCCAGCCAGCCCAGCCTGGGAGCTCCTCTGCACAGCTGTGACACAGGAGTTACCACCTAAAATTCTCAGCTTGACTCAGCCTGCTAGCATCTGGACCACTGTGAGAAACTGAGGCACCTGAGGACAAGTGATACAGTCCCCAGAGGAAGGAACAAATTGCCCCTTTGTCTCAAGGAGGCCCTTGGGTCCCCCAGACAGACTGCCCCTCCAGGGTGCACATGGTCTCCAGCACCCTCACTCCCTGCAGCCCCTCCCAGGAAGCAGGATCCATGTGGTTTTCCATTTGGCATCTCTACTGAGCTCACTCTTGTCCTGTTCTCTCCCAGGCCCATCTGCTCCATTTGCACAGCTTTGTACCTTTGGTCCTTAGGACACAACCTGACTGTTGAAGCTGGCTGACTCCTGCAGTGCTGAGGAGTCAGTGCAATATGAATTTGCCAGATCAGATCAGTGCTCTCTGCCTGTGACTAATGCAAGAACATGAAAGAATCGCTGCTGGACCCTGCAGATTTTGTAAAAGGTTATTTTCTTCCAAATCCATCTCCTAGCAGCATGTATCTATGCCGGGGGAAATCTGCTGAGAAGGGTATGTGCCACTGATTTCCACTCTGCTCTTGGTCACGACAACCCAGAGTTTGTGTTGGAGATGTTGTCACAACCCATTTTTGAGCCTTGTTGTGAAACTTAGATCTAAAAGATTATTCACTTGAGAGATGGGCTTTGTTGAGAATTATCTCTGCACCACAAACTGTGCAGGCTCTGCAGAATACCCCATGTTACATTAAAGTCAGCTGTGGCTAAGGTACAGTGCTCAGCAATGCTGCTCTGTCCTGATGCAGATTCCAGGGGGAGTGATGCTTTGGGGAATCAAAGCCCTGTGTATGCTGTTATCCCAAGGCACCAGAAAGAAGTAATTCCCTCTGCAGGTTTACAGCAGCCTCTAATAATTAGCTCCTATGAGTATTCAAAGATACAGAGAGATGGTAGAGATTTCAATCCTTTTACTGGGGGGTGCTGGGTAGCAGCAGGGTGCTCCTGGTGGCAGTGGACAGACCCAGGAAGGTTTATTCTTACTTTTTAAAGTTCAGCCTGAGAGATCCCAAGAGAATCTCTGTATGCCCTTCTTTTGAGTGGACATAAAGCAGCTTTCCTCTGGCATTTGGCTGTTCTGCCAGAAGCCAGGAAGCAGGGACTGCTGGCAGGAAGATTACAGGGTAACAATCGGATTTCCCACTCCCTTTACACCACTAAGGCAATGAGGGCAACCTACAAACTGTGGCTGGCTCAGGCTGAGCTTCACCTTGTCTGGACCAAGCACCAGAGGCTAAAGGAAAGCGTTAGAGGCTGCCTGGCTGAGAGATCTGACCTTGACTCATCTGCGTGGGTCTGACTTGCCACCTCCCTTCTGTAGCAGGATCACCACTGGATGCTGGGGAACAAAACCCAGCGGGTAAGGCAGGGGGAGAATTAGTCCTGCTGTTTTTCTATGTGTATGATCATGCAGCTCAGAAAACTGGGGGGTTCTTTTCAAACAAAAGATTTATTTATACATCAAATTAAGGGAAAAAAAAAAAACCAAACAAAACCCGAAACAAACAAACAAAACAGAACAAAAAAATTAACCAAAAAACAAAAAAACCCCAAACCAAACAAACAAAAAAACCCCCACCCAACCAAAAAACCAACAGAAAACCCCCAATCAACCCAGAAGAAGAAAAATAAGCCCCAGTGCAGTGAATCTGATCTGGATATGGCTAGTGTCAGAGAGGGCCCTGAAGTCTGGAATGTCATTTACTCAGGGAGCACTGATAGCAGCAATCCAAGCCTCCCCATCACAACGCAGTGGTTTGAGGGAAGGAGGATGGGATCAATACTCCAGGATCACTCACTGCTGCCCTGTCTACCAAGCTCAGAAGAGAGTTGTGAGATTGAAAAAGTGGCAATCAATGGGTCCCAAGCAATACACAGAAGGGCTGGGGCTAAGGATGTTGCTAAGAGAGTTAGAGAGAAGCACCTCTATGCTCTGACTCCCCCACCCAAGAAAAAAAAAAGAAAAAAAGAAAAAAATTGTAAACACACGACGATTAAGTCTTAGTGGTATAATAAAACTTATGGGCCTGATCCTGTGCTGAAGCCCTCAGAGATACTGAATGGTACCCTGGGAGATCTGCCCTGCCAGACTCTGCACACCAGAGCTGAGGGCAGGGGGTCTGTGGGAGAAGCAGAGTGGCACTGGCTGGTCCCTGTCCCCAGGCAGTGGCACCAAGGTGTGCATGGCATGGGGAGCACAACCCTTGTGCCAGGGCTAACTGCTCTGTGGCTGGGAATAGCAACAACAACAACGACAGCAAGAAGAACAAAAAGAGCCAGCGTTTCTCTGAGCCATCACACGGGGAAAAAAATGTCAGCAATAAATACTCCTTTTCTTTCTTTTAAAAGAACACTCAAACAAAGACAGAAAATGAAAAGCCAGGAAATAATAAATTGTAGGAGGAAAATGGCAGCTCTGTTTCCCTGCTCTGCTATCAGCCCATGCACCTGGGGTTTGTTCCAGTGCTTTTTCTCCCCCCTCTCCTAATTTTCCTTTTATTGAGTCATTAAATATTGGGAGTGGATCTCCCCAGGCATGCAGTGGGCAACGGGAACACTACTCAGACCCCACTGAAAAGAAAGGATTAGGAAAAAAATAAATCTCTTCACCTGATAATGGCACCAATATTTTCATTGCTCTAAGCTTTCCTGGCCTCTGTCTTTCTACGGACAGCCCACTTGCCCCCCTCCCAAGGTTAAAAAAAACAACAAAGAAGACGACATACAAACAAATTCCAGTGTTTCAGGGGTGCAGAAGTGGGAGAAGGAACCTCGGGGGGGGGAAGTGGGGCTGAAGGGCACTCTGAGACATGAAGACACAAACAGAGTGTAATATACAGGCTGGGCAACAGTCGTTAAAGCAAATAGTAACACCTAAGCCACCGACCAATACAAACACCACAGAAGGGGACAAAAAGTCATCAAGAGAAATTAAAAAGCAAAAACCAAAACCGGAGAAAATAATTACCCAACCTCCCACCTCCCAGATGCCCCCCCAAAATGATCTGTAAGCAAAGCTGCCCTCCCTCCCCTCCCTGCTCGGCCCAGCCAGCCCTTTTGGGCCGGTGCTGGAAGTGTCCCAAGTCTCTGCCGAGCTCCCAGGGCTGGCTCGGGGGGGGTTGGGGGGTGCGTGCGTGCGCGGGNTGTGGGGTGATGTGCGTGCAGGGGAGCAGGAGAGTGGGTGTATGTGTGTGTGTGTGTGTGTGTGTGTGTGTGAGTGTGTGTCGGGGTGTGCGTGTGTAGCGCTGGGTGCCGGGCTACACGTACCACTCCTTTTTGGAAATAAAAGATCCGTCGTTCTGCGAGACCATGTTGTCCCCTATGTCGAGCTGCTCGGGGTCGTACTGGAAGCCGAGTGTCCTTTCGTCGTAAGGCTCGGGGTGCGCCTCGCCCTCGTCCACCGTGAAGTACGGCCGCTTGGCATCCTCCTCGTACTTGTTGGGGACACCCAGCTTCCTCTCGCCACCCCCATCCTCATCCTCATCCTCGTAGGTGCTGCCTCCCAGCGGGCCCGGCTTCTTCTCGTCGTCCGAGTCGTCGGGGTACTGGAGGTTCTGGGCCATGGGGGGGTGGTGCTGGGGGATGCCGGCCTTGCTGTAGCCGTTGCCGTACACGTGCTTCTTTGTGCTGTAGTCACCCTTGAAGGTGTGACGCCGGCGCCGGAGTACCACAAAGAGCACCACGGCCACCACCAGGACCAGCGAGACGCCTCCCACTATGCCCCCAATCACCGGTGTGGGGATGTTCGGCTGCACCATGGATTTGCGATCATCGATTGGAGACGGGGTGTAGGGAAATTCTGGGTAGGAAAAGACAGATGGAAGGGGGAACAGTGTCAAACCATGCGGAAATGCACCCACCCTCCGTGCTTTCGTTGCCTTTTTTTTT
>JAAWXA010000044.1:1385890-1521411 GCA_038090715.1 Florisuga fusca
GGGGGGTGAAGGGGGTGGGAAGATGAGGGTAAGGAACAGGGAAGGGAAAAACGAGGGAAAGGGGAAAAGGGTGCATCCTTACAGGGGTCAGCGCACAGGAGCTCTGCCTCGGCAAGGGGAATGCAGCGTGCTGTGCCAAGCTTGCCAAGCCTCATGCAGCAGCTGGAAGCAGTGTTTCCCTCCCCACTCCACCTGGTTTCTCGAGTCGTGCTCAAACCCCACAAGCCCAGCGCCATCACTCCGGATCCTTTCCATTTTACTCGGTGACACTTCAGGTCCAGTTTACCAGAGCTTACTGACAGCCCCAGGGTGCTCCTGCCGAGGAGAAAGACTCAAACCCCTTCCAACAGGGTGGGCTCTGAGCTGTCACGACTGCTCCCGTAGATGTCACGCCAGACCAGGCAGCTTTGCATCCCTCTCCAGGGCATCCCAGCACAGCTTCACCCCAACTAGCCTAGGCTGGGCCAGAAGGCAGCAGCACTCTGTGATCCCCCTTCCCACCCATCCCACGAGTGATTTGTGGCTGCACAGCACTTCTCAGGGACACAGACCTCCCACTGTTCCTTTTTCTTCAGATATTACTGTGTCCAGCATAGTGCTACTACTCATGCTAATCTTGTTCTTACAGTTACCCTGACCTATTTAAAATAAGACAACAAAAAAACAACTGAGGAAAAGAAAAGAGATTATAAAGAAGCTCCCTTCTCTTTCATGCAGTTCAACACCTACACACTGGGGAAAAAAAAGTTTGATCCAGGACTTGAATCAACTTTTCTAGCACTCCCTTGGCACAATTAGAGCCCCTGGCCAAACTCAGCTTTCACACACTGCCAGTTGAGCAGCCGTGTCCATGAGACATTAAGCACCACATGGCTGTCTCAGTCCTTCACCTGCCTCTGAATTTAGACAGTGGGCGCCTTGCTAATGCCCCCTTGGCAGCCTTGCCCTTGCACACCATGCTGAGACCCCTGGCACTGGTTTTTGCAACCAGTCTGCCAGCCCTGCTCATAGCTTTAAGCTTTTAATGCTGCTCTGGAGCTTCCTGGCCCTCACTTTTTACCCCGGCAGCTGAGGAGAGGCTCAGACCCACTACCATCCTCAGCATGCCCTTCCAGAAGAACAACTAGGATGGTGCAAGGGGGAAGGAGAGGCTAAGGCAGCAAATTTAAAATGGAATGCCTGTGGGACTGCCTGCTGCTGGCAGCCACATTCCTGGGTTAGGGCAGGAAGCCCTGGACAAGCAGGAGCTGGGCAGGGAGTGGGTTTCCCTGCAGCACAGGAGCTAAGGAAGAGGAGAGAAAAGAACTTCCCCTGGCCAGAGGCAGTTCCTGAAACAGCTGCAGATTTTGGACACGGATACTGAATTTGAGCAATTGTTGGCCTGATCCTTGGGGCATAAAAGTTTTGCTTGTGCCCGAGCGCTGTTTCATTCCTGCCTTTCCCCAGACATCATCCCAGCAACAGCATCTTAGTTTCTGCTGTGCAGACTTGCTTTGAGCAAAGCCTCAGGAGCCTGAAACCACACACAGAGCAGCACACTGGGCTGGGGGACAGGCAGATGGAAGGGCTCCCTGCTGCCTCCAGAATGAGGAGCAGGACACAGTGCAGGCAGGAGCCAGCATCCCTTCCCAAAATAAGCCTTCAGAGCAGGAGTGAGGGCATGTATTTCAGCATGGGGCACTGGTGCTGGGTCCTGGAAAGCCAAAACCACATTCTGCATCAACAGAAGGCTTAGTCATAGCCAGCTGGTTAATCCAAAACCTCTCTGCAGAGGCAGCAAAAAAAGTCACGTCCAACCCCTGGTAGTCCTGGCTGCTGAGGGCTCATCTTCAGCTACATAAGAGTCCCCATGGACCTTCCTACCCTTGCCCATGCCACCTCCCTAGGCCTGCTCTTTGCCATCACAGCCTCTGCAACCCCATGGTGCCCAATTCCCAAAACTATACACAAGGCACTGGTCGACCTGGAGTTTAAGTGGTTGCAGAGAAAGACCAGCAAGCTGGCCCATACCCCAGGGGTTTTATCTTTACCTTTCCCACAGCTCCAAGCTGAAGCCTGTACCTCGTTTTTGCCCACAGCAAGGTTAATTTCCTGCCTGGGACTGTGAGACCCAATAGCACAGCCTGAAAAGACCCAGACACAGTGTGCATGCCAGGCACAGGGTCCCTGCAGCCAGACTGAGCCCTCTGCTTCCCAGCTCCGGAGGACACACACATCTGAGAGGGGAAGTGCACAATTTCTAAAGGAGATGGGTGCTTTTTGTTGTTGTTGTTGTAACAAGCCTCATTACCAACCCTGGCTGGGCTCACAGAGAAAGGAGGGGGGGATGTTTTTCTACCTATCTCATGCATATTTATGTTTTCCTGCCCTTTGTGCTGTCCACCCCTGAGATAGCACTTGCCTACATGCCACCCCCTTGCCACTGCCAAGGCTTTGGAGCTCACACTCCTCCGAGCTGGATTTCACACGTCGGGCGGGGATGGGAGGAACTATTTTCTGCGCGGACCCCATCCCCGTTCTCCTTGCAAGTGGCCCAGTTCCCATGCCAGAGAAAACAAAAACCAAAACTGTGGGAAGAGAGGGGAGGAGAAAGATGGGAAGATCGCAAACCAGCAGCCGAAATCATCCCCTCCCGACCCACGCGGCTCCTTCCCCCCCGGGTCCAGACACCGCACGCTCCCGGCGCTTGGAAATCCGCGTGGTTCTGGGGATGCGGAGGGGAAGGATGGGAGGGATGGGCACAAACGAGGCGGGAATGCCCCGGAGCAGGGGACAAGGGAGGGCAAGCGGCTGTCACCGCCGCTGGATGGCGGCACAGACCGCTCCTGGCTCCGGAGCGGCGGTGGGCACTGCCCGAGCCCCTCTCCCGGGTGGGTCATTGACCTGCCCCTGGGATTAACTTTGCCCTCACGAGTCCGCACGCATTCATTGCCGTCAGCCTTAACAAACAAACAAACAAAAAGGGATTTAATCCCTCTGCCCACCGAGTTCCACCGCGTCTGGGGTGAGGAAGAGCAGAGCCCGGAGAGAGAGGGGAAAGTGTGGGAAAAGGAACCCCGTTTCTCTTGGAGGGGTGCGTGAAATTTCTGGAAAGTGTGCTTGGGGGCCCCATGTGAAAAATCCATTAGGAAGAGTCTGGAGAGAATTAAAGCCACTGTGAAAAGCAGACTGGAGAAACAGGAGACAGCAGAGTGGAAGGAGGCGGAACAAGCAAGGCTTTAATGCCAGCATAGAAAGCCTCCCTCCCTTCTGCTACCCCCCAGCCCTCATAAAAAGAGGGAGTGCTGTATGAATAGGAATTAAAGCAGCAACACTATCTGCCTGCTGCCCAGATCTGCCAGCTGTTGTATTCAGCCCAGCTTCCTGTCCCCGTGCCAGGAGCTGGACCTCTGGGGCAGCAGCTGGGAGCACAGGGAGATGAGGGTCACCCTGGGCTTCACTCTGGCACCCAGTCAAGCCCACAGGTTGTCTTTGATCCCCCCCCATGCAAGGTGGGGGGAATCGAGTATCTCCATTCCTCTGCTCCTGCCTCCCCCCTGCAGCACACTGGGACATGGTGCTGCCACTGCAGAGGCAACCCAGACCTCCCCCAGCACAAGAATGGCTTCAAAAATACACGTTTCAAAAAAATCACATCTTTCTTTTAATGGCTGGTTTCCAATAGAAATGAGACCTATGCAAATCATCCTACCCGTCCATCAGTCTCCTATCTAATGGTTTTGGAACTTGCTGGCCAATTTTAGTGGTATCTGACAGAAGAACAAGCCAAACGTATCCCTGTCATAAAGCTGTCAGAAAGAGCTGGACTGGTATCCCTGGCAGAGGTGAGAGCTAAACCTCATTAGACATCAGAGAACCCACGGGGACAAGAGGCTGCTCCCAAGGGCAGGAAGGGCCCAGATCAGAAAAAACATATTTTTAGACATCAAGTAATTCTTCTATGATATGCAGATCCACAGGAAACCAGCTTTTAAAAGCCCTTCTGCTCATCACACCGCTTAGATATTTTAAAAGTTACTACTTCCCATGGACAACTTTTTTCTTGAAGTCACATTTCCATTCTTTTCCCTTCAATCATGAGGGCCAAGAAAAAGCCCAGCACCAGCCGAGATCCTCACTGTAGCCGTGGGCATTGAGGAAAATGTCAACCTCCATGAGAAATGACTTTATGGACGTGTGTGTCAGGCCAAACTGCTCTTCGCATGAAGCTCCTCCAGAGGAAGGCCCCGAGTTTCTTTCTGCCTTGCAAAATTCAGCACCCATGAAGCTGGGGAATGGGAAGCAGGGGGGGCTTTGGATGGCTGTAGCCAGGGCGAGCAGCAGGAACCTTAGTCACTGGGCTCATGAAGCTTTCCAGTTCCCAGATGGCCTCAGTAAATACAGTGGTAATCACATGGTGGTTTTTTTTACAAGACAGATTGCTGATGGCAAATGTTCTTTGCCAGTACAGACCACGCCAAATTATCCCAGGACTTTGCCCCTGCTGAGCTACAGATGTGTACACAAGGGAAGATAAGGAGATACCTCTGGACCTGCCTCAACCCATCAGGGCTGCAATTTGAGAAGCCTGTAGCACTGCTGTTCTTTTTCCTTCACGACAGCCCTTGCACCTCTGCATGTCCATCCTGGGCTTCCAGAGGTCCTGCCTTTCCTCTCCTTACCAGGGATTTCTGCTCTCCCCATGCAGCACAGTGGGGGAGAGGAGGCAGTGGGGGTGGAAAAACCTCTGGCAACTAATACAGAAGTTCAGCAGCTGCCACTGGCATTTCAGAGTGTGATGGCTTTTAGGCCAGATGCCAAACTTGTCTGAGGTTTTAATCTCTCTGTCAGGTCACCTATCACTTGTCAATCAAGTGCTGCTCCCCCGGGAGCCACTGGCACCAATGCCATCAGACAGGATGCAGCAGACACTCCAGAAGATCATCATCAGACAGACCCCCAGGGCTTGTGCCTCTTCAGCCCCCCCAAGCCTTGCATCCTCCTGGAGGCTGTTCTTTGGGTGCACCTGCTCTGTGGGTGCACCCGGGATTTAAAATGTCCTGGAAAGGGCCCCCCCTTGCCCTCTGAGCCCAGGAGGGAAGGTTTGTACCACATGGGCTCTTTGCAGTGACCTTGCTGGGATGAGATGGTTGGTGGTGTGTAAATAACTCCCTGCTGCCAAGCCAAGCAAACAGGGGGGGCATCAGCCTTTCCTCACCACCCTCCCTGGCAGCCTGTCACACATCCGAGGCCAGGGCTGCAAAACCTCCTGCCCAGGGCTGGCAGAGCCCCTGGCAGGGGACAACACAGAGCTTCCTGTCCTGACTGCCCCTCCCCAGGACAGCTGCACATCGTGTCCTGCCTCCTGGAAATCCAAGGGGTGCAGAGGTTGGGATATACCAGGCAAGCAACCAGGGGAGGCTGCAGTGTCCTGAAGGAAAAGATCTTTCTTGGGAAAGAGAGAGGAGCCCTGCAGCAGAGGTGTTTACTGCCTCAGCACAGGCTCTGCTCTCCCCAGCTCTACCACTGTGGCTCTGCCTCAGTTCTGATGTTTGCTTGCTGATAGAAGGCCCGTGGGGCAAAGAGATGATTTAGCAACATCTTCCTCCTTGTGCTTCCTCTGGCTGAAGCCAGGACACAAGTGGATGAATGGCCCTGCACACACACACACACACACACACACACACACACACGTGTGTGCACACCCATGCACAGGGGCCACACACATCACTGCACACAAGCCCATGCAGCCAAGCAGATCTTCACAGACACAGACACATTCACACATGCCAACGTGATGCTCTTGTGCCCTGCATGCACACCTGACTGTGCAGCATGACATCCCTGAGGCCCATTGGTGTGTCAGGATGCAGATCAGGGCCACACATACGTGTCTGTGTCAATCACCAGCTCTCCATGCAGGACCCCCACACCCATGTGCAGACCCAGGAACCCTATAAGCACAGCCCTTTATTATTATGTCACCCAAACACCTCTAACAAATAGTTATATATCACACTACATGGCTTGGCTGTCACTGACAAAGGTCCTGAAAGGCAGGAGAAGCTATTCTAGGAACAGATTGCAGGAATAAAATATTATATTTCCACTTATCAATCTCTTTAATATGCTATAATTCTTAATAGGAGGGTCCAGCCTTCTTCCCCTGGACAAATCACTTGAACAAGCCCTGCACCCTTCCTCTCTGGAGCCAGGACTGGAAGGAAGGATGCTGGGTGGCAGGAGGGGGGAGTTTTATGCTTGGGGGAATGGGAGGGAAAAGATGCTGCAGGGCTTTTTCTGCATCAGTCTTCTGGTTTTTTTCTCCCAAGGCTGGCTGCTCACTAGATTGAACTCCACTTATTGCATGCAGCTCTTGAAAGAGGTTTTGTGGTCCACTGACAGTCCCTAAATTGCTTGCAAGACCCAAACAAAAGTACCTGTAATAGCTGAGCAAGGATGGCTGAGCCCTCCCCAGCATGGGCCTAATCGGTCCTTTGGGAGAGCTGGATAAACATATTCAGATCCCATGAATTATTAAAAGCATTTTTTTTATACAGTGGAGCCCTGACCGAACGGGTTGGCTGCTAAACCCTTCTAGTGGGGCAACTGCTGGTGTGCCCCTCCTTCCCTCTCATTCAACCTCAGCCCCAGGATGCAGATCCTTGGGAATAAATTGCTATTAAAGGCAAGTGGACACCAACCCAAAGTCATTCCCCAGAAATCCTGCCAGTCCCCACTTCCCTTGACAGCCCTGAGTGTGAGAATGATGCTCTACCAGTCCCCAGGAAAAACACCAGAAATGGAGACATTTACCAAAAAAAAAAAACCTGGAAGAGGAGCCCAGAGACCCATGCCCATGTGGGTGAGCCAGTGCAGCCCACCCAGGCTGTGTTGATATTGTGGTGCTGAGACAGATAAAACACAGAGGTGGCAGCAGGAAATATGAAGAGAGGCTGTACCTGGTGTTTGGGAACGTGTCCTGACAGTGCAAGAGCTACAGGGTGGCTGGACAGACAGAAGGACAGCAAGAAATGGCCAGAGATGGAAAATGAGAGATGGTGAAGAGAGCCTGCTGCTCCCTTAACTCTTCTGCAATACCCATCCCACCTCCTTCCCTGCAACCAGTGACTGAGCTTGGAGGTTTTTTCTCTCTGATGTTTCAAATGAGACCCGGGGTGTGTGGGATGAGGCTTCTGTTGCTGATGGGAAGCGAGTTGGCTCATTCTGTACCAGGCAGTTGCCTGCACTGTCCCAGAAACACAGTGCCTTTGGTGGTAACTCCCATGAAATGGCCATCAGCTGAAGGGATTTTGGCCATGACCTTCCCCTGGCTCCAGGCAGTTGGGCAGGGCAGGTGGTGTTTTGTCCTGAACAAAGAGCTTTGTTATTCTAGTGCCTTTCACTGGCAAATGAAAAATCCCCCAGAGAAAAGCATATACCAGGAGCAACTCAGCAGGCAAGGATCCAGGACAGGAGGTGTGAATTAAAGGCCTGCTACAGTGATAATGATCATAAATAAATACTTGGTAATTAGCATCTAATTAGCACATCCATCCATTGACCTCTATGCACTTGGATAGAGGAGGATTAGCATGGTTTACCCATGTTACAGAGCAGGGGAACTGAGGTGGTGAGGGTGCCAAACATGTCATTGCTCATTTCAGGAGGCAGCTGCCTGGGCTCCATCTTTATGCTTGCTCAGCATTTACCCCTGTAGAGTTGGGGGGCTGAGAAACCAGTTCCATCACTCTTAGACAATTCTGAGGAGCTCTGATAGCTGAGGACAACTCAGCAGGAGCTCTGATTTGCCTGGGGCTGGAGAGCAGGAAGGGCTAAAAGCCTCAGGAACTGCCTGCCCACTTTTCCTCTGCGATATCACTTGGTGTCTGTGAAATCAGCCCATTGCCATCTGCCATTTCTTCTGTTTAACTTACTTCTTGACACCACTTTCTGTCCCTCACACCACCCAGGCATAGCCAAGTGTCTTTTCCTCACTCCTGTGGCTATCCTGACTTGCCAGTCATCATCCCTTCTGTCCCATATGACATCACACACCACGACTCCCCATTGTCTGCATCCTGGGATGTTGCTCCTTTCTGGAGCCCAGACAAAGCTCCTCAAGTGCTGACAGTGCCCAGGTAATCTGTGGCAGTTTGGTGAGCAAGTGCTCAGAGCAACGTGGCATTGGAAGGAGCACAAATGAGAAGCCATGAGAATTGTCTAACATCAGAAACATCAAACATCATTCTGCATAAAAGGCTCATTCATCTCACACTTTACTGCCTCAGAGGCAGTCTGCATCCTCATCCTACTCTTTCTTCTGCCTTCTAACAAATATCCCCCTGACACGTCTTTGCTTTTAACATGGTCAACAATATTTCTTAATCCAAAGCAGAAAACAAAGGGAGAATAAATTGAATTACACCACATTTTGATGTAAGAAAGGAAAAGACAGTAAGAGGAAAGGAGACAAAATTCAAGCCAAACCTGTGTAAAAGCAGTGCAAAGCAAAGATCTTCACTGCTCCCATTGCATCACCAAACTCCCCACCCCTAGGAGACACTGGTGACCAAGTCAGATGTTAAGCAGATGTAACTGACTGCAGTTGTCCCCTCCTCCTGTCTTTCCAAGCACACCAAGTGTTTTCCTACCTGTGACATTGACTTCCACCAAACCCGACCGTGTACCGATAGCATTGGAGGCCTCACAGATGTAGGTGCCAGCCAGGCTGTAGGACACGGGACCTTTAAAGTAGATGGTGTTGTTCTGGATTTCCACACTCCCTGGCAGAGTCCCATTTGGCCTGGAGGAAGACAAATACCATGGTTGATGCCAGAGATGATACTCAGTAGGGTCAAGCAGTATTGCAGAGGTGACAATGACATGCTGGTTCTGCCCTTGCCCTTGGGCAGGTCCAGAACCTGGTGATGCTGGCTGGAAAATACCCATTAACGTAGTCAGCCTTGAAATGAAACCTTCAGACAGAAGCACTGCAGGAAAAAGGCAACAGAGTGTCTCCAGGGTAAATCCATTGCATGGGGAGAACCAGGTTCTTTACAGGGACTGTGGTGTTTGTGTTTTTTCCCTTCTCTGTGATTACAAGGGAGATGGGGCTTATTTGGGTCACAATGCAGCTCCTTGGATTTAGCTAACATAATGTGGAACACATTCAGCATATGTTCCTCCCTATACAGAAAACAGACTCAGAGCCTTCAGACAGTTATTTTCCAGCACAACTTTGCAGTAGGTGTAAGGTTAGGGTAAGATGACCAGGCTACTCTTTCATTTCAGGTGGCTCACCTCTAGCAAGCTCATCTTCAGACCGTTCTCCATTCCTGACTTTCCATTTGATGGAAAAGACAGGAATGGGACATCAACCTGACCTGACTTTACTCCAATTTCCTGCCCATGTAGCTCTCCTGGGCAGCTGATCAGACAGTGTTAATTGCAGCTCAAGGAAAGCAGTGCTGATTTAGAGTCCTGCCATCTATGACCTGCCCGTGTCAGAACAATCAGATAAGTGTGAAACTGCAATAATGCAATACCAAGTCTAGAGATACACGGAATAAATGAACAAAGGCAGATAAAAAATACACAAAACCCCCCCTGTGTGTTAGGAAAAGGCACACATGGCCTGGTTATTTTTAATTACTGAAGCAAAGTAAAGTAATTACTTCTCTTAGGCAATTAAAAATTATTCAAGTAACTCTTGCCCCCCAAAATGTGCACATATTGTCAGCAATTTGTAAGAAACAAAAGGGAATAAAGGGGGTGTAATGAGGTTTGTGAAGAAGTGCCTAAATGCACACGGATATACTTTGCATGTGTCCACACACACACACCACATACATATAGCAAACACTTCCCCAGCTACATCAAGGCAGTGATCCCAAAGCTGATGGAAGAACAGAATTGCCTCACCTTGCTCCTCTGCCTAGGGGTGAATTAGGGCCCTGAACCTACAGAGACAGGGCACATCTTGAAACTGTGCTGTGAGATGCCAAGGAAGGCTCTTGCTTCCTCTAACAGCTCCCGTGACTGTTGCTCATCGCCATCCAAACAAGAGGAAAGGAAAGCATGGATGGTTTGTAACTTCCAGGCAGGAGCAAAACATCATCTGCACTAATTGCTTCCTGACCCCCAGGAAGGGTAAGCAGCACATATGAGCACATGGATGAACTAAAGATGCTGCTGGCCATTTCCCTGGCTGCCCAGTTTGATGTTACCAAAGTGGCACTGTGGGAAGGAAGAGGATGGCCACGGCTCTTATTCCCATTTCTTGCCTTCCTACAGACACTGGCACTGCATGGATAGGTGGGTTGGCTGCAGCATAGAGATAGCCCAAACTGGCACCTTTTCTGCCTTGGGTGCCACACAGGGCATCTGTGCCTCTAACATTCCCCTGGCAATGTTGTGAGGAACCCAAAGTGCCCCTCAGAGTTTAAGTCAAACTGGCAGAATCAACAGAGGGAGAGAGCTGGGATGAGAACTAGAAAAAAGGCTGGAAAAACAATCCTCTTCAGGCTTCCACTCTGAGCAGTTTGATCTGGGAAGTGAAATGAGAGAGAATATGCAAAGCCATTTTGAGAGCCACTTTCCTGATGACAAATGCCAACTGAAAAGAAGAAAGGATCCATTTGATCTTTCTTTTTTAAAGCTACATGAGTGCTTATAGAAAAGAAAGAGAGAAAGAGAGAACGACCTCAGGTTGCATCAATTCCCATCTGACTCCCCAGACACCCCTCACACACTTTTTCAGTCTTTTTAGTGTGTACATCCAAAGGCTGAAACCCTGGAGGACAAGGAATTGATTCTGTTTCATGTCAGTTGCAGGGGGATGAGTAGTCAGAAGGGGAGTTCCTGCCTACAGCTGGGGCTGATTCCAGGGAAAGGTTTTTTTCACACACAGATCTCTATGTGCTGCTTTATGGAAGAGAGATCCTGGGTTATTTTCCAGAGGGTGCCTCAGGTTTCTACAGAAGCTCCTTGGCTCTGTTCAAAGATCATGTGTGCTGCTGAGAGCAGAAGCATTGTAGGGACTTACAGTTTCCATTCATAGGTGTGAGCTGGGGGGTTGGCATCAGCTTTGCATATCAGCTTCACATCCTTCCGGTTGAGAAACCAGTTGCCATCAAAGCCCTCAATAGTGACTTCTGGCTCATCTGCAGGGGGACAAAAAAGATAGAAAAGCAGGATGGAAATGGAAGAGAAGGAGTTACGGAAAAAGAAGTGGCAGAAAATGAAATAGGAAGAGATGAGGGGGCAGGGATGGGAGAACAAGACAGATTGCAAGGTGACAGGACAAGGAATGTGAGAGAGGGTGAGTGAAGCAGAGAGAGAAGGGGAGGAACAAAGAGTCATGGCAGAGGCAGAGAGAAGAGGGTGTGAAAAAGAGAAATCATATCAATATTTGAAGGGCTCACTTAGCTTTTCACTCCCCAGAAAAAAAGAGCAGACCCCCACTTCAGCCCCGCCACCAGACCCAACACCTTCCCTTCCAAAAATTCCGCTTTTCCCAGACCACCACCCACCCCCGGGCCTGCCTGTGCTCACTCACACTGCACGTTGAGGGTCATGCTCTCAGTGAATCGATCCAGCTGGTAGTTGACCACACACATCAGCTGCTGCCTGTGGGCTTCCCGGCTCGGAACCAGCCGGTACCGGCTGATCACTGTGATGGTACCATTGCTATTCCGGATCTCCTGGAACTCCGCTTCTCCTTTGAGCTTGGTGTCCCAGGTGACAGTGCTAGGAGGTTTTCCATTAGAGGAGGTGCAGGTAGCTACCAAGATCTTTTCTGTCCTGCCAGACTTAGCTATAAGTGGCCGCCTGGTGCCCTCCATCCAATTTGTGGGTTTGGCTGCAAGAAAACGCAGAAAGGAGGAGGAAGAGAAAAAAAAGGGTGATTAGAAAAGCAATAAAACAACCCAAGAGGCACTTCACGCCACTGAGCCTGTGACAGATCTTGTGGTGAATCCAGAGCTGCAGCAAATTGCCAGCAGTCTGCAGGGGATTGTCTGCAGGACCAGTCTGGGGCAAGACGGTTTAACTGGAGGCAATGGCTGACACACAAAGCTTGTCCAGTGTCTTACCCAGCACAGTGAGGTTCAGTTGACTTTCTCGGTTGCCAGTTGGGAAGGTAGCAAACTCACAGATGTAAACTCCCTCATCCTCCAGCTCTAGGCGGGAAAGCTGAATGGTGCCATCTTTGAAGGAAGGGTTCCGGAAAGTCACCCGCTCTTTGTAGGGAGAGAGGATGGAGACTCCCATGGCAGGGTTGTAGATGGCCACATTCTGCTTGGAGCCGTTGGTGGCTTTCTGCCACGTCACCTGCGTGATCTTCACATTGGGGAGGGGGTTGGTGAAGCTGCAGTGCAGGACCACGTCCGTCCCGATAAACCCCGAGACTGTGTCATTGACTAAGACAGTCTGAGCTTGCAGCCCTGAAACAAAATGGCAAGACATGAATATACATGCGTTTCTCAGGCAGAGAAAGAGAGAAAAAAGAACGGTTCTTGGACATCAGCCCCATGGATTCCTTTGTTTATTCCATTTGTTGCTTCTTGGCATGGCTGATACAAGAACAAGCTACAGCTACAGGCACTCAGTGCCTTCTGCATCCACCTGCATCTCCTGCAGCTTCATTCCTGTTCATAAACACCTTCCCTCCCACACTTGGTGTTCACACTTCACTACAACCAGCCCTAGTGCTCTGCAGCCAGTCTGGGGCTCATGATCACCCAAAGGCACAAGGTTGGATCAATACTGTCCCTTCCTTTTCTTCAGCTTTGGATAACACTAAATCAGTTATTGTACATAGACCAAGCACATGTATCTGCAGGCATATGGAGGCACAGATATTTATCACTATAGCATATCCTAATATTTGTGTTAACACACTCAGACATCCATTTAATCCTACTGGAAATGCCTCAGTAATTAAATGAGCTGCAAATACTCAGCCCTGATTTCAGACTAGCAACAGTTCCCATGTAAGAACAGATTTACAGCAGTGTACACCTTGTATGATCTACCTGCACGATCTAGATTGTTTCTGTGGCCTTTTTTTAACCCCATGAGTGGCTGCATTTAGGAGCCTTCCATGTTGATTCCATGGAGTAAAGATGAAAGGTGCTTGGGAAAAGTGGTGGCTGGTGTTCATGACTACTGTTCTGTTTCAGTTGATTCCTTCTCTGACAGCTGGAGAAAAGTGTCTCCCACCAGACCGACCCTGAAATTCATCTTTGGCTGTTGCTGTGTCTTTACCTAATCTGTATGTTTAGAGATAATGCTCTGGTAATTATACAGCCAGTATTTAAATGATAAATACAATAGAGAAGCAAGGTGGTGAGAACAAGAAAAGCGAGTTTTGCTCACTGCTTCTGGCAGAATCTGAGATTGGATGTATTCTGGGAGGCTGAGAGTAAAGGAAAGAAAGGGATAATAAAAAAAAAAAAAAAAAAGGATGTACAAAGACTGAGGAACATGAAAGGGTAATGAAAGAGAGAGGCTGGGGAAAGAAAAAAATGCGTAGCGAGAGAAACAGGATTTTCTAACCAAGGGGACAGATAATTTCTGAAATGTCACCCCTGTCCTGTTCTTCCAGGGGATTAACAAGCTCCTTGCACATGGCCAACATGAGCTCCTCAGTCTCAGCCCCCACAGCCCCCTGCCAGATGTGCTCTGTAACCTCCACACACAAGCAGGAGCAAAATCACCCTCGTCCCCACAGTTCCCCCCCCACACAGGAGCCCCGTCACTGCCCACTCATCCTGATCCATATGTCATCTCAGGCTCTTCTTTCTCCCCTTCTCCTTCCCTCCACACCAAGCCTGTGACCCTGAGGACAAGCCTCAACAATCCAGCCTGGCCATGAGACGCCATCCACTGACCACAGCCATCAGCAATTCAGACCGAAACTCAGTCTCCAGAGCTTTGTGTGAACTTGCCCCCTTCCCTGAGTCAACCACTGCTTTGCCCCACACCCTGCCATTGTGGCTGCCTGCTGAGGAATGTTTTTCAGTGCTGCTTACAGCCACAGCAAAGCACTGGTTGCCCTCATATGCCTTCATGCATGAAACCATGGAGTCCTTAGAGGCTGCTGGCTGAGCTGGCAGGGCTGCACCCTAGAATCATAGAATCGAAGGATTTCCAGGGTTGGAAGGGACCTTAAAGACCTCCCACTAGATCAGGTTGCTCAGAGCCCCATCCTTAAGAACTTCCAGGGATGGAAGTGCCCTTCCCCTGCCCAGTGCAGCTGTGCTGTTTTTGCAATGCATGTCCCTCCGAAAACCAGAGGGAAGGGATGGT
Source organism: Florisuga fusca (assembly GCA_038090715.1). NCBI lineage: Eukaryota > Metazoa > Chordata > Aves > Apodiformes > Trochilidae > Florisuga > Florisuga fusca. The sequence continues at coordinate 1,400,183 of JAAWXA010000044.1, forward strand.
CCTGCTCTGATAAAGGCACAGCTGGTCCAGGCTTCTCCATTCCAACCAGAGAGGGATGCCCAAGCAGTAAGACACAGTGAGACACCTCCCTGGCTCAAGTCTGGCCTCCAGAAGGGCCTTCCTGATGAAATGAGGGCACTGGGTGCAGACAACGGGCTCGGTTTAGACGATGGGATTTCAGGAGAGAAGGGGTGAAGTGGGGGAGATATCCCCAGCACACTTTGCAGCTTCCCAGGAGGTGACAGAACCTCTTGCAGCATTGCCCACACCTGCAGCGGTGAGCAACACCAGCTTTGCCAAGCAGTCTGAAGACTTCAGAGCCTTGCAGAGCATGTGGGAGCTTGCCAGGGAGCAAAGGCAATCACGTAGCAAAGGGCCTGGGAACAACCTGCCACCCATCTCAGGCTGCCTGGCTGTAGGTGTGCTCAGCACTCTCTCTTCCTCCCAAGGCTGGAGGAGAGTGGATTCATCAGCACCAGTCCCCAGCTCTCTCATGAAGGGTCCATGCCCCCCAGCAGAGTGTCTGGGGTGATGGCACAAATGGCTCTGCTGACCCCTTCTACCGTACCCCTGCCATGGCATTCCTGCACCAGCACAGGCTGGACTGGGACACAAACTGGGGAAAATGCAGACTTTGTTGCTGCCTAACCTGACCCTGAACCAAACCCTGGAATGGTCCTGCAGAACTCTCCTCTGCCCAGGTGTGGAGAGTCAGACTTTTGGGTAAGGAAAAAGCTGGTGCCAGCTGAGGACTGCTTGCCAGCAACAAAATGCTGCCAACACTAGGATTCAAGCTCCTACATGTAGCAGCTTCAACAAAAACACATTCCAAACTTTCTAGAGGCTTCAGGGAAAAAGGGGAAAAAAAAAACCCAAACCCAAACCAGCAGAAGAAGTAACAAAACAAACAAAAAATACCCCCCCAAAACCCTAAACACCGTACGGAAATCGTGTTTCCTTTCCAGGTGACTAACTCAGAGCTCTTTTGCAAGACAGGGTAAGCACTTCATGTTCTGCTCCTCCAAGGCTCTCATCAGGGAAATAAGGCACCCATTGCTCCCCTCTCTACAACGGCAATGTACAGATGCTCCCATGCTCCCCATCCCAAATCAGAAGCCAGAGGGCAAAGCAGCTCTTGCCGTGCTCTGGGGAGTGTTTGTTTGCAAGGTGCCTGAGCTGGGGTGCTGGGTATTCCCTTGTCCTGCTCCACACTTACTGATCCATCAGGGCAAATGCATAGATAATTGATGGCAACGAGGAGATGTGCAAGGCTGGGAGAGGAGGAGGAGAAAATAAAATCACTGATCAATCTCTGGAGAGGAACGAGTGTATCCAGCAGGATGTGTGTGTGCACGTGCAGTGCTGGGGCTTGCCTTGCGTTTTCTTTGCTGAATGATGTGTGGTCGGTGTGGCAGAGAAAAGGCTTGGGATACATCCTGCCATTTGCAGGTCCTGTGCCAGATCTCCCAGTGCCCACCCATCCATCCTGACACCTCCAGCACCTGAGGAAGGATTAGCTGTATAGGTTGAAGCTTGCAGAATTGTGTCTTATGCATTGTTTTTTTGGCGTTATTTTATTGTTGAGGACCAAAAGTAGTAAAAAAAAAAAAGGCAGTGCTGAGTGCCAAAGACAAGTTGATGCCAAGACCTCATTAGTGGAGACCTCTGAGATCCTACTCCTCCACCTTGGCCTCTGAAGTGGTTTGTGTCGATGCCTTTCCCCACGATCCCAAACCCAGATACTGAGTAGGTCATACGGGGCCTTGGGGCACTGTGCAGAACTCCCAATGCCCTGTGGCACAGGCAGTGGGCTGGGAAGGGAAGGTCTGGACTCCCTGGGTGTCAGGGGTGCTGGGCAGGGAGCAGCATTCAAGAGCTGGTGGCTCTTGAAGCACAAACCCCTCTCTCCTAAAAGCCTGGAAGGTGCTGGTACACTGAGGCTCCCACACCTGCACATCTGGTTCTTGCTCCCCCATATAGAAAGCTCTGGAAATGATCTCCAGGCACCAGTGAGCTCTGTCACAACAGCAAAACCTCCGATCAATGCCTCATTGTTAAGAAACCTGTGAACTCCACACTGCTTTGCACAACTTTGCCTCTCCTGAGCCTCTCACCAATTTCTCCCCTCCTGTTCCCTGATACTCATCTCACCCCAAGGGCATTGAAACAGCCCTTGGCAGAAGAGTGATGAGCCACCCTTTGGTGTGGCAATATCATGGCTGATGCAAATGTCAGAGGAATCAGTCCTAATAGTCTTTGCATCACTTAGAACTAAGCAGAAGGGGATGTGGGAAGGTCACAGTAGCCAGACCTTACATAAGGAGAAAACAATGCACCACACTTCCACCTACAAAAGACCCTACACAAAGCACCTGATTTTGAGACAACACCTTGCACTGTACCTTGACTACAGGCAATGAAGTCTTGTGCAGTGACCTGACCATCCTGCTCCACAGACACTTTAGAACTTTTCATGAGGGGAAAGAAGGGACAGGATAGGAGCTCAAAACATCGCAGCTGGTGGCATTTCTCATTTTTTTTTTCTCCAGGTGTTTCTGAATCTGCCTTTCAGATCTTCCCTATTTTTAAGTGGAAAACAAGGTCTGCAGCCCTCCATGGGGCAGAACATTACCAGCCTCCAACAGCCCAAAGGAATGCCACAGGTGTGTTATGCAGGGTGGGAAATGGGGAAGAAGATCCTAAATGCCAGCAGGGGAATTTCAGGTGTCAAGCTCCAAAAGGTTTGAGCTGGCGCTAGGCCAAGATTTTGGGGTTAATATTTTCCTTTTTGCCTGAGACTTTGTATCGATTGCCAGGCATTCAAATCAGTACTCTGTGGTTCTTCCAAAAAAGCACAGTGCCTGCCTCACCCCACTTAGTCAACAGCTTGCAGCCTACTGCAGAGGAGGAGTGGTCTGCAGAGATTCACCAGTATGCACTTCCTCCAGCAGCTGACTTTCACTGGAGGTCTGTCAGGCACTGGTTCAGTTCTGCCCCACTTTAATACGGAGCTTGAACACCAAATGGATTACAAGGGGAAGACTGAGTTTTCAAGACAAGGGGAGGGGGCCTCAGAACAAAGATGAGATAGTAAGAGGTGCAGCAAGATTATAGCTCCAGGTGACATGGCTGCACATGAAAGTGAAAGGCTCGAGATAAAATTGTGATCGGGTTGGGGCACACCAAGAGAAACTGCAAGCCCAAGCATCCCTTCCCCAGCTGAGGGCTTGGAGCTTTATGGGAGCTGATGGGGAAATGGCAGTGTGTACAATGGCCCATCTGGATCTCATCCAACCCCTCTCAAACAAGAAAGAAGGGGCTTGGCTTTGGCTTGCAAATGGGAAACACAGGGACTTCTACTCTAGGTCACTGGTTCATATCCAGCACCAGCACACAGTAGTACTGCAGAGATGTTACTATTTGAGGACCAGTCAATGGCTTGTATTGAGTGAGGTCTCTAGCCAGCCCTCCATTGGCTGTCTGCTGGGACAGGACAGTGGAGATGCCCTTGGGATAAAGCAAGGCTTCCTTCTCCTGCCTAGGTAGTATTTCCACTTGGGTTAAACAGCACAAAGCAGCCTCAGGATCAACAAATGAAAAATCTTTCCCAAATGGCCTGATCCATTGATGCTCCACTTGTTCTGTTAAGGTTTGGGAAGTCTATTTATTAAGCCACCACTAGGATTCACACAAAAACCCTAAACAAACCAGGGCCATGTTTGTCCTAGGTGTTCCTCACAGAAACAGATGAAAGAAAAGCAGATGCCAGGGTGAGGTCAGTCACAGATCAAACAGAAAAGCAGAGATGAACACCACACCAGACCACCAGTTTGCTGTCTGTGTCTCAGCCTTACAGACAGCCTCGGCTGCAGCCAACCTCCTAGTCCTTTAGGAAAAGGGCTGCAAAGCAGAGAAGTGGGAAGGGAACAACTATGCCTGCCTTTGCTCCTACCTTCCACTCTTTGCTGCACCCTCCCTGGCTTCCACGCAGCTGCTTTGCTTTTCCCCCCAAGTCAAGGAGAGGGGAGCACGCCCCATGGCAAAAAGCAGGAAGGCAGGCAGAGCAGGGCTCCTGCCCAAAGAGCTGACACAGCACTGGGAAAGGCCTTCCTGCAATAAAGCCATGAAAGCCCATGCTCAGCAACAAAGCACAAAGGCTCCTCAGTCACCAGGCAGCTCCTGCTGCCCGCCCCGCCCCGCCAGCATGTCGGATAATCCTTGGGCAAGAACTGCCGGTTCCCACACACCTGAGCAGTGATCCAGGCTGTCCCTCACCTCTACCTGAGGTGCACCAGCGCTCAGTACTTGGCCCTCTCTCCTGCCCACGCTGCCTGTTCCTCCGGGCCTTTTGGAATGGACTTTACTCCAGTTCCTTCCTCAGCTCTTTTCCCACTCTGTGCTCTTACTCATCCCAGCCCGGTACCTGGGTTCAGAAGACTCTCATCTCCTTTCCCCTTGTGCAACTTATTACAGCTAAGTCACATCTTCCTTCTGCCCCCACTACCTGCCTCCATAAGCCAGGAGAGGATTGTCTCTCACCCCGGTTGGCAATGCTTCTTGCTTTGACTTGTCCTCCCTCCATTTCAGCCCTAAAAATTTTCCCACCCCTCTCATGTCTCTCCAACCAACAGCATTACCACATCCCAGGCCACTTGCTTGAATCTCCTCATCCCTAGCCACTAGTTCCTCTGGAGGGGCACCAGGGAGTATGTCCAGGATCACAATTCTGCCCTAGGAAAGGCAGGCAGCTGGCCAGGCAAAGACAAGGGTGGGCAAAGAACAGAAATGTCAAAGACCCTTTCTCTCAAGAGTCATCTCACTGCCTGCTCACCAACTCTGACCTGGGAACAAGAGGGAAGACTGAGAAAAAGGCCCACGTTCAGAGCCAACACTTATTTGGTGGCTGGGTGGGGAAGCAAGGCCAGAAAAGAGCAGGACAGCTGGAAAGTCAAGTGTGGAGGAGGGGAAAGAGTCTGAAACACTGAGCAGGGTGAAGTTTATTAAGCTGGGACTGTCCTAGGACCTTATCTTGATGGGCTGGGTCCCTGAATGTACATGAGTATTTTCTCTGCCCTGCCTCTTTCTTGGACTTCCAAAACTTCTTGGACTGCCTTGGATGTTGTTCAAGGACCCCCAGTCCAGGGATAAATATTCTCACTTCTGGAGCTCTCCAGGTGCTAAGGAGGAGAGATTTAATGAAGAGCTGTGAAGAGGAAATCAAGACAGTAACCCATAGAGAGTCTCACATCCAAAATGAAGGAACTTGAGACTGAAGAGATTTAACAGAAACAAAAATAAACTTGATGGCACAGAAAGAAAAAACACCAGCTCCTTCCTTCCCTCCTTGTGCTGAGAGCTCAGAGCAGGAAACTGGGGAGCTCTCAGGGCTTGGCTGGGCAGTGACTCACTCGCCTCCACGATGGGAACCGACAAAGCCGAAACTCTGCTGACTCAGGAGTGACTTCAGAGCCAGGGTTAAGAGCTGGCAGCCCTCATTTGACTGTCCCCACCTGCCTCACCACCCCCTGATTCCCTCTCTCCTCACTCAAATCGAGCCTCTATTATCAGAGGGGTAGATGCCAGGTCAGAGGAAATTCCCAAAGGATCCAACTCTCTGCTCTGCTGCCCAAGGCATGGTGAAAAGTGCACCCCTGCCAAACCATGCTGGTATTGGCCAGGCTTGCAGTTTTTGTGATGATCAAAACTCCTATTTTTCGATAGCTGAAGTGCATGACAACCAGGCACAGCTTTCTGACTGTGACCTTGCTTTCCTCTGATTACCCTTGCAGTACATGAGGTACTGCTGATGTTCTGCTATCTCCTGAAGCTGAAATGTTTCCTACTATTGCAAGTGGAACGCCATCCTCTGTTCTAGTACAATTTGTTCGAAGATAGAAACAACAAAATTTTTCTGTGACCAGAAAAAATGTGATACATGTTCTGGTGGCTCATGACCCGTTAGAGCTGACAACCAGGAAAAGTCTTTGCAAACAACATGAATGCAAGCATGGCACCCAACAGATGCAATGGGCAGACATCCTTCATCAGCTGCCTGCCTGTGATTCCTCTCATTATGTGTTTTATCTCACCCTAGAGATATTTCTGCAGCATAGTGGAAGAGACTCAGACTTCTCAACTTTGTCTGGGTTGTTTAAGGATTCTTGCCAGGGAACAACAGGCTGTAAAGAACACTGTGTACATATAAACCAAAACTCAGCACCCTGCCTGACTTCCAGCCTGCTGCTGCTCAGCTTTCTTATCATCAAGTCCCTGTGCAGGGAACTAACTTTAGAAATTTCACCTCTTCCCAGCTCTGTGCTCTCCAGGGTGCAGTGACAGACATCACACTTCAGTCCTACCTGCACCCCATCTGTAGGGAGAAGCCTGCATCTTCAAAAGGTTTTTCAAACAGTAACTAATTAATCCTCCAAGATCCTGAGAGGCAGGAAGGTATTATTACCCCTGCTTTCAGGGATGGGGAAATCAGAGGTGCTGAATGACAAAGAGATGTGCCCAAGGCCACCCAGGCAATCCATGGCACTCTCACTTGAATGGCTTGGTTTAGATGTGGGTATCTGCATATTATGGTGACAATTCTCATCTAAGGGAGCAGGTATGGAGGCATCTGTGGTAAGGCCTCACAGCCTCACCCAACACTCCTGCAAAGAGAAAAGGTCACCCCCATTTTTATGGCTGAAGAAACTGAGGCACGGGGAGACGAAGTGGAAAATCTATTCTATAGACAGGGTGGAAGCAAACCTCAACATCACCCATGTCAAGAGCCAGACTAAAGGCTCCCAAAACGTGTTTTTCTCAATGAGCAAACTCATTGCCACCAAATGTATGACATTTTGTGTTGAGGACATGCCAGAAACAGTGAAAGACATTGAGGCTGATGTTAAGTGTCCCACTCAACCCCTGAGCAAAGCCAGCCCCACACTTCCAGTCTCCACTGCCCCAAGGAGCTGACACCCACTCCAGGTTTGCCTCCTTTCTCTCACTTGCCAGATGAGGGGAGATGCTGTCATCCTCTTAGCCTGGGTTGAAGTAGGGCATGGCCTGCCACAGCTCAGCAGAAATGCCACCTCAGTGAGACCAGAGATCTGCAGAGGGCAGATTTGGGTGCTTGGGAGCCCCTTTAACCCCGCAGCCTCCCAGCAGCTGGTGGGGTTGAGCAGAGGGCAGCAGGCACAGAGATGGGCTCTGTGCTGGATGGAGATGCTCCTAAGGATCACAGCCACCATCCAGGCTGTCTTGGGAATGATTGCTGAGCTCCAAAACGGCTGCACAGGTGGGAGATTGTAAAACTTGGGGCTGTAAACAAGTGACAAGACCACCCACTAAACACAGCTCCTGCCAGCCCCAGTCAGGAGGATCTGGGGGGGGAGGACAGCAATGATTGAGGGTCAGATCCTGGCCAGGAGGCCTCCCACCGGGGGTCATGCCCCCAGCCTTGTTCTGCCTGGTACAGAGCTCTGGGGCTGGGGATGCTAAGGGAGACCAAGATGGTTATATCCATGGTTATATCCACTCTTACCTGCCCAGTAAGGTGAGGGCAGACAGCAAGGGTTTGCTGCACTGCACAGACAGCATTTAGCCCAGAGCCAGGGGGCAAGGCAGGAGGTGCAGGGTTTCAAAGGGATTTCTGCAGAAAGGAGATTGTCTATCTTGCAGAGAGGAGTTTACAAAATAGGACCACATCACATTTCCCTTTGGACAGTGTGTTTCAGTTTTTTCCCAGATCTAGAGGTGCCTAAGCAGGAAGGCTGGGACACCATCAGCTGTGACAGGAGCTGTGGGTAGTTACAAGGTCTGAATCCCCACAGCAAGCTTCAATCACATATTTCCTCCCAACCTAACTCTTTCCATAGATTCATGAAAGACAAGCCAGAACCAAAAAGCAATCTATTCCCCCTAAAGATCCACTAACAGTCAACAGGATGGAACAAGGCAAGAGTCAACATCCCATTTCCAGCCTCATACTGGAGAAACTAGGCCCTGAGTCTGAGGGCTAAATAGCTCAGTTGGCCTGAATTGACTTATTTCATTGACTCCCATGGTTATTTCATTGACTTTTGCTGAAACTGCATCAGCACTGAGCTCCCTGTTTGCTTCTTACGTAGCAAGAAGCCAAGCTTAAAAATGGGCTGTGCTGTGTGGACTGGAGCAGGACCCATTGGGACAGACAAAATTTTCCTCTGTGCCATTGGGGAGAGCTCCAGTGAGTCATCCTGGTCTTGAATGATCAGGAGGTCAACTGCTCCCGTGGGATTTCTGTGTGCTTCCTCCTAGCTGAAACCAGGGACTGACAAAGTTGCCACAAAAATGGAAAGCATGTGAAAAAAAATATCAGAGCTAGTGAAAAATTTTGCAACACGGTAAGTTTTTCTGATGGAAAGAGCCATTCAGTCCAGGCCAAAACTATCCACTGGAACGTGCTGATTTTGACAAAATTCAATTAAAAAAAAAAAAAAGACCTTTGATAAGGTTTAAATCGTCAGTGCTAACCTTGGAAAAAAAATGTTTCTTTTTTGTGGTTTTAGTTGTTACCATCAAAAAAAAAAAAAAAAGGGTTTCTCATTTTAAGACATTAAAAACATTGTAGAACAACTCCTTTTGGACGCTCATTTCTGTGAAATATACAGTAAAACACTGACCAGAGCTGAAACTGGAACAAAATGTTTTGTCTGTAATGCAATGGGACGTTTTGGATTACGCCAGACCAAAGATTTCTTTTGAAATTTAATTTCTGTGGAAATTTTCAGATGCCGGTTTGTTTCAAAGCAGAAGGGAAACTCATTCTGAAACGCCCAACATCACCACTTGCAAGCCCATTCTGCATCTTAGTCATCCCCACAGATGACCTTTCCAACAGCTCTCACACCCAAAAAGAAATCACCTCTTGCCTTGCCTGTCAATCTCCCCACCCCCATCTCCCACTCTCAGCTCCAGTCCATCTGGATTCATTCTGCAAGAGTCTCATCCCACCCTTTTCCTGGGTTAGGGATTTTTCTGGGGCCTCAGGCCAACCTGCACACCCGTGTGATGCAGCCCAGGATGGATGCTCCAGCACCTGTCCCTTTGGGCTCCTTGTCTCTTCCTCCTTCCTGACAGACGGATTTGCTCCCACCCTCCACCTGCCTGCTGTGCCCACCTCCTCCTCCGTCTGCTGTTTGTGTCTTCCCACTTGCTATCAGCTACTTAAGAGAACTCATGTTCTTTTCAGATTGGGGGGTATAAAAAAGAGGCAGAGATAACACAAACCAGACTATTAAGAGTTTCTTAGCAGACACGACAATATGGACAGAGCTCCTGCAGAATGTTGTGCATTTCTAACAACAGACTTCACCCCCAGATTCTCAGCCAGCTTCCACGGTGAGAGGAAAAATGAAGAAGACAAAGGGTCCTTCAGGTTTCCAGCAGAACGTTCATATTTTTCCCTTGGAAAGCTGAGAACAACTGGGCAAGATCTCTCAGCAACAGCTGAGGACCATCAGACAAGTGAGGGAGGAAGGGAAGGAGGAGCTGTGCAGAATCAATCCCTAGGAGACAAAAACACCTCCCCTGGGGTCTCAGTGCTCCACAGAAGGGTGGGAGAAGCCTGGCCAAGGCTTTCCTTGGCACTTCACCACCTCTGGGAAGGGCAGCTGGGCTTGAATTGCTCACAAGCTGCAGAGCAGATCAAGTGTCACTTGTTTGCCACCTCTGCTCCAGAGCAGCCATAGCTTGAGCTAACAGCTGTTAAGAGACATCTTTACTTGTTGCTTAGGTACCAAGGTGACAGATATAACACAGCTGGATCTCTGAGTACCTAAGAAGATGGATGGAAGGATATAAATAGCTAACAGAAAGAGAAAAGAGGACAAAAAGTCCCATCTCCAATTTTGTAAAAAGTGACCAGAATAGCAGTGGAGAAAGACTTCCAGAAATAACCAGATGGGCACTGAATGAATGCAAGTGGGGACAAGAAAAAAAAAAAAAAAAAGAAAGTAAGAAAGAAAGAAAAAAAGGAAACCAGGGAAAAGAGATTGAAGGGAACTTCTTAATTTGTCTGAACTGTAATTTTCCCATTGTGGAAAATGAATTGTTGTCACAAGGATGCCAGAAACTGTTGCTGTCAGTATGGTACCCAGATATTTCAGTGTTTGGAGTAACAGGGTAGAAAGAGGAAAAGAAAGATAAGTATACAGATAAATGGCATTAGCTCCTATTAGTGTGGGGGTTAGAGAGTTCAAAGGGTCAATCTTCAGTTAAGGGTAGAGGTCTCAGGGGCTGTGTCTGGCAACAGAGACTTATCTCTAGAAGCTCTGAGGAGACAAAGGTGGGCAGAAAGAAACACCAATTTAAGGGATGTTGCTGCCTGTGTGAACACAGTGCAGAGCAGGACATGTCTCCCTGGCACAGCAGCACAGTGTCGTGCAGAAATAGATGAACTGGCTCATTAAAAGTAAGCTCAGGGACTGGAAAATGATGTAGCTGCTCTGGTAAAGGATTCTACCTGTGCTAAGCAGCCTGGATGATCTAAGCAAGGGGAACACTGCTGCAAGGCACAGACTGGTGCCCTAACAGTACACCCACAAGCTGGATGGGATGAAATGAAAAAATCATTCATTAAACCAAAAGCTAAGTTTCCTCCTAGCTCTGGAAAAGCACCAGACTTGAGAATCTTCTCTTTCTGGTGCTGCCACAGCACCAAATCTGTGACAGTCATAGGGAACAGGTCTTTGGACTTGAAGCCTCAACAGACCACAGTGTGAGGAGCAGATCAGTCATGCAAGAATGCCAAGGTGATGGGTACTGCACCCGCAGCCACCCTGTGCCCAGACCCATCAACACACAGGCAGTGAGGTGGAGGAAACAGAGCATAAGAGGGTAAGAATGATGGGCCCCAAGGGGCAATGGAGAGACTTCATTTAGAAGAGATGAGACTTCATTTAGAAGAGATTCACCTTCCTCAGGAAAGAGCCCATCAGAAAGAAGTAACACCCCTGAAATGGAAAATAACTACCTCTTTGCAGGGCTGAAGGCAACATGAAAGGACAGCCCAGCCTTATGCCCAAGGGTGTTTTGAGCACTGCTGCTACAGAAGAGCTCACCAATCACCAAGAAAAGGACTGGGATTTATTGCTGCAGATTTTCTCAAGTAAAGGACTCAGACAGGGAAGCAACAGGAAGCCCAAGAGGAAAAGGAAGTTTACAGTTGTCCTCAGAAAAGTGAATGTGGCCTTTTCTCTCAGAGCTTCCCTAACCCTTAGGAAAGCATAACAGCTTACATGCAAGTCTGCACAGGACCCTTTGGGAGTCTGAACCTCAGGCCTGACAACTCATTGGCATGGTGTGAATCTCAAGTAATTGCATTGTTTGCTCTGGGAATATTCCAGGTACACTTGGCATAACTGAGAAGCAGACTGCAAATTCTCCCACTGTAGGATTTACAAATCCTCTGCTCTTTCCCATCCTTAGGATCCACTCTTCTCTCGTGCCTTCCTTATTTCTGTTGCCTTGATCCCAGAAAAAGGCATTCGAGTTTCTGCCTTCCCTGTGTAATGAAATCCTTCTACCCTCCAAACATACCTTCCAGTTGAGCAGTTCTCTGGAACAGACAGTGAGGTAAGGGTCCCTTGGGCATAAAGACAAGTGATCTGCAAGCAGCTGTTTGGGCTGCAGGGTTAAGCCATTTTAATTACCTGGAAGCAGAGCACCAGCCAAAGAATGGCCAATGTGTAAAGCAAGCCCTGCTGCCCAGTGGGGCTGGGATGGCTCAGGAAAGCTGCCTGCTGATCTTCTGTTAGATTAAATTCTTCTGTCAGAGCTGGCCTACAGTTTTATGGCAACAGGGATAACTTCTTTTCTGTGTTCTAGAGTTGGTTGTTTGCTTTGGGGCAATGCCTGTGATCCCAAAGCAGCCCAACTGCAAACCTCCCACTTTGGATTACAACACCCCTACAAAATCCCAGGAACCAGGACTTCAGTGGGGTTTGAAGTTGCTTTTCCATCACTATCATTGCAGAGAGGCAGAAGCCACTTTCTCAGAGCCCTAGAGCTCCAGGTCAGTGTGTTATTCCCAGAAACAGCCATTGCTGGGATAGAGGCAGTGGACTTAGGGTTTAGCACAGCAACCCCACAGAACTGACACACAGCTTGTAAAGAGAGTAGGACAAACTAATCAGCAAAAAAAAAAAAGAACCACCAAAACTGCCATACAAAAAGCCCCGCATCCTGAAATTCCTCACTTGTATTCTATTTGGTTTTTTCTTGAAGTTCAAAAGATTCTGACCACCTTTATGCCTCCTGGCTGCCTCTGCAGTCTCAGTTCAGGTTGGCATCCACTCTGGCAGTTGTAGGAGAAGAGTTGTTCTCATACACACTGTCCTCGAGTCAACTGGTGACAACCCAAACACCCTCCCCGTGGCTCAGCCCAGGACCAAATGGGACTTGTTCTGTCAGGATCCTGTCCCACCCACCCAGCAGGTTGCCTATCTGAGTCCCATCTGTCCCCAGCCTACCCAGACCAACCCAACTCCCTGTGGCTCCCCGTGGCTTCAGGTCCCCTCGCAGCCCTCCCATGCCCACAGCATACCCATGGGAAAGAAAATGGTGTTTGGGTGTGTTGATCTGGAGACAGAAGGAAGGGAAGGAACAGTTCATTCCCAAGAGACCCAGATGGGAGCCAGTGCTGAACAGAAGCTCTTCCCAGTGCAGGGACAGCCACTTGCCTGCCACCTGCTTGCCCTGTCCCTGTGTGAAGTCACCTGAGGTTATGACAGTGTTCCCCATCACAAGCTCAAATAGGCTGCACATGGCATACTGCTTGGCAAGCTGTGCTGGACCTCCATCGAAGCTCCTGTCCATGCCTAACACCCCTCTCTGCTCTTCCCCTGCCTCCTTCCCAAGCACTCTGCAGAGCAGATCCTGCTCTGACGACCCAGGGAATCCAGGGATGTTCCCAAGGCAGACCTGCCTGCTCCCAGCTGGCAATGGCTCTGCTGCCTAGACCTCACATGGACAGACCCCACATGGAGCTGCTCTGCTGAAGAGAGGAGCACGCTCCCTGCCTCCTTCCCTTCTCCCTGGCGTTAGGAGAGCCAGAGCTTGCTCCCATGGGACTCAGGGTCTCCAGCATCCTCCCTTTTCCCTGGCCCTGCCATGCGGGAAGCCGCACCCTGACCTCTTCGAGCTCTGACTTGCTTTTCCAAATTCGACTCCTTGTGAGCAGGACATGCCAGGGCCTGCTGCCTCCTCCCTGTCCCTTTGAACACAGACACGTAGGCAGCAAAGCACGCTGAAGGCAGCTGCACACCACAGGATCCAGCCCTCAGACTTTCGTGTGGAAAAACCACAAATCCATGAGTCACCTGGATTCGGCAAGAGACAAAGCCTACAAATGTTCCTGTTCCCCTCCCTTTCTTGGTGGGACATCCCAGGCACCAAGCTTCCCTCCTCCCACCCCAGGGACTGGAATAAGCTCCTGGGGAGGGGGACGGAGTTCTACCTGCCAGGCTTTGGGAGCAGGGACCCAGACCCAGAGCTCGGGTCAGGCTGCATGAGACCTGGTGTCCCTGCTATGAGGAAGGGGAAGGAGAAGAAAGCCAGGGATGTCTGGTGCCTCTGCATCTAACCAGGGATGTCTGGTGCCTCTGCATCTAACCAGAGCAGATAACTCCCTGCAGAGTAACCCTCAAATCACAGGGGCATGATGTGTTTCAGCTTCAACCCCCCCAGCAAAGGAGTCTGCCTTGACTGAAGGATTCTGCATGCTCAGCACCTACCCCTTCCCTTTTCCCCTTTTCTTGGAGACTTGCTCTCCTCATCTCCATTATCATCCCATTCAGGCACTCTCCCCCTTCCACCAGCTCTACCAAGGCCCCTCCGAGGGTAAGGGATGAGGGTGAACTGGGTGCAGGAGGGTTGCTGCCCAGCAATGGGGATGTCATCTGATGAGCAGGGTACAGAACAAGGTGCAGGTGGACAGGACATTTGAGGGAAGAGGAAATAGCTGCTGCATTACATGCACACACGCTGCCTTTCAGGGCTCAGCACAAATGCTTCCCAACTTCCGCAGCCCCGCTAGACATCCCCCACAAAGGCCATTTTCCCAGCCCAAGAGACAATAGAGATCTAACATAAACAACCTCCCATGGTTAGCAAACTGGTAGCTAACCTGCCCCCACTCTCTTCCTCCTCAGTGGAGCTCAGGCCAGCACGACACAATGTGTAATTAGGTTAATGAGCTAAGCACGGACTTTAATTGGGATTCCCTGACTTACTGGTCTGTCTCCTCCTTTTGTTTTACTGTTGGTGAAGGTTCCTAAAAGCTGCCCTTGCTAAAGGCTCTGATATCAGAAAGGTCTTACAGATCTTTAATTGTATTTAATCATCAAGGTAATTAACGATCCTTGAGCAAAATGGAGATTGCATCTAGAGTAATTCCAATCTTGCCCTTCAGCATCTGTTGTGTCTGGACAGAGGTATCCTGCAGACACATAGGAAGGGGCTGAAACAAAGACAAAAGGAGAGTGGAGAGAGGACAAGGATGGAAAGAGAAAGGGTTGGGGAGAAAAAAAACAAAACAGCAAACCAACATTTAAAATGGAGAAGGAGCTGAATAGAAGAGAAGGAAGGAGGGAAACAATGCCATTCCTTTGGCTCACATGTGAGCACTGCCCTGTCTCATGGCTGCCAGGGGACAGGGGAGATGGGAAGCAATGGGCAGCAAGTTGCAACACATCCCCTCTCCCAGGCCACAACCAGGCAGCTCCCATCCCAGCTGAGGCCTGCAGCCAAGCTCCCCGTTTCTCCCAGAGCACCAACAAAGCCTGCCCAACCAGAAACTGGGCTGCCTGCTACGACTTGCCCCAGAAATGCAGCTTGAGGTAGAAACGTCAGCGGGAAAGCAGAAGGGCCATGGGATCAGTCCCCGTCACTTGGTTCCTATCAGACAAGAGCTGTCCCAAAGGATGTGCAAAGCAGGGAGAGGGTGTGCAGGTTGGGAGGGGGGGGTCTGTGCTGGCTTGTTGAGGAATGTACTCTGGCTCCCAGCCCTACTGACAAGGGATGGTTTGGTGCAGAAAAACCATCGCCTTCCCCTTCTCCAGCCTCAGCAAGGATGGGCAGGCTAAATGCTGCTGCTCTGCATCCAGGACAGATGCAAATATTGCATCAGAATCAGTGGGGCCTGGGGGTGGGGTGATATTCAGGACTGCATGAGCCCTCTGTAGAGGAAAAATCCAGCTGTCACAGTAGGATGCACTAAAAAAGGTTTTCTCTCTCGTTCCCATTCTGGTGGGCTCTCCATGGGTCAGCACCAGTGAAAGGTCCTGGCATGGTGCTGAAGTGAGCCTGCTTTTATACTGTCACTGTAAATTAGCCCTAGTGTGGCTTTGGATGGGACTCATCTATAAGCTCTGTGGGTTGTGACTTGCAGAGAGAAACTGTTGGGTTGGGCTCACATTTCAACCTGGGCATAAACTGGATTCACAAGGCTTGGATCAGCCTGAAGTCAAGGTTAAGGGCTGGGGGCAGAGTTCCTCTCCAGAGACTAAAAGCCCATTTTTTTTCCTGAAAACCTTGGGCTCCATTACCATGAGAAAGGGACTGCACAGAGACAGTCCTGACTGAATCTGCCCCTTCCCACCCTGGAAGCAGCCTCCTCACCAGGCAGGTTTCAGCTTGCTTGGGCCGTCAGCTTGGCGGCTCTCATTTCTAGTGGGTTTTTTTTTTTTTCCTCCTTTATTGCCTACCTGTCTGCCCCAGGGCTTGAGAAAAGGCTGCCTCCTTCTTTATAGCATTAGTAAACATGCCAATTTTCCCCACTTGGAATATTACATGCACAAGCCCTTTTCTCCCACGCTCGCTCCCTGCCCGTCCCACGTTCAGCTCCGGCTACGGCAGCAGCTTGAGAACCACAAGTGTTCAGGTGTTGGCAGGCACAGGTGGGCAGGTTGTGTGCCTGTTCCTTCAGCTCTGCCCCTCCAAACACAGCACAGCCCAGCAAACAGAGCACTAAGATATGAGATACAGGGAGAGGCAGAGTGGCCAGAGCTGCATAGGAAGAGGGGGTGGGGGGGGCCACCCAGAAACCAAGGAGCAACAGGGAACAGGAGAGGAGGAAGTTCCAGGCTGTGTGTCTGTCCATACGGGTTGAAAAGCAGGGCACTGCAGTGGGAGAGAGGGCTGGAAAACTGGGAAAGCAATCTGGCTGCAGCAGCCTGACACTCATCTCTCATGCTCACACAAAAAGCTCTCCTCCCTGCAGACAGAGCAGGGTCTCAGTCTCCCTCCCAAAGCTGATCTCTACAGATCCCTGATCCTGGGAACAGCTAAGCTGATTGCAGCCAAAATGAATATCTGGATCAATCCTCTCCTCTCTCCCAACATGTAAGATCGGGTTGCCTGATTGTGTCATTTCTTCCCCTGTAAGCAAAGCAGTCAAAAGAGACACCCAGCCCATAAATGAGAAACCTTCCTAAAGACACAGCTCAGCACAGAGCAGTCCTAGCCCTGCAGCCTGCTCTGCCCTACTGCTTCCCAGCCTGGCCAAAGGAAGAGAAATGAGCCTGAAAGTGGCTTCTGCCCAAACCACCATGCCTCAGCTTCTTTCCAGGGTGTCCTCCAACGAGGGGTGGTGGTCACCCTTTCCTTCAAGGCAACCCATCTTCAGGGCCCTTAGCCACAGCTCAGGAGAAGAACAGAGCATTTCAGCCCTTGTGCTTCAGGGCAGGAGCTGATCACGGCTTGCCACACCAGGGAGGAACTGCCCCTTCAAGGCATGTTACTTACTGTCCGTTCTTTCCTACTCCCAATACCTTTCTCTTGCTTGAAAGGCAGCACTTAGGTCCAAAGCCCAGTATTTGCAGAAGTGGGGCTTCAATCCTGCTGCTTACTAGCAAAGGGGTTATTTTATATCTCACAGAGACCTCAAAAGGCTCCTGCAGTTCAATCTGTTTTGTTGGGACACAGACTGCTGTTCAGGGTGACTTGGTGAGCAACCCCCACCAACAACCATAGGGGTGATGACACTCAGGCATTCAAAATCACCCCACTGCCACCAGACCACTGCCTCCTGCAACCAGACGTCTGCAATGAAGGAGATGCTGGGCATCCACAGAGCCAGGAGATGCTGACACAAAAGGAGGAGGTGCCGGGCTCCTCTGTTTGCAAACTTTAACCTGTATGACAGCTCAGCACCCAGGCACCAAGAAGCAGGAGTTTCAGCTCCCCTCCAGCTCTTTATGGGAGCCAGCACAGGGTCTCAGCCAGAGCTGTATTGCACCAAGGAAGCCCGGGGCTCTCCCTGGAGCTGCTCAGCATAGCTGGGGTGCCAGGCTCTGCTGGCAGCATCCCCACCTTCTCCTGGGGGATGGCGTGCGGGGGAGGGAAGCTGTGCTGGAGCTGCTTGCCTTGGGGTCCCTGCCAGCGTGGTGATTTCCCTTTGGCATGTCAAGGGCAGCAGGCAAGGAGTTGGCTGCAAAGCTCCCCCTCCATGTCTCAGCTCTGCCTTCCCGGGAGGAAGGGGAAGCAGAGTGGCAGCTCAGAAACACACAGAAATGCACCTGACGCACGCTTCCTGGGTTTTTTTGTTTTCTCCCACCCTCCACAGAGTCTTTTGCTCCGTGCTTCAGGCACCTCTGAGCACAACAGCATTGCTCTTCTCTGTCAAAAAGAGCAACCTGAGAAATTCAGAGCAGCAAAACTCAGCGACACGGGGAGATGAGTGTGTGGGAAGGTGAGAGCTGAGGGATGCTCAGTTGATCCCATCTCACTGCAGGAACTTTTCCCTGCTACCCCGCCTTGAAACATCTGCAGTTAATGGGTGCAGACACCCACCAGCTGGAAGCACCACCACAGTAGTTTCTAGCCACAACTCAGCAAAGAGCCCACACTGTCCTTGTTGGCTACTGCCTGCTGAGGAAGGATCAGGCCCAAGCATGCAGTATGCAGAGAGCTTGGTTGAAGCCTGATCTCAACCCACTGCCTTTGTTTTTCACTGAGAGGTAGAAACAGACCAAAAGATCCTGAGGGATGGAGAGAAGTCACTGACTGCATACACAGCCTACGAAACCTCACCAAGACATTGTGAAACCTTTGAACCATTGTTCAAATAGGTTGTAAATAGAATCGTAGGCCTTCATACACTGAAAGTGATGAAGAATAAAGAACCAAGAATTTTCCAGTGCACACACCGAGGACAAAATGGCTTTTCCATTAAAGATGCCAGAGGCTGAATCCAAGGGATTCATCAGCATGTTCCAACATCCCAAAGGACTGCAGGTTCCTGCCTATGCTAGTGTTAAATAACACCTTAATAGGAGGAGAAGTGCAAACAGGAGTGCAAGGACTCCCCAGCAGCTGAAAGCATCACATAAGCTGTTGCCAGATGCACTCAGGAGACTTCAGCTTTCAGAGTCGACTCCTCCTTTAAGTGAATGGAGAGTAATTCCTGCAGTGCAGACACCACATTGCAGCCAGGTCACTTGGCTTGGATTGTCCTCTGCAACACTGCTGCTGCTGTCCCAGAGGAAGCACTGTCCTAGGAATCACTTGCAGTGAGCACAAGCAGCTGAAAGGGGGGTGATGGCTTAGCTTCTGCCCAGTCATTCCTGCCCTGTCTCATCCTCAGTTTTCTCTGACACTCAGCCTGGGTGCTGGGATGCCACCATGCTGGGAGGGCTGTGCCCTGCCTGCCCCAGATGTGTGTTTTGCTCTTCATTGCCCTCAGGAGTCTCTTCCCAGCCTTGTTGCTGCAGTAATGCAACTCCTGGGACCAAGTCACTGGCGTGTGGGAACCCAGGCAAGGAGATGAATCTTGAAGAGACAGTAATTAGTTCTGTCATATTAATGCATTAATAAATCTCTCATTTATTCTCCAGATTTAATTTCCCATCCCTGTGTTTTCTCTTCCTGTCACACAAACAGACTACTAAAAAATGTCAGAAGGCACAAGCAGTGATTGAGAGAAGCAGGGAAGGGGAGAGGGAGTCTCCAAGAAAGGGGCTACCTTCCACTCTGTAAAGCTCCTTAGCATCTCCAGAAAATTATGCCAAGTGACTGAAATGGCTCCTAAAATTGCAGTGGCAGAAAGGTGAGAGGATTAGAAACTCTGCCTGCACAACAAGCAGCCCCCCTCATGGAAAATCCCAGCTCATGCTGCACAGTGCAGACATCTTCATCTTAGCCAGCTGTCTGCACTAACTGCAGAGTCAATTAGGAGAAATTTCTACCACATAATTCACCTAGTGTGCGTAAGAAATCTACCTTGGGCTGAAGAAACCTTAGCCTGAAAGTGCTTATTTATTTCTTTGGACATGAAGGAGTCTGGATGATGAGCTCCATATTCTCATCCAGTGTCAAAGCAGTGTCTTACAGGAACCTAACCCCAGGGAAATCAAGCTGTTCTCACTGACCTGGACCAGAGAGAGGGCTCTGCTCATTCAGCAACTTAACCCAAAACCACTCTAAACACTTGTCCAGGTGTCCTTGGCCTAGATTTTCTAAAGGAGCTGCCTAGCTGGAGACCCCATTTCACGAGAGCCTGTTCCTTTCAGAGATGACTCACGAAGTCCTGGTCTCCTTACTGGGTCAAACCTGGACAGCCCAAATCACGAGCCACAGGGGAACATCAGCTCCTCCTCCAGAGCCTCCTTGGCAGCCTCCTTCTTGCCCAAATTTTGAAGCAAAGCACTTTTCTTTTTTCTTTCTCCCTTTACAATCCACCCCTCTGTGGAAACTGACACTGCCTGTGGATCAGATTCCTGACTCATCACTTAAAGATGATGCATTTTGGCCCAATGCTCAATACAGCCATTGTAAAATGATTCCTGGCCTCTTCTCTCCCCACCCCTTCATGAGCAACCAGTCTATAAGACAGAACCAGTGGCAACCCAGATGTATTTGTTGCAGAGAAGGCACTGACAGTCTGGTGCTGCAAGGACCTGTCAATGCTTCCCATCTCAGTGAAGAGAGGGGCTCAAGGGGAGCATCCATTTAGCAGCAGGAAGGGAAGAGAACTGTGGGGCCACCAGGTCTCTTCCATTAGAAGGACACAACATCTTCCATCACATCTTACATCCTCTGAGTGACTCTGTCCTTCCCTACCTTGCTTTCAATTTCTCGTTAGGAAAAACACAGGCAGAAAGATGCGAGGTCTGCTGCCAAAAAAACCCCCAACCAAAACGTGGTTAGACCAGGAATAAGAGCAGGGACATTACAGGAGCTCTGTCCCTAATCAAACCCTCTTGATCAAAGTGCTCCTCTCCTGTGCACTCGAATCAGTAGGATGTTCCCCTCTGCAGATGCCAGGCTTTTTTCCCTCGTACTTTGAGGAAGCAAAGGCAAAAAAAAAAAAAAACCAACAAACCAACAAATAACACAAGGATGGCCACATCCCATTGCCATATTCTGACCACAGAAGGTAAACCACCACCAACAAAAGGCAGCAGCCCTTCCCCACCCCCTCTCCCCGCTCCCTGCAGATGTCTGCTGTCTGCCGCCTAATCCTCCCGGGCAGCCCGGCCCCAAACCCCCCTCCCCAGAGGAGCTGAAGGGACCCCTCCCCCTGCCCCTGGACCGGCCCCTCGCACAAAGGGCATCGGAAAAAGGAGCGGAGGGATTGGAGCAGCCCGGCCCGGCCCGACCCGGCAGCACCGGCCCCGGGTGTGGCGGGGGAGGGGGNNNCCCCCCCCCCCGCCACACCCGGGGCCGGTGCTGCCGGGTCGGGTCGGGCCGGGCTGCTCCAATCCCTCCGCTCCTTTTCCGATGCCCTTTGTGCGAGGGGCCGGTCCAGGGGCAGGGGGAGGGGGCGAGTGGGCTGGGAGGAGGTTTGATCACTGCTCCTGCCATGAGCAGGAACAAAGGATGGGGCCAGGAATTCCGAGCGACCAACAGCATTTCTATGCTAATGAGAGCTCCCAGTTAGATCCCGCCGCCTGCGGCAAATTGGAGAGAAAATCCAGGCTTGAAAGGATGCAACTTTTATGTCCGATGAGCGTCGCTGGGCTCCGACACCAATCCTGCTCCCTCGGTTTATTTTTAATTGACTCCTACGAAGCTGGAGTACATGTTGATGCGTTCCAAATGGAACAGCTGTTGAAACTGAAAATCAGCATCATAAAGTGCGGACGTATATATTTTGTGGTGTTCACTTCTTAGCACTTCATTTCCAAACCTCAGCAGCCTGGCCAGAACCAAAGATGCCTTGCCAGAGCATTAACCCCATCCTGCAACCCTTGCACCCCCTTGCAGCTTGTGCAGAAAAGGGCAGTGGGCTGCTGTACACTGTGGCAGTGCAAGGTGACACACTGGAAAAGTTCCATATGACCTTCATAACCTCTTACCAGCTCCTCCTTTTACATCTGTATAGAACCTGAGACTCAGGATACCAGCAATAGAGACATTAAGAGGCTGCAAAATCTGTCCCAAACTGAACAGAATTCCATGCTTCATCCAGTTGAGGGGACATGACACCCGCTTGCTGGGTCTATAAAGTGTGCCAAGTTTTCTCTTGGCTTCAAATGGCTTTTCAATGCATTTTATATGGCTTGAATAACTGGTCAAGGAGAGAATGGGCCAATATATGGCAGAGGGTGTCTGGCACAGTCTGACTGCCCCAGTCTGCTTCCTTTCCAAAGGCAGCAGGAAGCAGGTACTCAACACCATTAACCAGCTGTGAAAACCTCAACTTTGCCCACTTCCCAACAACTCCCCATCCCTGGTAACTGCCCTGCTCCCCATCTTGCCAACCACTCCCTAGGCAGCTCACAAAGGCAGCTCCACTCCAGTCAGCTCTGTGCTACAGCCCCAGCAGGGAGAGGTTTCATCAGCAGGGTCAGAACCAAGGTCTCTGTCCTTTACGTAACTGTGCACTGACAGGCCAGCACACAAAACCCTGCACACTCAGAAACAAGACCTGACAAGGCAATGGCCCCTGAAAGTGGACTGCTGTACTTCATGATCAAATAGAATCACTGGGATTTAGCAGGCACGATGTCCTGATCATCAGGCAGCAGAGCCAAGGTGCTCGTGCTTGGTCCTTCTCACAAATAAACCATGCCCTCTTACACAATGAAAACACCACCTGGCTAAGTCATGGACATCCCACTGCTTGGTTTCAAGGGATGATAATCCTGAGACCCGGCATTGCAAAATATACTGGAGAACCCCACGGATTGCCAAATTCCTACAGCGATCCGAAGTCAACATGGAAACATTGCAAATGGGAGCAACTGGGATCCAACCTGAGAGCTCTGCTCTGCAGAGGGACTGAATCCATCAGGCAGGGATTAAGTTCTCTGGCTGACTCCAAGTGTGGGCAGTTACTATCATAAAGTAATTAATTAATCAAAAGCTGACCCTGAGCTTTTTCAAAAGTCTGGCCTTATCTGCCTAGCTCTAAAAACTGGAAAAAAAAAAATGTTTTGCCAACCAAACAAATCCAGCTTCAGACCTCTGATTAAATATTAACTACTTTGCACAGACCACAAGCAAGATCCACAGCTATTTATTGCTCCAAAGGCAGCTGCAGCAAGAAACAAAACAAAACAAACAAAACCAGCCAGGAATGAACGGTGTCATCCCCATCAACAAGTTTCCCATGTGTGCTTGAGTCAGCTTGAAGCCAGGAGGCATTTAAGAGCATGTTTCACTGGGCTCAGCGCTCAGGGACTCAGTGCATTTCTCTCCCAGGCCCCAATGCCTCCCAGCACCTTCCTCTCCTCTCCTCCCTCCACTGCATGAGTGAACATTCCCAATCCACGGGCGGGTGACGTCAATGATCTTCACTTTGGATCTCGCTACAAAACCTCGGTGATGCCTGCAGAGCAAATACCACTTTGAGAGGGTAAGCTGGTGACTGCCTGATTTGTCTGCCTTTCATCCCCTTTTCAAAGCCCGGTTTGGGCTCAGCAGAGGCCTGACAATGACATTTAGAGACACAGGAGGAGGTGAGTGCGTGCAGGAGGCACAGACCCCATGGTGGGACTGCTGCTCTCAGCCAGCACCGTGATATGCAGCTGCAGAAGATGAGGAGGATGCCATTGCTGCAGTATCTGTCCCTGTGCAGGAAAAGGGTTGAGTTCTCTTACTTTACATGGTAAAGAAAAGGGGGGGAATGGCCTGATACTATTCTGTGACAGCTCGGGTACAAGTGTAGGACAGCAAGCAGTGGGAACCAAGGCCAAAACCATGTCCTCATGCCAAGATTGCCCATTTCTTCCAGCCCTCTTAAACACCTGATCACACCACAACAGAGATTTTAAAAAAAATAAAATCTTGCTGTCCTTGCTGTGTATCTGCTCGGTCAGGTATTTGCAGCCTTCCATGAGCTGAAGCTTTGCTAAGTCCAGACTGAGGTGGGGCAGCCTGCAGGTCTGGCTTGGCTTTGTCCCATTAAGTGGCTGGTGTAGTGTTAACACCCCTCCTCTGCCCTATATATGTCTTTGAAGCCTTTTCCCTGGCTTCCACTATCATTTGATGCCCTGGAGCAACAGGACAAAAGGTGATTGTTCCCCATCTTATTTCTAATTATTATTGGAAATAAAAAAAGCAGCTGTGCTCCTGTTTGGGCCCTGAGCCAGCCCTGGTGTGTCCCCCCCTGCCCCTCCTGATTTCACAGACATATGCTCAGGTTTCTGACGCACAGAGATCAAATAACCCATCACTCAGGGAAAGATATTATCCCCTATTACCAATTCAATGCAAACAGCTCTTCCCCAGATTAAAAGCCAATTAAAGAACCTTGCTTTTCAAGGGGAGAGGAAACCGAGAGCAGTTTTTTTGTGGGGGTTTTGTTGGTCTCTGGCAAGGAGGAGATATTGCCCATAAGTGTTATCAATGAGTTCTTTTCAAATCCCATTGATTTTGCACAGAACACTTTGGGACTCACGTCTCCAGAGAAAACTGAAATATAGAAAGGCCAACAACAAAATCTCAACAACCTGTACACGAAAAAGGAAAAGGAAAGAAATTTTACTTGCTGGCGGATCAATGGTGTTTGCTTAAGTCAGCAATTGGTGTTTTGGGTTTCAAAGCTTTCTCAGGGCAAAGAAGCCTTACTCTCAAGGTGAAGAGCAAGCTCATAAATCTGGGAGAAGCTTGAAGACCAGAATATGCTGATTCCCCACTGCAGGGAGGGCAGAGCCAACAGGAAAAGGGCATTGGCTCTGCAAACAAAAAGTAGGATGAGCACTTGTAAATCGTTAGTCACAAGGGAACAGGTGACATTCAGTCCTGCTGTACTCAGATCTGGGATACAAGGAGGAGAGAAAGGTGACTTTAAGCCAGCTCTGCTCTCACAAGGGCCTCACAAGGCCCTGGTTTCTCCCCTCAGCTCCCAATAAAAGGTCAGAGAAGCTTCAGGTCTGATCCTCCATTTCCCACAGCTCTCACTTGGGAAACTAAGACTTCTCTTCAGAGCAGCAAACAAATGCCTCCTATTCCCTTCTTGCCCTGGGAGAAGACACATCCAGAGACATGCCCAGTGCTGGGGTAAAGCCAGAGATGGGAAAATCTGCTGGCTGGGAGCACAGCCAGTGCAGCAGGACTCCAATGTGAAGGTATACAGTGAGACCTCTCCTCATCGATCCAATTTCCCTGGGTTCAGTAGAAACAAACAGAAAGCCTCATCATCAAAAACCTCAGGCTGCCTTTCCAGCAAGTATCATACCAAAAAGGAGCTCTGTGTTTTGGTACCTTGTTTAGGCAGCAAAGCTTGCTACTGCTTTACTCACTGCCTGTTGACACCCTGCCTCTCAGGGCCACATTGCTCCTGGCCCTATTACCATCACTTTGCAACCAGTGTGCAGGAACTGCCCTGGGCTTGGTCTCTCTGCCATGGCCCTGCAAACCCTGCCACCCAGAGCAGCCTCCCAGCATCCCTGCTGCCACCTGAAGGGGCACTGAGTTCCTGACAGAGAGTGTTTAGCACTCCCATCCACCTCAGAAAGGAGGCAGGTGACCTCCTGAGGTCCTTCACAACCCACATTATCTTCTGTTTCTATCAGGATGCTAAGGGAGCACAAAAACATGTCTGTCTTTCTGTCAATCTGTCACTTTGCATTCGTTTCATTTTCATCTGTCACGCATTAGCCCAGATCTTGCAGTCTACAAGCAGGGAGTTATTTATTTTTTCCTCTTTTGTTTGCTTTTGCTTTTTTTCCCCAATCAACTTCCCCTCGAAACACACGCAGGCATGCTACACAAATAGCAGGTCCCACTTTTCACCAGGCTTACTCTCTATTGCAGCTTTATTTAGAAAGACTGGGAGTAGCTCAGTCTGACTGGTGACTCTGCATTAAACATCCAGTTGCCACATTCTCCTCTTGGTTCCATACCCTGGCAGGAGGAGGGGATGTGCTCAGCTTCCTTGCAGGAATTGGGCTCAAGTGGGTGCAGAGGCAGAGGAGGAAGCCAGGTCATGTCTACCCCACCACCACCACCAGATCTCAGCCAGTCTGCACTTGTTCACCAGACAACACCTTCCTAGGAAGCCACAAGTTCTGCATGGGGAGAGGAGGGGCCCAACCACGGCCCAGAGAGCAGGAAACCTTAAAATCTTGCTCCCATTGTCTGGGCTGAGAGTGAGCACGAACCAAAGCAGCTCCGAAGCATCAGGAGCACTCAACACCCAGAGCCACCAATCCCCAGCAGCAAATGGGGACATGGCCACAGCCACAACAACTTCTCCCTGGGTCAGAAAGTGCACATGCAGGAGACCCATACTGGAGGAAAATTGAGAGATAGGAAAGGAAAAGGGGGTAAGCAGGGGCCTGGGGACAGGACAGCCATGGATGGGGAGGAGGGAATGACCACAGCCTCTGCTGGCAGGATCCCTCCCTCTCCTCTTCATTTCTGCCCAGGAAGGTAAAAAAAAAGGGCAGACTTTTCCCTGCTGGTGGTGAAACCCCCATCTCAAGCCACCCCGTCGCCATGGCAACGGGCCTAAAGGAACAGATGGTCCTGGCGAGCCAAATCCCAACTGGAGGGGCACGGAGGTCACAACCCTCCCGCTTCTCTCCCTCCTCCTCTGGCCATGGCAAGACAGTCACAGGCTTGATGCCACCTGAGAGCGGCCTCAGGGGAGGGAAGGACACCCACACTAAGGACATCCATCCCCGGCTAAGGGGCAGGGGCCTTCTGAGATCCTCCATGATCTGGACCTCCCTGGCTATGGGAAGAGCCAAGTTTTCTCAGGCATCTGGATGGAGCATCTCCGGGGCTGCCCTTAGGAAAGCTTCCTCCCTTAGACAGGGGGATTGCAGAGCAATGGGAAGGGAGTGGGAACAGGGCTCAGCTGGCACAGCTTGCTAGGGTGTCTCAGATGGATCCATCTGAGCAGACTGGAGATGAGTACCAAGGGGAGTGAAGATAAAACTTAGCCACTAATCTCCCTGTGGATTACCAGTCAGGCCTGTCCACATGGGATCGTGGTGTGGGATTTTGGAGCAGGCAAACAGCATCTAAGCCCTCCTGGAGATACCTACAACTCCTCTGGAGTGTGCTTGAGAGAAGCAGCCAGGCATGCCCCGGGCACCTGGGGAGAAGAGGGTGTTGGGGCACAGACCTCTCCTCAGAGGATTTGCTGAGTGAGCTGCAAACCCAGTACAGCTTGGTGTGGTCAGCCCCATAACTGGTTGCATTCTGGGGGAAAGCAGCAAGTGTGAAACTACATTTCAAAGTCTACAAAGCTGTCTGGACCTGTAAAGGTGAAGGACTCTATATGGGGAAACATAGGCTAAAGATGACGATGATTGTTGCAAGAAAGAAAGAAAAAAATTTAAAAAATTGATTTTTTCCTTAGGAGCCCCTTGTGTTGCTCCTAACACAGAATATCTCAGCTGTTCAGGCCCCTTTTCTTCTGAAAACACAAAGAAACACTCGTGCTCCAGAACCAGTTTTGGAGCTGTTATCACCATCATCACAACTTCCTTAGCTCCAGAACAGGTCAGTCTCTATGGACCACTGCATTCCTACCCCCAGATCTATGGGGATCAGACTGCTTTTCTTCCCCCCAGGAAGCTTTTATCCCACCTGGGAATCTGTGTTTTTCGGGGCAGAAGGCCAGAAGAGGCTGGGGATGGAAAGCAGGCCTTCCCAGGGGGAGAGATGAGTGTGCTGGGAGGCTGCATGGGGAAGGGGGAGCTGAACCCCCTCCTGCCGAACACCAATGGCTTCTCCTCCTGCCAACCACTCCTGTGCCAAGCTGCTCCCTTTCCCGTGGCCCTGGCACAGAGATATTGGCCTCGGGGGGCCCAGCCTGGCCCAACCGGCTCCCAGCCCACACCCGTGAGAAGAGTGAGAGCCCGGTCCTGCCTCTCAGGTGTGGCCCTTTGCCTCCGGGCTGCTGGAGGGAGCACTGGTGCCAGCTTGGATCCGGACACTTTTGCTGGTGAGAGATGGGGAGTGGGACCTGCCGGGCAGCAGCACCCTGCCAGGGAGATCTGTGCCAGGGCAGCAGTTTCGGAAGAGGCTGCAAAGCCTCCCAAGTGTGGTGGGGGTTGTCCATAGGACCCTTTCTCCTTGCTTTCTCTCCTCCAGGAGGGGTTCCCAGATTTTCTTCTCCCTGGTGTCTTGGGTTCAGCTCTTTCTTCTCCAACCTGACAAGCCCTGGAAACCCACATCTTTTCTCTGCAGAACAGGTTGGGTGCAGGAGCAGCCATGCTTCCCACGCGCCAGCACAGCCCAGCCTGGCCCACACCCTCCCCCTGCCCCAATAGACCATCTCTTTTTTTTTTTTTTTCCCCTTCTGCTTTCTTTCCTGGATCAAAGCTGCCTCCCCTCCCTGTATTACAAACATTATTCAGCTGCAAGATAAGACGCTCTCCAGCAGCTCTTTATTAATCCCAGTGGAGACAGAAGGAAGGCAGAAAGAAAGGACTCAGCGTGGCCAGGACAGAGACTAATGGTCCACGAAACACCTTTGCAAAAGAGAGGCATGTCTTTTTCCCAGAAAGTCTCATGGGAAGCTTGGCTAATAATTAACAATTATCAAACTTTAAACCTTCCATTTCTCTCTCTGTCCTGACCAGATCTTGTAATAACTCATCCAGTCTGAAACATTCCCAGCCTGGTTTTCTGGGACACACTGGGGTAGAAGGGGTAAGAAGGGGGACGCAGGCAGATCCCAGGCAAGCAGAAGGCAATTGCTGAGCCTGCTGCTTCCCTTCTTTTATACTGAGGTGCTGTGTCCCAGCTCCAAGCTTCCAGAGAGCTTGGATATGAATCTCCTTTCCCTCCTTCAATGCATCTTGCAGCTTTGGCCACAAAAAGAAAGGGTTTGCTCGGGTACAGATCTTCCTAGGGAGATTTCCCCTGGACTTGGAACACCATAAACTTCTGCATCTGGCTAAAATCATAATCTGCCCAGGAGATAGGCCAGAAAGCTTTTCTAGCATACAGACACTTGTTAAAATCCATCTGCTGTCTGAGGCAACAGTAACTGATACCATGTGATGCTGGGTGGCTCATAGGGTCTGGGTCTGCATTGCCATGTGCCCTCTCTTCTGGAAGGACCAGAGTTTTCAAAGTGCTGGTTCATGCCACAGGCAGGGTACTGCTGTTATCTGCACCCTCCAGTGGGGCAACTCAGATGTTATGAAACTTGCTCACAACTGCCTAGGAAATCAGTGGCAAAGGCAAAACACACTGCAGGTACCTGGAGACATTGATGACAGTCCCCAGCACGCAGCCACCCTCCCTGCCTCATCATTCACAGCAAATCTGCCAAAGTCAAGGCACAACATGGATCACTGTCTCCTGTCCTGTCCAGCAAAGAGCCAGGTTTTTGCTGGGAACCTCCCAGATAGGGACTGGAAACCAGAGGTGACCCAAATGCAATAATGGTGGAGTAAGAACTCAAGAGGCCTTTGGATTGAACCAGGCAGGGAAGTCAGTGGACCACGTTCACCCACTTTCATCATTTCATCATGACATCACACACTCAGAGCAGTAAGTAAGTTGTATTCTGTATACAAATACAGAATATTTGTATATCATTCTATGCAAAACAAATTTTTGTCTTCTAAAATCACCGGGCAAAGAGCTGTTGGCTCCAGGTTGCTATGAAAAAGGACAAAAAAAAGGGGAGTCACCTTTCCCTGTGCTTTGTAAATGGTCTCCTGCTTGTAAGGAGTAACATCAGCATCTCAGCTGTGCAAGGCACCCTGCAGACAGGGCAATAGGAGCAGAAAAGAGAGGGACTGCTACCAGCAGCTTTTGACAAGGAAAGGCACACAGAGGTGAAATGAGCTGGCCAAGGATATTCCAGGGAGCTTGTGGCAAAGCCAAGAAATGATGCCAGCCCTTCTGAGCTCAGCCTGCCTTTGCCATCACCTCCAGGCCATTCTTTCCCTTTGAGTAAAAGCTGATTCATGCCCAGTAGAAGTCAGTGTGAGGCAGCAGATATTTCCATTCCCAGCGAGGTACCGTAAGGTAGTCCACAAGCACAGCAGCACTTGGGATGTCAAAATTACAAAAAAATATATATATACATTAAAATAATTATTTTAGTCTTGTATTTCCAGAATTAGTTTAGAGCCAGTGAAAGGTGATCAATACTAGCAAAACTGCAAATTGGAGTCCTCCCCTCAGCTGCAGAAAGGGTACAGCTGAGACAGCATCTGCACAAGCAGCCTGCCCACAGCCTCTGCCAGCCAGCCTCAGCTCTGACCTTGAGGAGTTGCCTTGAAGCTCAAGAGGGAAACTCCCCCTTCCTCCTTGCTTCCCATTCAGCCCTGAGCTTTTGTTCCCCAGCAGGGAGAGCACTGCTGGTTTATTTTACTTGGGTACATTCTGTCTAGAGAAGAAACTGGGTCTTGATGAACTCATTCCATATGCACACCAAGAGGACCTGCTTCATCGTCTGGGTAGAAAGAAGTCCTAAGAGGCTCAAGGGGATTTTTGCAGCACAGATTTTGAGGCAAATCCAGCCCTAGAGAGACCTCAGATGCCAGGCTGGCTCTGGCATTTCAGATGGTGGACTGATGCAGTTGCCTGTTCCTGTGCTCCATTATAAACAGGTCTTTCTCCTCCACTCCTGCCCCACAGCTGCACGTGTGCTTGGACCCATGCCCCAGGGACCTTTGAAAACCGCATTATAGGTTCTCCCCATACAAAGTTTGGATCAATACAGCTGTCAGGCTTTGGCCACACTACCCCTGCTAATTGGAATTACAATAGGCGGAGTGCAGCTTTCTCTCCCCCTCTCTCTGTTGCTTGTCATAACATAATCAAAATCTCTCTCTCCTTTTATCATGGAGCGTGACGGGAGCAGAGGCGCTGGCAACCACGCGGCCCCCAGAGACCACAGATTCCTGTGGATCAGACAGAAGCTGGGAAGCTTTGCCATGGGGGTGGGAAAAGAGCCCCTTTTATTGCCAAAACTCTGGCCTGTCTTTGGCCAAGCAGCTCAAGGGGAGATCCAACCTCAGCCCTGAGCTGAGCAGGGACCTGGCGAGGGCACAGCAAGGAGACAGAGGGAGATGGGGGGATGCTGGTGGAGCAGGTGCTGAGGGAAGGAGGTGCAGTGTCAGGCTGTGTCCAGAGGCAGCCACAGCTTGCCTGTGGAGCTGGACACTGGCTGACAGCAGAGCTTCTTGCTGTGCCCTACTACAAGCAAAGCTGAGCTAGCATCTCATTCAGCTAGGTCAGGATCCCTGCCACATTTGGTGCTGTGCAACAGCCCCTGCCCTGGCAAGCTCCCTGCTCTGGTGACTTTTACAAACCCCTGCCCACATCCTGCTCCCTGCTCCCTCCGTGTGTGCAGCAGCCCTGCCAGGGAGAGGCCACGCACGTCTCGCCCCAAAGGCGCAGTGAATTTGTGGAGCCTGTGTGATACAGAGCAGGCAGTAGACACAGCATCTGTGATTTGTTGATCATTATCAAAGGGCAGTAATGCAGGGCTGAATTATCCAGGGGAGGGAAGGATCAGTAGCCCAGACCCACTCAGCTCCCCAGAGACTGGCCATAAACAAAACTTAAATAATTAGAGTGCTCGGGCAGAGATGCTGCCTCTAAGTATTCTTAGGCTCACACAAATAAAGGAAATAAATTCTTGGAAGGTGCCAGGCTGGATGGGGCAGAGGGAGGCTCATTTTCCACATCACTTGAGAGCAGCCATTATAAATCTCACTGAAAGATGCACCTCCCCAGGCTAGCGATATTTTTAAACTCCAGGAGAGAAGGGAGAGAAAAAACTCATTTTAGTATTTACACCACAGGCGAAAAGGGTATTTAAAAATCAGGGTATGTTTTTGAAAGTCTGTTCCTGCCATGCCAAGAAAGAAGGAAAGAATTTTCCTTCTATAGTGTGATAGCTGGAAATATAAGCCCCAGAGAATGTGTTCCTACCACGATCATTCTGTTGTAAGCTGAGAAATCAAACTCCCAGAAGGACTGGAGGGAGTCAGGGGATAAAGGTTCTTTCACTGGCAAATTGCTCATCGAGTTCCCAACTGAATGAGTAGCAAATGCAAATCAGCTACCCTGAATCCTGAGGGGTGACTTCTGTGCTGTCCCTGCATCCTTGGTGTCTGGGATAAGGTCCCATAGGAGATGAGACAACACAGCTCCACGCTGGGGCACCCTCATGGGAACAGCAGTCTGGATTGCTGTGCCAGGAGCCCGAGGATGTACCCAGCACAGTGGGGATGGCACACCAGGACACAGGGACCTGCTGGTGGATGTCAGCTGAAGGGCATGGCCCTGGATTTAGAGCCAGGACAGAGCCTCCTGTGGGGTTTTGCCCTCTGGAGCAGGGTGTCCCAGCCGTTCCACATGGCAAGGCCACCGGAGCTCCAGGGAAGGGAAATTCAGGCATCAGGTTGTGCAGATTCCCCAGGCCAGCCTTCCTTTCTGCTGCTTTGTTGTTCATCGGTTGGTTAGTGCTTCCTTCCCTGCACAGGGTGGCGAGTGGGAAGGGCTCTTTTTTTGTCAGTCATCTAGGAAATCTTGTCACTGGCTGACCGATCACAGGTCGACTGATCACAGGTTGAGCGATGCTGCGTGGTGACAGGAGGTGTAACAATGTGGGAGCTCTCAGCCTTGCTCTTAGCAGGGTCCTAGAGGATCCAAAGATAAACTGCCAGACCCACTGTCTTCCTCTGCAGCCACTGCAGCTTTCCTCCTGCCAAAACCAGTCCTGCTCTGAATTTCCTCCTGGGTCCTCAGGCACTGACAACATTCCCCCTTTTACAAGCTGTGCTCTGTGCAAGCATCTCTCCTTCCCATCCCTCCCACCCCTTACTGGGACTGCTGTCATCCTCCCAAAAGCATCCTATTCAGCTTGTATCAAAGGGATGCATGAGCACACCCATTAGAAATCAGAGCATCAAGCAAATCCCCAAACAAGCCGCCTCTAAAGATCAGAGCACACTGTAATCACTCCCTCTGCAAGGAGATCCCAGTAAGCCCTCCCCCACTTTCTCTGGGTTCTTGCTGAACCCAAGCACATGAGAGACACTTGGCATGCTCAGCCCCCTCAGTAGTAAAAGTCTCTTCATACAACTTGCACACACAGAGCTCCTGGCCTCTCCTTCCCCCCCCCATTTCTGTGCACAGCAGATGTTCAGAGGATGCCCCAGCCCTGCTGCACTGCAGCAAGGAGGGCACTGCTGCTGCCCTGAGGGTCTGACCCTGTCCTGCATCTGCAGCACACAGCCAGGCTGGGCAGCAAGAGGAGCTGTGCTGATGTCACAAGCAATAGCAGCAGGTCCCCTCTCCTCGCTGCCCTCCTCCCCCTGCTTCTCCTCGGGTGACAGCAGAAAACCACTGCCAGCCCAGGGAGAGGGGAGAGCTGGCACCAGGGCAAACACAAGGAGAGAAGTGGCACTCTGGTACATGTGTGTTCGTTCATGTGTTGGTGCACACAAGCATCTCTTCCACATCTATGGCCTTGAAGAGAAAAGTAAAAAGCCTTTTCTATGGCTTTTCACCATGGGCTTTACCAATATGCCTCAACAAGCACAGACCTTGGCTGTGAAGTCACGACATGGGGTAGACTTGGATCCTTGGTTGGATCCTGGTTGGTTTGACACTGCCCTTTGCTCACCACCTGCCACCTAGGTCTCAGCCCCTTGGTACACAGAAATGACCTCATCATTCCCAAGTGAAATAAAGAGCTCCAGTGTGTCCAGCAGACTAACAGCACCCAGCAGCACAGCCTCCGGAGCCAAGAGGGGTCCTGTATCCAATGGAAACCGTGGCAGCTGATATAAATTATATCGTGGCAAGGATGCTGCTATGCAACACATCCCTGATCCTTAATGACCATAAATGGGCACAGCCCTGGCTCTCCCCTACACCCAGAAAATACCCCTTCCTGCAGCTCAGCCCCGAGCCACCACGCTGGTGACAAGGGGAAGAGGATGAAGAGGCCCAATAATGAACAGCTCATGCCATTGTCTCTGCTGTACAGCACCAAATCACTGCTGCTGCCTCCTGTTCCAGCCTTTAACACATTGTTTCCTAAATAACACAGGTCTTGGCTAAGTAAAGTGAGACAGGCAAGAGGAGCAAGGAAATACCCTGTCCTAAAAGATCACAAGGGTGATCTTTTGTGTACCTACAGCCCCTAAGCTGACTTTGATCATCTGTCCTTAACATTTCCCCTCTTTTTGGCACCTCCAGGCTAGGAAGGCCATCAGCAGAACTACTCTGGTGGGAATGTGACTCCGGGCTTGCCTACAAAGGGTCTCAGTGCTGATTATCTGGCCCAGGAAAAATCAATGAAAAAAGCACGTTAGATGCCTCTCACTAAAAATAAATTAGCCCTAATGTGGTGCAGCTTAATTCTCCAGTGAAACTATTGTACTCCTGACTGCAGGCTTTGTATGGATGTTTACTGCACTAGCAATCTCCTGCCCAACCCAGCAGCCACTTTGCTGGGCATCCAGCACTCCTCAGTCACAGGCAGAGGGGCTGGAGCTCTGGCCATGAGTTGGGAAAGCTGGGGCTGCAGCACACTAAGACAGTCTCTTTATTTCAAGTCCCAGCCCTGTGGGAGGTCAAGGAGATGTTTCAAGGCAAAGGGAGCCTCTGTCACTGCCATGGATTTGGGTGAGGAGTGAGTTACAACTCCACATTGTGCTGATAACTCTCCTGGACCCGGACTCAGACCTCGGCTGGCTCATTTCTTTGGACTCTCCAAGGACTGGGCAGGGTTCATTCCTCCCTTGCTGCTCCCCCCTGCCCAGCATAACCATCATGTGTCAAGCTCCTGTACACAGAAACCTGGAGCAGATAGTAATGGAGACCCTGACCTTTCCGATGAACCATCCAGCCTCCCAGTTTGTGCCTCCAAGTAAACCCTCTTCATCATATCAAACCTGCCTCTAGGTCTTTGTCTTCTGCCTGTCATGGACTGTTTGTAACCTCAGGCTTTGCTAGGACACTCAGCACAACAGCCTCTAATTAGAGGCTTCTGCTTGAGCTCTTGAGTCCCACCAGCCTCTTCTACTCATCAGTGTTAGACCCTAAGTCCACAGCCAGGACTCTGCCCTCAGCCTGCCCCCTTGGCCTGTCTTTCCTAGGAACAGTGAAAATGGTCAGTGGAAAGCAGCATCCCCTTTGGTCCAGAGAGTAACTTGCCAGGAGATAAGAAATGAAATCTGACTCTGCCAAGCATGGGATCCTCAGTGCAAAAAGTAGATGCCTATAAGGGCAGTGTCCCTCCTGGGTCCACACAACGTGGCTGCAGACCTTCCTCTGCAACAGCCTGTTCTGATACTGAGTCTTTAGCCTCACACAGAGAACAAGGATGGTTTTGCTCTCAGGTGGCCACTCAGCCCTCTGCTCCAGCCCCCTCATCTCCCACACAGATGAGCCTTAGGTTGGATGTTAGCCACTGGCTACATGGACCCTCCGTCATGCCTGGCCATGCCTCCAGATGGATCCTCCACGGGAAAGGAAAGACAGACTCAAAATCAACTTGATTATGGGGTTTCCTCAGGTAGAGAGAGAAGTGCTGAGGAGAGAAATGGAGGCAGGCAGAGACCACTTGAGTAACCAGGCTTGGGAGCACCTGATGTCTCATAGCCAGGTGGTCCATCTGGTACCTGCTGCTGCTTCAAGGCAGTGATGTGATTTGCAGGTCCTTCTGTAGCATCCCTGCATGGCTGGGAGCAGATGGAGGTACTTTGCTATTTCCTGCAGTTAGACAGGCAAATAGGCCAGGATGGGGAAGAGAAAACCCCATCCCTATGTTTTCTCTTTTGGGGAGGAGAGTCACAAGGATCCTGCCTGTCCTTAAGCTCTGTCCCCTGCCCACCTGTGGGATGGAGGAAGATGGAAAGCAGTGCTGTACACCAGACTCCAACTGGGCTGGCTCAGAGCCAGGAAGGGCAGATCTGGAGCAGAGTGAGAGGCAGAGCTGGGTGGAGAGTGCTTAGAAACGCTTTCCTCCTGCATCACAGCAAATAATGTCAACGGAGGATTATAAACCTCCTGCAGGGACAGCTTTATTGTGAGAGAACGGAGAAGAGATGGTTCATCAAGTTGGGTCAGTTCCTCCCATCCATCCCCAGCACCCCACAGAGATGCCAAAGAGACAAGAGACCAATGCCATCCAGGGGCACAAGCAGCTTCCCTAGCCTGGCACCCCTGTCCTCCTGGGCTGGGCAAACAGCAAGGGCCAGAAGCTTTTTTCCCTCTTCTTATGTCCAGGAGCTGCTGTTTGTCTGCCTTGGCATTGCTGCAGAGCTGAGAGCTGCTGCAGCCAATGCAGCCACCCTGCATGAACAACTGCATCAGCCCCAGAAGGCAGGGACACACAGATGACAGCACAGGACACACAAATGAACACAGTTCTGGGAAGCAGAGCCCTTGCACTTGCAAATTTCATTTCCTATTTCCGTGTGTGATGGAGAGAAGGCTGTTAATGCAGGACTTTAAACCTTGCATGGTGGCACAGTGGAAGGGCAGAGGTGCCTGTCTGGCTGCCACAGGCTCTCACTTGCAGACTAAGAGGGAACTGTCTTTCTTCCCATGGATGATGCTTCTGCATTTGAGCAGCTTAGGCAGGAGTTTCTCTTCTCCAATGGAGCTGAGGGGTAACCCTTGAAAACCAAGCTGGGAGGGCATGAGCATCAGTCTAGTCTGGGCTAAACCTTCACTGGGAGAAGTGAAGAAATCTGTAAGACCAGGAGAATATCTGCAGCTCAACAGCAGCCAGGAGGAAAGCAAGGAGATGTATCATGAGACTTTTGATTCCTTAGTTAAACAAATATTCACCTGAAACAATGATCTGGGTTAGGGAGTCCTCACTGCAGAGCCCTGAATTCTCTGTGCTGGGATGGCTGTGCTCTGGTAATTAACACAAGAGGTGTCTCAAATGCACACTGGGTCCCAGCTCCAGTGCCTGGCAGCACCAATTCACCCTGCATCAGAGCTGCCCTGATTTGATCTGATGGATTTGAAAAAGTAAGAGCATCTCTAGGGGTTGTTTTGTCCCTCTCTGATGTTTTGCTTTTTGCACCAATCGCTGGCCCATGAAAAGGACTGAGCAAGAGCCATCAGGACCTCCAGCAATGATGTTGCAAGCTGCAAACCTTTTCTCAGAGGCCATCTGCCTGAGGACTTCCCAACTCACCCCTGCAGCATTTACAGGCAGCCTGACTCCTGTTCTTCCAAAAAACCCCTTCTCCTGGCACTGCCCCACTATCTCCCCTGCATGCCTACCTGCTGTGCAACTCCCCTGGGCACTGCAGGTGGGAAACAGCCTTCCCCTGGCTGCTGGTGGCCACTTACTGCTCTTCCCTGCATTATGATGGGCTGTCCCCACAGTCCCCAGCCTTAGGGGGGGCTAGCAGAGGGCAGGGGGTGCCAGTGGAAACTGCAGGCCTGGGAAGCAGGTCAGCACAACCAGCTCTTCTGGTTCCCTCCATGATTCAGCTGAGGTGTGAGCGGTGCCCAAAGGATCCTTCTGGTGCCTCCCTGTAAACTTGGCTCTGCAGCTGGGACAGTCGCAGTCCAGGGGAGGAGTGATGTGAGAAGAGATGTGCCAGGCTCTGCCAGCACAGGCATTGTGTCAAGCCACCAGTTAACTGGAAGCACTGGCCTTTCACTAGATATGTTGCTGGATGTGGCAATGCCTCTGCTCTCTCTGTCTCCCTTTGCAAAGGGATCCACGTGCACCGGGCTGGGAGCTCTCGCTTGATTAACACTGCTGCTCCAGAGAGCAAAGAGCATTCAGCATGGTCCTCCCCTGGCTCTAGCCATGGGGCAGACATCCTCCTGCTTGTGGGCTGAGCTGACTCTCCATGCAGCCTGTCACCTCACCCATGCTGACACATCCATGAGCTCATCAGCTCATGCCAGGTCAGAACTCGATGGGTCGGTTCCACCGCAACAGGAGAGGTTTAATGAGAAAATATCAGCAAAAGACACTTTTGTTGCCTGAAAATAGCCCGATGCTGTTGTTTCTGAGTTTTGGGAGGAGGCAGGTGAGGGAAAGAAAAAACTAACAATTAAGATTCCAAACCAAAGGCTGAACAAAACTGGCAACTTTTTGCCTTTTGGAAGCTGCTTTGGGATAGTAAAGCAGCTCTGTAGAGTACAAGATGGACCAGAACTTGCAGTGACACACTTTGACTATTCCCAGCACTTCAGAGAACTGCTGGACCTCCCCTAAAAGGAACCCTCCCTCCAGCTGCAGCCAAGTTTGACTTAAGGCCTCCAGGTCACTACAGCTCAAGTTTTCAAGCGTCTTGATGGAAAAACCCTGTGTCAAAGCTTCAAACACATCCCCAGTTCTCCCCTGCTGAGGATCTCAAAGACTTCACAAAGAAATACTCACGGGCCCCTCTCGGAGCCCAAGAGGTAGCCCAGTGATAGCAGACAGGAATTTGTTCCCAGACAGGGGGGTGCATTTGGGAACAGAGGCCCAGATTTACAGACAGAAGACCAAGCACAAGACGAATGCCTCTGCATAACTCAAGCTGTACTGAGTTTCATGGCAGGGATAAACAGACAGATTGTGAAGACTCATAGAGCATAAATTTAACCACAAGTGTCCCTGTCCTCTGCAGATCAGCCACTTAGGATCTCTCCTCCCCAGTACCACACAGCTTTTCCACAAGCCCTATTCATATCAATATCTTGAAGCTCTAATGCTGTAGCCTGAGATGATCCCTGGTTAA
This sequence comes from Florisuga fusca, assembly GCA_038090715.1. Lineage (NCBI taxonomy): Eukaryota > Metazoa > Chordata > Aves > Apodiformes > Trochilidae > Florisuga > Florisuga fusca. Next base: position 1,438,306 of record JAAWXA010000044.1, read on the forward strand.
TGATTCCAAATGGACAGGCAGGCAGATTTGTAGGGAAGGCTGCAGGAAACCTGAATTGAATCCGTTCTGGACGATTGAGCCGATCACATTAAAGAGAATTTGTAAAGCAGATTTTTATAGGGGACTCCTTCCAGCTTTTACAGCAGGGCACTTTTATTTCCTTATCAGGAAAAAAAAAGCTGATACTGTCAGAAGGGAGAGGTGATATAAGTAGACAGGAACAAAATGAAATGGCATTGATCAGATGAGCATGAAAGGTCTTCCAGAAAGCAGGCAGTGTCTCCTGACTTCCTCTCATCCTTCTTGCAGGCTAGGTACTAAACCAGATTTTCCAACAAAGTCCACAGCTACTAATTTACTTACAATAGAGGAACCAAAGTTCCCCTTCTCCTTGATAAGTACACTTGTCTGCATTCAAAGCTTACGTATGGCTTGTTATACAGACATATCCTCAGCTGATTTAGGGAGAGGCATGGCAAACCTGAGGGACTTCCTGCATTCAGACCTGCAGTTTATTAAGGACTGTCAGTCTGCTAGGACTTTGTGCAGCATCTAACACAGGACTATGCTCGCTGGTCCTTTCCTGCAGCTCTGGGATGCACCCACAGCACAAATAAATGCACAAATGAATGAAACTAACAAATAAATAAGTATGTAATACAGGATCAGTCATTCCTGCAAATGTGGTGCATCCACCACTAAACTGGTCCAGCCAAGAGTCTCGCCCACACAGGCTGGAGGGTACTCAGTGATCATGGACAGGGGTTGGGAAGGATTATCTTCCTGGAGCATTGCAGAGCTGGCTGCACCCTTTGCTTGGCAAGGCACCACGAGATGCACCACTGGCTTATCCTGGCAGAGCTGTCAGCAGGACAGTGCAAGACAAACTACCAGGCTACTGCAGGAGACGAGCTTGCCTGTCTGCTGGCAGCAAAGCCTTGAAACCAGCTGAAAATAGGATAAGCAGGGGAAAAAAACTCTCTCTTGACAGGATGAGGTGAGACACCAGGCTGCCTCAGGTCCATTGTCTGTGTGTTTCCTTAGAGAAAGCAATTCTTGAAGGGACTAGGGGAGCATAAACCCCTTTTGATTAACCAAGCACCATCAGCACTACAGCATTACTTCACCTCCAGTGCCTTTCCCAGTGGCTGTGGGGAGGGTTTCCTGCATGGAGCTGCTTGGTGGAGGGATAAGAAGGTGGAAAGTCTAGGTGAAGAATGGCATGGAAAATTCTGGGACTCTTTGAGGAGTCATAGCTCAGCCAGGCACCTGCCTGGAAGCACAGAGGAGTGCAGTGAGCCTGAGGCTGTCCCTTCCATCACCTCTTTTTGCAATGCACAGCAGATCCCTTTGTCCTAGGAACACAGAGGTAGACCCAGACCTGGTTTCTCAACACTGTTAACCTTTTCCCTCTCACAGCCTCCCTGGTTTCCCATTTCACCTTTGTCATCTGTTTTAGCTGGACCATCTAGTCACTGTGCTCTGTTGATATCCCATGTCCTGGCTGTTGCCATCCCTGTCATTGCTAGCACCAGGGAACCCTGGGCCCTGGCACCTGCCCTAATGGCCAGTCCTTTGGCCCAGACCCTGCAAACTGCAGCCACATCCCAAAGTCACAGCCCAGCCAGCCTGGATGCTCTCCCAGGATGCTGCCCCAGTCCAGTGAGTGGAGGAGCAGAGGCAATTACACCCTCCCTTCTCTGCAGCTTCTCTCCAGATGCAGATCCCACTCCTTCTGCAAGCACAGGCTGTCTCTTACCCCTGCAGGAGGCTGGATACCCACGCGGGGGTGGCATGTGTGCCCGATGCCACACGTTCCAGACTCAGCCACCAGGTGCCTACCCTCAAAAAGGCAAACTTCGGTTCTATTTGCATTTCCCAGTACATTCACAAGCACTGTACACCCCGACTGCTGGTCCCCCTTCCACATCTCCGACAGCCAACTGGGGAAAGCCCTCCAGGATGGCATTAACCCATTCTGCTCTGGAGCAGAATAAGAGTCCTCCCGCAGGGCACTTTCAAAGCAAAGTGGGTCACCCTCCTGCTCCTAAGAGCTGGGCTAGAGCCCAGGGCAGGACAAAGCCCCGGGGTGGGGACACACGAGCTGTTCTGCAACCGTCAGGGTAGGTCGAATGAGCTGGGGAGAAATCGATTCAACGTATTTGCCCCATCTCCTTCTTTGCAGGGTGGACCACAGAAAAAAAGGGATGGGAGAGAACCAAAGGGACAGATCAGGTGCCATCAAGTACCCAAGTGCAACAGCAGTGAAAAGGAAGGTCTGAAACCTGGGAGCAGCCCAGCCGCTCGGCAAAAGAGCCCGTGGGAAGTGAGTGTGCTGAGAAAAGCAGGGATTTCGGGGATGCTGAGCCTTCCATCTCTCCCTCCGAAACATCTGTGCTCATTACCCAGCCTTGTGGCTCCCTTTTCCCGGGAAGCCTGGCTGCCATGCCTCGCTAGACGTTGCTCGATCCAAAAAGCAAACAAACCGCCCCAGCTCCCAGGACTCCGGAGCCCACTGCCTGCAGCTGCTTCCAAAACAAACGATCGTGTTGTTCTTCTCTGAGCCAGCGATGAAATCGGCCCCGACTCCCTTCCTCTCTCTCTCTCCCACCCTCACGCAGATGTTTGTTTCCACACCTGCTCCAGACCCAGGCGCGCACCCCAAAAAACCCGACCCCATCCCTCCCCGCAGCTCCGCGGCCCTTCCCGCATCCCCTTCCCCCCATCGGCCCCTTCCGTGGNGGTTCGGGGGGCGCGGGCTGCCCGGGCTGCACGGCGCGGCCGCCGCTGGCTCCCTCGCTGGCTCACACGCACACAGAACCGGGCGGGGCGGCGGCGCTGGGCCGCGGCTGCTGATGTCAGTGCACCGCGGAGAGAGGGAGGGAGGGAAGGAGCGAGGGAGGCAGGCGGGGAGGCAGGGCGCAGCGTTAACCCTTCGCCTGCCCCGCAGCACGGAACGCGCCGCTTGAAGGATCCACCGTCGGGGAGCGGGATCTGCCCGCCTGGGATGGAGGGGGATTGTCCCAGGTTGTGTGTCCCCCTCCCTTGTCTCGTCTCTTCCCCTCCCCGGCTGCCGGGGGTTGGCAGCTGGCTTTTGTTGGGCGGGTGTCCGGCGTGCTCGCAGGGGATCAGCTCGGAGCCCAAGGCGATCTGTAGGTTCGCTAAGGTGCTCTTCGGCTGTGCCTCGGCACCAGGTTTGGTGGACTTGGAACGTGTTTCCTGGAGTTCCTTAGGGATGGTGGAACGCCTGGGCCATGGCTGGTGGCACAGCGATCGCTGCCTACCTGGCCGGTGGTAAAACGTACAGAAATACCTTATGTAAACTGTTGTGTGAAACAGACAGAGCATGGCATCTGGATTTATGCTTATCAAGGCTTATGCACGTAGATCCTCAGTGATACAGAGCGTTTTGATGGGGAAAGAAGGAGCTTCTTCTGGACTCATTCTATGTGCACTGATGAGGAAGGGGATTCAGAATCCGCACAAGGGGTGATGCACGGGGGGAGGGAGGCACTGGTCTGCTGTGCTTTGTAACAGCCCTTTTTATGTGGACACAGGCAGAGCCTTTGTGGATCTTTTGCTAAGGAGGTGTTCAGCCTGCTGCTGCCAGCTCTTGAGCTGCCCTGGCCTCAACAAGGATGCTGAACCCCAAACAAAGATGTGAACAACAATGACAACAACCAACAACAAAGTCATGTTGATTTCAAGCTCCATTAGAACAACACAGGAAAAAATCAATGCCTGGCAAGCAGAAAAGGACAGAATCAGTGGGGAAGGATACCACACATAGCGGAGAAGGAAATGAAGGGGGCAGCCAGCAGCTATAAAAAGATACCTCTAAGGACCCCTTCAGCAGTCTCCTCCTCCTTTTAATTCCTTTAGAAGTTAATTCCTGTTCGAGGGAAGGATGGGCAGCTCTGTAACAAAGCGGATTAGCCAGATACAAGGTTTGTTCCAAAATAACAAAAGTTATTACGTAGTAATGAGGTTTAGTTAATAGATTCACAGACTTTAAGGCTACTGGGATTCCTCTGGGCATCCTGCTTGTGGAGTGGGGGCTGCTGAACTTGCTCTGATGATTTCTGCCTCTTCTGTAAAGCTGCAAGACAGAGCTCAGGAGGGCAACCCCCAGTCCTTGTGGACAGGCAAGCTATGGGGAACTCCCTGCTTCTTTGCAACTATTGTTTTAGTGGCAAGTCTGTTCTCACCCTCGGCACCCTCTGGTGCACTGCTTGGCTGCTGGGAACAGTGGTGGCTTGGCAAACACCAAAACTGACCAAGTTGTTCACTGTGAGTCCTAGGAAGAGCAACGCCGTTTCTGGGGGCTTGCAGGTGACACAGGACAGACAGAGCAAATACATGAAATTGTCCCCCAGTTTGCTGCAAACTCAAGTCCAAAATCAATCTCAGAAATAAAAAACTCAGGACTGATCACAGCTTGATCTAAGCAAGGTGACATTTCAGTGCTGTCTGGGATATAATTATGATTCCCTTCAAGAACACAGGGAGATTTGATAGAGCCTTGGGCACTGGCCTCCCAGATAACAGTCCTCAAACATTTGAGACAAAAATGTAAATCCACGACCGACACCAGCAGCAGAGGACCATTAGTCCTGGAGCATCAGGCCTAACTTATTCAGCCAGAATGTGATATTTTCATGATCCTGTGCAAAGCAAAACCCATCACATTTGGCACAGTTCTGGCTGTTAACTTCTAAGATTTATTACACAGTGCCATGGGGCCCCTGCTCTGCAGCTTTTTGTGAGTCCAAAATTTCCATGAAGCCCAAGGGGACTTCTGCATGAGCAGGAAAGGCAGGAGCAGAATACTTTGTCTTGGCAGTCTTTGTTATTTCTAGGGGAGGAAGATCATAATATATAACATATTTAATTGCATCATACTCATTTTTTTTTATTTGAGGAGGTCTCTCTGTGTATGTCTTTTGAGGGACTGGTACTGCTGCTTTCTGCTTTGCTAAATCATCTGATTTAGCCAATTGTTTTCTTGATTCTAACCCTCACAGCAGTTGGTTTCTAAAGTGTATCCCAGCCAGAGACGTGGGAGCACAAGCCCTAAATACTTCATGTACTACAGTGCCTGCAATAACAGGACAGGGGTTTGATAGGTTGCCCATCCTTTCTGCTGTTAAAGCAGGAACATCTGAACCATTCTGAGGCTCAGAAATATTTTTCATAAAGCTATAAACATATGCCACTAAAAACAAAGAGAGAGAAAACCAACCCACCTTGTGCTTCGGATAGTCCAAAGGACTGGACTGTGAGGAATCCCTCCTTCCCCAAAGAAAATAATTCCTAACAATGTGTGGGGGTGATATTTACAGTTTCCTGATTTTTAGGGATGGTAGAAGTCTGATTTTAAGATAGCAACTAACGATCAGAACAGAGACCCCAAAATTAGACAATCCCCTTCCGCTCCACCTCTGTGAAATCTGTTTTAGGCACAAATACTCGAAATGGTGTAGTAACTTGGCCAACACTTACATAAGTTGTCATGCTAATATAGTTCTTGAAAATTGCAATTAAAGCATGAAACAACATTTGGCTGGGGGGAAAAAAAAAAAAAAGTTTGCTTATAGTGGAGCACTGTTTTGTCCGCCCAGCATTTTGGCTGCTCAGCCAGCACAAGAGTTTTCTGCTGATGCTGACATGTGAGGTAACGTCTCTGCAGCAACCTGCTGGTATAGGACATTTCACTTGCTTCTCCCCAAATCTTTCCCACTGGCTACTGTGGTAGAGCATGGTCTGTTGGCAATGTGCAGGAGGGCACGGAGGGGGTTTGGTGAGGGTTCTGCACTGACACAACTCCTTTGGACCAGGTATTCCCTGCCAAGCTGATACACATCCTTCCCTGAGGCTGAACAGTTGCTGGGTTGGAGTTGGCACAATGGCTCTGCCAGATCTTTGTGAAGGCAGCTCCTATCTGTTCTGGGATGAGCAGAGCACATGCTCAGGAACAATGGGACTGTCCTGATGGATAGCCCTCAGGGGACAACTTCATTCCCATCCTTGGGGCTGCTGCCTGCAGAGGAGGTAATATGCCCAGGAATTTCCCCAGCCTGGTGAACTCTGCTGGTGTCTGGGGCTGTGCCTGGGCTCCCTTTCCCAAGCAGTGGCCACTTTCCAATGGCTCTCTTTCAATGGTCTGGCAAAGCCCTGCCACTTGAAAGGCTCAGTGGGAATGGGCATCTTACATTATTTTTTACCATTATGATTACTAGAGGGGATTGGAAGGATGGTAGAAGGCGGGGGAGGAATTGCTCTTTAAAACATTCCTTAGTGGGTTTTTTCAGCTGCTTTTGTTTGATGAAGAGCCCACAGCAGAGGTCTGTCATTCTGAGCTGGTAATGCATTTTTGACACTCCTGTCTCCACCGTATACCTGGTGGGTATTTGCTGCAGTGCTGGTTCCGTTAACTTCGCTGTTTATAAACATTTTGAATCAGTGCAGAAGGCTGCATTGAGCATATTTTTAAAGCCAGCATCAGTTGTTTTGTTTTGTTGGCGTTTTTTTGGTTTTGTTTTGCTTTTTCATCTGTAAACACATATAATGTGTCTGCAGAGCAATCAACAGTGAGGGATCAGAGGTGCAAAGGGCTGATTCTCTGCTTGGCTTCACTTCTGAGCTCTCCTGATACAGCCACCCACATGCTTACATGAACACACGTATGAACACACACATACACCCTGCACAGACAGGAGATACCCCTTCAGATCTGGACGCAGCACCATTTTAAAAGGTAATTCAGTGCTAATAGTCACTCCTGCCCTGCTGTTCTCTGGATAGAGCCAGCAGTTGGAGAAGAAATTAAATCTGAACTGGTGAGAAAATTGCCTCCCAGTTAATGGAAGCTGATGCCAGTTGTAAGCAGTCTGCAAACAGCAGTGGGGTTTTTCTGTCTCCCTCTCTTGAAGGGTTTATAATAGCCTTGCTGCAACGCTGAGTGCCTTAGCCCTCTCAATCCCCACAGCACCCCCTTGTGAGGCAGGAATTAAACCGTAATCCTCATTATACATGGAGAAAAGAAACCCAGGGAGATTAGGAATCCCAGCCTTACAGAAAGCAGTATGAGTTCTGCTCCGGGCTTTCAGTGGAAAGTGTCTGTCAAGGCTGGTGGGCTTGGGAGGACCCATGTTTTGGAAATGCCCAACAATAACTGGTCTGAGTGCTTTTCAGTCCAAGCAGCCACAAATAGGGGGTGAATTTGGGCTGGAGCCTGTGGTGAATTTGCCTGGGTAAGACTGCTACAAGCAGCATCCATGTCCAGCTCACAGCACTGCACATGGCAGTTCTTTGGTCCACTCCTTTCTCCTTGTCTTTCTGTGCCAACACACCCTTTCCACTCCAGACATCAACACTAAAGTTACTGCTGGGGGATCTTAAACATTTTGGGTCCACTTAGAGATGGGCAGAGGAAGGGGTGGAGACTCCACCCGTTGCTGGGATAGGAAAAGGGGGCCAGACTTTTTGAGTGCTCTTGAGGTGGCCCCTGACTTAGAGCTGAGGGGGAACAGGGGTCCCACCTCCCGCGCATCAGTGCCGGGGCAGAGGGAGAGGATGCGGCTGATCCCAGGGGGGCGATGCATGCCCGGGGCAGGGCAGGAGGAGCACTTCTGCTGGCGCAGGCATTGCCCAACAGCTCGAAAGGTTAAAAGAGCGGCCAAGCATCACGGTCGGGATCCAGGCAGGCGGCCCCAGGCACCGCCTCACCAAGCACAACTGCCGAGCACCATCTAGTGTCAGCGGGGCCGGCTCCGCATCTCCTGCCCCTCCGGGCCCGGGCAGGGGGCAAGACCAGGGCTGGACCAGCCCCACGGAACCGGAGGTGTTGCCTGGAACCGGCGGTGTTGCCTGCAGCCTCTCCGGGTCAGAACCCCGGTGCTGGAGACTGCCTGCTGCAGCCCGGTAGCTGCCTCTCCCCGGGGGCGATGTGTGTGTGAGCGAGTTCCACGGCAGCAGAGAACAATGGCAGCAGGAAAGCTGCTTAAATGCTTGGTAGAGAAGGAGCTGTCGCTTTTCCTGATGGAGCTGACATCTCGGAAGGCATTAAAAGGTGTGTCTTCCATGCACAGACACACTTGGGATTGAGTGTGTGCAGATGCAGAGAAGGACAGTGCTGGGCAGCAGATGAAAGACAGGGGGGGAGAGAAAGAAAAGAGAGAGAGAGGAACTATAAAATTAAATCAACGGAAAAATTTCCAAAAGCATGTGTTCCTGACATGGCTAATGAGGTCCGACAGGGGGAATTCTCTCTGTTCTCTTCAAGACTTGTCTCTCAGCTCCAGCGTCTGAACTGATGTGCTCTGCAGCACCGACACAGCTCATTCAGAGTGGACGCAGGCTTCAGTGGTTATTGTATTAGAAAATAGCACGGATTATTGAACAGCACTGTAGCCCTGCCTTCCCCAGTGCCTTGGCAGTGCCCGTGCATGGCAAGGGAGGCAGAAGGCAGAGTCCCAAACCAATACTCAGAATAGCCTTCTGACTGAGGGCTTCAGAAGCTGATGTGCAGTCATCCATGAGGGAAAAGCCACAGGGATTTATTCCAAACTGGAAATTCAGCCACGTGCTCCGCTTCAGATTTGAATCAGGATCAAAACTTGTTGTAAATTTACAAGTGGAAATAAGCCCTTTACTACTCGTAGTTGGACAAATAGGTTTCTTTTCTTGCATAGGCTCATCTGGGACCTGATCTCTGGATCACAGTGTGAGAAATCAAGAGGTTTGCAGGCCTGTCTCATTTGCAGGCTCTCAAGTCAATAGCACAAGAGTGTAAATTTGATGCTACGGCAGTAGAGCTGCTGCTGTGATCAGGGAGCAATATCTCTGCAGCTCCCACAGTAAGTCTGAAGAGACACATTGCCCTCAGCAGGGTAACTGCACTGTCACCCTGATGGAATACCTGGAGCTGGACCAGATCACTTCCCTCCTTGTCAAGGTGTACCTCTGGAGCAACTCCAGTGCATTAGCTTCAGCAAATCTGCAGCACATCCAGCCCAGCCATGGGACTTCATGGTGCAAATCTGGAATGAGTTGAGCACAATTAACTGCTGTGAACATGGAGCAGCCTCACATGTGGGACAGAGAGGCAGCCCTCTCCCTGTCCCTGCTGGCATGGATGGACACAGAAGGCAGCCCAAGCCCCCTTCCTGGCTGGTGCAGCTGTGCAGGTGTGAGATTTGTTAAAATCCACGTCCAGGTGGGGAAACATTGCTGCTGCACGAGCAGCTTCCCCATTCCTTGCCATTTGCTTCTGAGACACGTCCAGCAAAGACTGTTCTCTCCCTCTCCCCTTCTTCCAGCCAGGCTGTTAATTTCTGGCTGTCACAAACGAGCTGTTTCTCTGCTAGCAGGGCCCTCTGCCCCCCTCCTCCAGGAGAGGCAAGCGTCGTCAGCATCAGAATTGGCCACAGGAATCAACACATCCCAGGGATGCTGATTTATCGCCCTCTAGGTTGTCAGCATAAATACTTGATAAATACAGATATGAATAATACAGCCTGAGTTTACCTTGTCTGCATTAATGAATCTCCTGTTGGTGAGCAGGAGGAGACTATTGCCAGGCTGTGTGTGCAGTGGAGGTCTCCTTTGCAAGTTCCTCCAGCATCCCAGGGAAGGCAAGGGATTGTACTCCAAGCAGTGCCTTCCTGAACCTAAAGCAACCCCCTTGCAGCCTGTTTTGTAAATGCCAGCTTGGCCTGGCTGATACGTATTCAGAGGAATTCTGCTGCAGTCTGAGGAGTTAGCAATGTGAATTTGGAAGGACTCCAAGGGAAATGTTTCTGTCAGCCTGGAGTAACTGCAGAAGGGCCAGGGAAATGACATTACTCCTCTCTCACAGAGGACAAACTTCATGGGCCACTTTCCCCCCTTCTGTCTACTAGTGGGAGCAATCTGTCTCCTCCACCCATGAGTTTCTGCTTTCTTCTGCAGATGCTGGAAGGAGGTCACCTTCCTTATGCGGAGCACCTAAAACATCATGAGACCTTTCCAAAAACAATGGGTGGAGAGGCTCTGCCCATCTCCCTGGCCTGGCACTGGGGATGAGCATTTGTCCCCCTGGCAAAAGCTTTCACTCAACCAGCCAAAAGGTCAGGCTCTGCCTGCTGATTCCTACCAGCTGTTTAATTGGGGTTATTTTTGTGATGGAAAAAAAAAACTAGCAAAAATTTGGTAGATCTGTGGTACTTTACAGCCTTCCCATGAGGAGAAAGGATTCAAGCAGGCATGGGAATTGGGGGATCCGAGCTTATTTGCCTTTCTTCCTAGTGGTTTGGAATAATGTGGCTATGCTTCAAAGTGCTGTGAGACCCTTCCATCCTTAGCACCCAGTAAGAGTTGTAGGCTGACTTAATGAGTCATCTCTTTCCAGGCATGGAGAAAAATGTCACATTACATTTTTGTTTGCAAATTTTTTTAATACGTAGCTTGAGTTCTTGACATAAATGAGCTTACAATAGAAACTGTCTGCAGGGCTGAATTTTCCATGGCCCTGTTTTTGGTGGAGATTTGGTGGTGTTTCTGGATTCCCAATCCCCTCTCATGGAGTGACAAAATCTACATGGAGTTTCATGGTAGTAAAATTCACTGTGTGTTTTAAAGATCTGTGGCAAGAAGGCAGAAATCCTTTAGCAGCAGAAATAGACTCCTTTGTTCAGCCTGTATTTCTTTTCCTTTGCAATCTTCTGTTTGTGGTCAAGGCTCATTAATGGGCTTCTTATCCCTGATATGAACTACTGGGATGAGAATTCACTTTGCAGCAGAGCTACCAGTTCCTATGACATGTTTTCTGCTGGTGGATCTGAGCATCCAGGACTTGATTTGAGTCTTCATCATTTCATGTCTCAGCCTGGAGTATGCTCAGGCAGAGCTTGGCAAAATGAATAGATGGTTTCCATCTGGAGCATTATGGGAAACTGGACCTCTTCAGAGATGATTTGTTTTGAGGTGGATAATAGCAGGGACAAGCTGTTAAGGGCTTTCTGTCCATCTGTGGGCAGCAAAGGTCTCTTTTATCTAAGATAACCTGAGTAGGACTATGGGCTCACTCAATTTCTCAAGTGATTTTTAAAAACATATTTAAATATTTTTACAGTGTCTGTTAATGAAACTTCAGTGACCCTGGGGCTCCTTAGGGAATCCATCTGCATCTAAGTGATGGAAAATGAACTCGTTAATGGCTGGGGCCTGTTCAGTCAATATAGGAAATCAATCCCTAGTGATGAAGGGCTGTATGGGAAGGGGCTTGGCTAAGTGGGTTTTATCCTCAGGATGAGTAGGGATGGGTAGGAGGGTGGTCAGGGCAGAGCAGTGACTGATTAAGAGGATCAGATGGTGGCTGGGAAAACGCCTCAGTTTTACAGCTCACTTCAGAGCTTCAGAAGGGCTTGGCAAACTGAGGCACTTGTGCCTGAAGGACATGTGGAAAGCTGGTGTAGGAGCTGATTGTGAGCTCTGTACTCTAGAGGCAACCAGGTAAACACAATCAGGTGTTGCCAGTTACCAGTTACCAGGTGTTGCCAATAAAAGGCCTTTTATTGGTCCCCCAGTTCTGCTCATGCACAGTTGGGGCCAACCCTAACTGGGCCCAGGTGGGCTTAACAGGAGCTCATCCCTTCCTCCTGGTGATTGGCAACACCTGAGTGTCTGTACCTGATTGTCTGTACCTGATTGTCTGTACCTGATTGTCTCTGCACTGTACCTCCCTTTTCCCTCTTTGTATACCACCTAGCACCATGGGGGCTTTTCTTTTCCTTCCCTCCTTCCCATTTCCCTCTGGGAAGGAGAGGTGTCTTTCCAAAACCACCCATCCCTGCTGCCTTCAGTCCTCCTGTCCCAAATGACTCAGCATGAGGAGGGAGACCAGAGCTCCTGAGGGCACTCACACTATGGATGAGAACAGAGGATAAAGGGTTGTACTAACAGGAAACCATTGGGAACCTGTGGACCTGGGTGCTGTGGGAAGAGCTCTGGGCAGTCCGGAATATCTGTCCTGCATCTAACAGGAGTTATTTTGGGAAAGGGTTTGTACTGATCTTGCCTGCACTTGGGCTAGCAGGAACTCCCTTTGGGGCATTTGTCTCTCTGCCCTTTGCTAAGCTCCTTCACCACCAGCTCATTCCTTTCCTCTGTGGCCTTTCTGCACTGCATCAGGGACAGAGGTTTCCCCCTCCTCAGGCTGAACGTTTACAGGAGCAGGGACTCAGGATTCCAGGGCTACTCAGAGTGGTAGAGTTCCACCACTGAGGCAAGGATGAGAAGGGCAGAAGGTCACAAGTGGATATTTGTCAGTCTTCTGCAGAAAATGGGAATTATCTGTGTGCCTGTGGAGACCCATTGCTCCTGCTTGAGGGGAAAGGAATGAAGGTGGGGAGGAGGATGAGAAATGAGAAGAAGGGAACAGGGAGTGTATTTTTCTTCATTTGGGGATGTTGTGTGTGCAGTCTTCCTGTATGTGCCAACTGTGCACTGGTAAAACCGTGCTGGGTCTTTTGAGAGCAGTGATCATCTCCCATCTTTCATGCAGGGCAAAACATGAACCACAGAGCTGGGAACAGAGCCTCAGACTGAGTAAATGGGTCATGTTCTGCTGGTACCCACAGGGCTGATGCTAATTTTCATTACAGAGGAGGATGGCCCAGTGAGATCAGGACAGCAGGGCTGGCTCTGCTTTCACTCAGGGTCCCTGTACACCCCTCTCCTCTGTTTCAGGGACATGGGGAGTGTGTGTCACTGTGATTTAAAGCATGTATGAAAAAGGCAAGTTTGGAAATGTGAGCAGAACCTTCATGGCTCTGAAGCAGCTTTGGATGTCTGCAAAATGCTTTGAGATCTGCAGCAGGCAGCTGCCAAAGAGGAGCAGTTATATTATGATGTGGTTGGTGCTGTGCCCTTCCACAACTCCCACGTCCTGTGGGGCAGATCCTCAGCTGATAAAAGCTGGGAGAACTGAACTGATTTATGTCCACTGAAGATCAGCTACAGCAAGCCCTTGCTATACCATTTGATGAAGAGTCTGCTCTCTCTCTCTCTTCTCTCTCCCCTTACCTTTAGTCACTAAAATCTGCTTTATTAACAAACTCTCCCCTAATCACTGTTCCTGAGCAGTGGAGCACTTTGCCCAGTGGAGCCCTTCGTGAAGGTTCTGCCCAAAGATTGTTGCAGTGTGTATAACACACACTTTAATGACTTTGCTTCTCCTCAGCCAGTTGTTGAAGGCTATGGAGCAGTAATTCTGTGAAGCTTGCTGTGCCAGGACCCTCTCATGGGTGGCAGGATGTTAGCTGTGAACCTGCTCACATCCTGAACAGTGAAACATTTTCCTTCTCTAAACAGGGGGCAGCCTTTTAGCTAAAGGCATTTTTGCAGAGTCAGAAAGTGAAGGGACAGCAGAGATGATGTCCCAGGTGCCCATCATGGAGAGAGTTTAGGTGTCTTTAATGACTGCATTTCTGTGCCAGGATTTGGCCTGACATTTTTACCAAAAAAAACCCCCCAAAACTTCCAGGAAAACTTCCAGTTTAATGAGTGGGGAGAGTTTAGATTTTGGCTATGCCATGGCAAAGGGAGGGATGGGCATTGAAAAGAGCATGTTCAAACCTGGCAGCATGATCAGGGTGTGTGTTCAGCAGTGCCTCTTGATGCTCTCCATTCCGTGGGCTGTGCTTGCAGCCCAGCACTGTCTGCAAGGAGACCCCAGCCCCACCATCCAACGTCAAGAGTATACTTTAAGTGTATAATTTAAGCTGTTCTATTCCTATCCTGGCACGGAGCCCTTTGCTTGAGATGTAAAACTCCCCCACACAACCCTGTGCAGCAGCATTTTTTGCTGTGGGGAGCCAGGCACTCCAGGGAGGTTCTGGGGGAGCAGCAAAACTGTGAGGAGCAACCCAGGTGGCATCAGCCAGTGGGCAGCTTGTTTGTCATCCTTCCCACCCTCTTGGTGATGATGAGGACTATTTTTCTCCCTTTCCCCGTGCAAAAATAGCTTTCATTTGTTGTAAATCACCTCGGCTGCGGATGGTGAGTCACTGGTAGATCAAAGGCAAGACCCTTTTCTGGGTCTGAGTGGAAAACTAGAAGCTTCAATAAATCATTAGGAATCAGCAGTAAAGAAAGTTTCCCTTGGGTGTAATGAGAAAACCTCCCCACCCTGCTCCTTGTGCCCCATGGCCCCTGCCTTGTGCAGTGGAAATTGCAAATTTTAGTGACTTGAATGGAGATACCTGAGTTAGGATCCCTGTTGTAGCTACTCCTGGGCATTTAGCTGTAGGTTTCTATCCTAACCAACAAATCTGGACAGCAGGAAGGGAAAAAGTGCTTATAGGTGTGGGGGATGGAGCAGGGGAAGGAGGGGAAACGAGACCCCAGCATGAATCTGCAGCATCATGACTGCAGCCTCCTGTGCAGGAGACACTACTGGGTTACACAGGAGCAAAGGATGGCAAGAGAGCTGGCAAGGGAAAAGGGAAAGACATGGAATTTTTCCCTCTTTCTACACACTCCTTTTCTCTCTGCACCCCTTGCTTGTCTCAAGCCAGGCTCTCTGGGAAGGAAGGGATCAATGGCTCTTGAGTCAGAGACTGCTGAAAGCAGAGCAGATGAAGGGTTTGCCATCTGTGAACAAGTTGTTCTGATCGAATTAGGGAACATTTAACATTTACAGATAATTAGAAACAGCCACCCATTACAAAGGGAGAGAGAGGGGAAGCTTTTGAAAGAGGATTGGAAGCTCCTTGACACATCAGCCAGGGGAGCTTTTCAGACACAACTTCTGAGCATTTCCAAATGCTATGTGCTTGTTACATCCCCAGATCTTGGGAGCCAAGTGCCTACCTCTGTCTCTTCTGTCCTCTCCATTATTTTTTAACTGCCTTTTGCTTTTTTCCCCCAGCCAGTGCTCAGCCAGCTGCCTTTCTTGGAGATTTTAATAGGATGTCCCCTTTGGTCCCATACTGCAAAGCAAAAGGGAAGAAAACTTGCTTTTCTTCTTCATGACAGTCGCAATCTGGCCTGAAGTTGGGCTATGCAGCCATGAGGAGAGACAGCTCTGAATGCAAAGGCTCCTACAATATCCTGACCTCATCAAGACAGACCTAGACTTAAAGCTGGTTAATGTTTTTTTCATGCTGACTTTGTTACACAGAAAGATAAATATCTTTGGAGTGGAAAAATAAAAATAAAAAAATTGTTACCAATTAAAAAAAGAAGCAAGTAAAATATGTAAAATGCTCTCTTTCCCACTTAAAATATCTTCCCTCTTACAAATTTATCTTTTTTGTTCTTGTGTTTCCTTAATGCGTTTTTACATCAACAGTATTAAGAAAAACATGTTTCTTATACTTCTCTTTTGAGAGAAAAAGAAGCTGGTGGAAATTTTAAATTCCCCCAAACACAAAAAGAGATGATTTCCTTTCTGAATTTCCTCTGAAAAATAACTGGCATTTCTCAAGCATCTCGAGCAGTAATTGCGCTTACATCAGTGACAGTAATTGCATTGCATCTGCTGCAGAGCCTTACCCGAGAGGTGAAATCATAAAGCTGCAGCTGCCCTTTCACTGGAAGAAGTCTCAGTGCTGGCTTCTAGGCAGTGCCATGACCTCTGCTCCCAGCACCACGGGTGACACCGTGGGCAGAAGCAGCTGTGGGCAGTGTCCCCTCCTGGCCAGGACTGCTGCACCTTGCAGCTCCTGCTCCCTGGCTGGCACTGCCTTGGCTTTGGACACAGAATTTCATTTTGAGTGAGCAGACCTGCTACAGGGAAGGTTGTTTATTCAATGGTTGCACAGCTGGAAGAGCAGCTTTTTGTTGTCCAGGTTCCCATGGTGGAGGCTCTCCTAAGCAGCCCTGATGGAGGTACCTACCTAGAGGTCACATCCTGAGAGGAAACTTGTCAAAATTTGTCTAAAAATTACTGCAATGAAACCAGGGAAGAGCTTATGGTGCATAGAGATAATCTTCAGCTTCCCTACATTCCTTTAGACGAAATAAGTGGGAAACTGAAATTTTCCTGCAGGTGCAAAAATACCAGAAATAACTGGGATGATGAAGAGATAAGCAGCCACGGCTTCCTCTGCAGCTTGCACCCCAGCTTCGCCCCCCCTGTTTAGTTGTCCTCCCTTTTTGGTTGGATTTTATCCTGGCCCTAACCAGGACAGATTCGATGATCTCAGAGGTCCTTTCCAACCCGGATGATTCTGTGATTTTACCAGGGCAATGTGTAGGACCCTGACAGACCTCTAGTGGTATTTTACTATTAACTACACGCTTATAGCTAAAGAAGAGGTGCCCGGGGATGTGGTGGGGCAGGGTGGTTAAGAAGGAGATGGTTCTGCTCTCCAAATAACCAACAGACACAGTTCACAGGGAAATACAAGACCCTCTCCCTTGCACTGGCATCCATCATCTGGAAGAAGAAAGGGAGAGACCTGTGATCCAGCAGCATTATTTCTTTGGAGAGCCGGGCTGGATGCAAAGGAATCTCTGCAGGAGAGATGCTCACCCTGCACAGCCCCATCCCACTGCCACCGAGATCTCTGCTGCTGCTGCTGGGGGGGGAGAAGAAGGGATAGAGGGCAGCCCCCCACCACCAGAGACAGAGACATGCTGGGGGCTCAGCACATGCCCACATCCTGGCTGAGAGCATGAGAAAATGCCTCCAAGGGGGTGTCAGACACAGTTACCGTGAAACATGATATTTATAACAAAGTGTGGGGGAAGGTGTCACATCACATTACACTGATGCTCCAGCACCAGAGACAGGGGGACAATGCTGTGGAGTGGGACGTGGGGCGGGCCAGCAGGCAGCAGGATGGGTTGGCTCTGCACATATTGATCCTTTTCTGCAGTACTGGCAGCAGGGCACACTGAAGCAGGGGTGTCCTGCGGGCAAGACTCTCGTGGGTGCTGGCATCAGCTGGGGGTGTCTCGTATTCCTGTGCCTTGCTCTGTTTTCCAAGAGACAGTAGAGCTAGATAAAATGGGAAAAAGAAGATCCAGGTGTCCCCCATGTCCTTAGACAGTGGTCTATTTTTAATTTCCTGGATGGACATACCCCACTTGCTTTTGTGTCACTGAGAGGATGTTGGCTGAGGAGCTTAACCTCGCTGGTAGACCTTCCCTTACCAAGCCAGCATTAACTGCTGCACTCTTTTGAATAAACAGTTCTTTTGGGAAAGCTGGGCTGTGTCACTGCAAGCATCTGGGACTGCACAACTCCTCCCTAAAGGAGTCTCTGAAAGTACCAAGGTCTTTTGGGTTCCTGCAACGAGTGGGCCAAGATGTCGAAAGCTGATGCCAAGGGACAGGTCTCAGAGCTGCAGTTTCCCTGTGCAGCAGGAAGAGGCCTTGATCCAGTGTGGAAATACCCACACGAGTTGTAACGAGAGTGGTGGGAACTCCTACACATCCACAGGCATATTTCTGTGCATTCAGCTCCTGTTCCTCTCCCCTGCCCTGGCAATGGTACATTAAAATGTGGATGCAATGTAGCACAGCAACTGGAGTCTTCATTGCCCTCTTGGGGCTAATTGCCTGGGAATATCTCTTGTCAGCTGCTGTTTCTCCCTCAGTGCAAACACCAGAGCATCCCTGGAGACAGCAGCAGGCAAATGGCAGACAGGACTGGAGCCCTTCCTTTCCTCCCAGCTCTGCCCTGGTCAGCCTCTGACCTCCCCACACCAGCCTTGCTTTCCTCTCTGCTTCCCCCCCCATGCAGACACCCCTGCTCATTGCTATTTGGGGATTCAGGTGATGTTCTCTCCCAGGGTGATTTCAGGCATTGCAGCTTCATGCAGAAGCAGAGACCTCATCCCCACTGGCACGTGTGTGCCAGCTTTTCTTCTCCTGGGAGCACCATGAGTGCAGGCGTGGGTCAGGGTGACCTTGGCTCCTTTGTCTGCCCTACCCAGGCTGCTCCCAAGTGCCTGCAGGGCTGAAGCTGCAATCCCTGAGTAGAAATGGCAGCTGTGGCTGCAAGACATGTGGCAGGACCTGCCACAGCTGCCTGCAGGGAATGTTCCCTGGGAAAGACCCCAGGGACCCCTTTGCACACTGGGCTTGCAGGTGTCTGCTGGGGCAGAAAGCTACAATTCATTTTCCTAGGGAAATCAACACGCTTGACCTCAGCCCTAGACTCTGCTGGGCTCCCCTCTCCAACCACTGTGTCTGATGATGATCAGATGGATATGAGGTGCCCTCCTTAGGCTCATTCACTGGAAGCATAAAAATCTCCACATGAGATAAAAAACAGGAAAAATGAAGGGCAAGAGCATGGGCTGGCATGTCACCCCATCAAGGCAAAGGGCTGGAGCACCTCTATGGCCCTTTGTTAGCACTGCTGGCAGTTCTGGGCTACTTTGGGGAGGGAAGGGGCTAGTGGAAGTGCAGGTTGCCAGTGAGAGCCATTAGGTGGGTTGTAGACTGTCTTGGTATTCTGGCTCCATATATATGGCACCATATATATCCATATGGTCTGTCTAACAACCACATGTGATTTTAATTTTTTTTTTCATGTGGCATGTTTGGTGTGACACAGGCCAGCACAGGTGCTGTGACTGATGCTTGAGTGTGACTGTAGAGGGAAACACGTTTGCACAGAGCACACCTTGTCTCTGCTGCGTTTGCACTGGGATCAGAGAGAGACACAGTGGCCACAGGAGTGCAGAAAATGGCTGGATTCCTGCATAACAGCTCCGTGTGTGGCTGATCCATGTAAGCACTCTGCCTGGGACATGTTCATGCTGAATGCAAGCGTCACATCCACGTGGTGAGATGGGCTGAGGGGGGATGGCACGTGTGTGGCTGGAAGGCATCCCATCTCCCTGCAGCCGGGGCAGCAGACATGTTCTTCTTCTTCTCTTATACCTCACATGTGAGTCAGTGTTTGCAGGAACACTCAGCACTTGGTGAGGAGGTCCTGTCGGGGGGGGGTTAACCTGCTGGCTGTGCTTCTTTTGTAAGGCATGTTCCATGCCCATGTCCCTGTGTGTCTGTTTGCTGTCACCCAGCCCTGCCTGAGGCTGTGTGCCCACAGCAGTGGCACAGTGCCACGGCACAGCCAGCCCTCCAATGTGGCCACTGTTCTCTCCCTACACAGACAGTTTAAAGGAGGTTGTCCTTGTCCTGCTAAAGACAGTGACTAAAGCAGCCTGGCATTTACCCAGGATTTGTTTGGATGCTCTAGAGGCAGCTGCAGACATTTTTTTGGTACTGCTTTTTGGATGACTTCATGTCCTTCTGGTGGCTGCTTATAACCCAGAGAAAGACCAATCCTCTGCTTTCAGGGGGAAGGAGAATTGTGCAGCAACCACCAGATGTAGACAGACCAAAAGGGAAGCAAGGGAGGAAAAAACCAAAACAAAAAACCCCCAAAACTTCATGTCCTGGAAGTGGCATTTTCTTTGTACAATTCCCTTTGACTTTTTTTTGCAAAAGATTTATTCTCTCCTTCCCCACAACAGCACAGTTTGTAGTGTTCCTGTAAGTTTGGATCAGCCTAAATTAACTGTGCATCCTCAGTGTCTGATTAGCTCTATTTGCTGTGTTTTATTGACCTATGCAAGAGAAAAACTAGGTCAAGCCAGGCTGATGAGGCTGGATCTGGCTCTGTAGCATAAATCGGTACAAATGAGGGCATCCATTCGCTGAGCCATCAAACCATGCTTTGGGGTGGGTTGCCTCAAAAGTGTCCAGGGGCCATAATTAGGAACGTTCCCAAGCTGTCAATCAGAACTGAAGAATGGTCTGAAGGTAGAGGGTGGGTTGGGTTTTTTTAGAAGCTGCTCTTTGCTTCTGTGGTGAGGGGCATTTTATCAGGATGTGGGTGAAGCACGGGCACTGGGATGGCTGCAGACAGAAATGCCTTTGCCTGTCTGTGACTCCTGTGCAAAGTCTCTCCACAGAGGAGGGATGGAGGGAGCTGAAAGAAGCCTGCAGAGCTGAGATGAGTCTTTCTACAGAAGCAGGAAGGCAAAACTTTTCCTTGCTAGCAGATCTTATTGATGGTTTTTGCCACGCAGAGCTTAAGGTGGTACAGACAGCCTCTAGGATGGAGAAGATGTTGAGACTGTCTACTCCTGGCAGTTCTGAACCTCCTCTCATGTTGCCTCTCCTGGTTTGGCTGGATCAGAGCCTGTGACACAATCTGGGCTGCTGAATGGGTTGCCCTGCTCTGGAGAGAAAAAGATGCCACAGTCTGTGAGAGACTGATTTCAGGTGCATTAAAACCTCCCTCCGTCACCCTGGAAAAACTCTTCGCAGGGAGAGTCGTGAGTTGTCTGGTGCTGGAAGTTTCCAGGGCAGGAAGCAGCCTTGGCTGGTCTCATCTTGAGTGTGCAGTGTGCTGGGAGTGAGATGTCACACAGTATTAGCTTCACCTTTGGTGGGGTGGAGACAGCTGACAGGAGTGCTGTGACAGATCAGGACAAAGCCACCCGGCAAGGAGAGGGGCAAAGGAGCCACACAGCGAGACAGAGGGGGGCAAAATCCCAAATAGGCTGTGCTGGACTCAAAGAGTGGGTGGAGGAGGCTGGAGAGGGCATGGCAGGTTCTCCCTGCTCATCATGATTACCCTCAGGGCTGTCAGCAAGCTGTGCCTGGGTTGGGCTCTGCTCTGCAGCAGGGAAGCTCAGGACAGTGTCACGTTGGGCTGCCAAGAGCCACACATGTGCTGGCCAGGCAGCAGGGTGCTGAGGCTTCAGTGTCCCTGAAGAAGGTCACCAGGGTGTGAATGCCAGCTGGGATCTGCTTTTGAAGAAGCAAATGGTTCAGGCAGGGGTGCCCAGGGTGAATTCAGCCATGACAATAGATCAGGATGCTTTGTGTGCAGAGGGGGAGGCAGAGCTCTCAGCATCTTGCAGAGTCTTTGGGGATCTTGCATAGATACCAGGCCATAAATGCCTCATTCTCCACTCCTGAGAATATCTGCAGTCCCCTTCCCACCTAGTGGGATCTGGAGGGATTTTGTGTGTTGCAATGTACAGGACAGGAATACCTTCAGTGGGAGTGTCAGGATGCTGCTGGAGACAAACACTCACCTGTTACAAACAGGAACAATCCATCATCTTTTGTAGAGCTACACACCTGGCTCTGTACAGCAGGTATCAAGTGTGCAGTAAGTGGTGTTCCTCTGGGGAAAAATTGGTCAGTAAACCAAGAGGAACATCAGCTTTTATGGAGAGAGACAGATTGGATGAGGCCCGGCTGTTAAAAGCCTGCTGGAGATGCAAGGTTTCCTCCCCAGAACCCAAATGTCCATTCAGCTGAGTCAGCTTCCAAGGAGCTTCTTCCCATCTGATGGGCATGCAGGGGAGAAGCTGGCATGGGCACCTCTTCCAGACCTGCTCCTCCTGGCTGAGCTCAGCACCATCCTGCTGGGAGTGATGGCCCCACTCACATTTACATTCCCTTTGCATCCTGCTCTTCCCTTCCCTGCTTCATGGGTTTGATTTACTGACATCATGGGTGCAGCATCATGGAATTGGATTTACAGGAGGCTGGATTTATGTTTAGAGGAAGGAACCCTTCACCACTTCATGCTGCACCCCTTTTCTGTACATACACAGACACACACAGACACACCTTGCTCTGCAGTACAGTGACAGGGGGGGAAGAGAGGCCATGGAAAACCCTGGTTCATGGAGGAGATCTGCTTCCCTGGATGCAGATAGGAAAGAAGGCATCAGGGAAAGAGTCCAACGGAGTCCTGGATGTCTGAAGATCCTGAGCTTTAGATCTGCAAGCTGGCACTGCAGACACTTTTGGGTTTTTGGGGGCTCTTGGCTTTTGCATACGTCTGAGAGGAGGAGAGGATTGCAGCTCGTGCTCCTGTGTTTTATGTTAACTGCCCATTGCAATGATGTGATCCTACTTTTGGGTGATATCCAAAGCAGTTCCAGCAGGCATTTCTCAGCCTCACCATCTCCTGGCCCACCCCTCCAAATTTTGCCCTCTCTCCAGGTTGAACTTCTGGATAAACTGCAAGCTCAGCAAACCAAACAAAGAAGGATGGGGATCAGAACTGAGAGAAAATGCACAGGTCGTAAGCCAAACTCATAACAGGATGCAGCTCTGTGCAGCTTGAAGCATGGCTTAGTTTATGTCTGGGTGTGTTGGAATTACTCCATCCTCAGGAGCTAATTTAGGATGTCCTCTGCTCTCTGCCTGGGGAGGAAATGGCTTCTGTACAGAAGGCACTTGTCTGTGACAGATCTCTTGTAAACAGCATGATAGCTTGATGTCAGACACACTGAAGACATCTTTATCAGGTACTTTGCCAAAGCCCCCAGGGGGAAGCTGTAGGACAGACCTTGGTCAGCAGAGATTTTTCAGGCACAGACTGGCTGAGATTCAGAGTCAGGCTGCATGGAGCCCTTGCTAACCCAAAGGCTTGGGTAAACTGCTAGCTATTAATAAAAAAGGAGGTCTGTGTTATACCACACTGCATCACAGACCCAGCTGTCTCTCGGCAGAGGAGCTTTGCAGAGATATTCTAGGCAGAGGCAGTAAAGAAAAGATTATATCAAAAATGGAGCATGTTAGAAGAGCAGGAAGGATAGAGGATTTCCTGTTCTGGGGGAAGGTCAAAGCCTTTTTTTTCCAAAATTAAAATCCCAGTGGTTTTTCATCAATCATCAAAACCCATTTTTCTCTGGGCTTAATCACAATGAATCATGTAGACCCTTATATATTTTTCCCCTAGTTCTGGACATGTATTAACTACTTTTCCAATGAAATGTCCCTTCATACCAAAAAAAAAAAACCCAACCCAAACCCAAAACGGTCCCCAAAATCATGATTTTAACACTGGAAGAAAACCAACATTGCTACATTTCTTTTTCTCTGAGCTTGTTATTAAATGAGGGGAATCAGTCCTGCTTCTTCATGGACAATTTTGGGTTGTGTTATTTGTGGGAAGCTGGAAACAGAACCATTTTAGAGGGCATCAGTGTTTCTCTGGTGATGTGCTTGTTTCTTTCCAGGCTCTGAAAGCCAACACCCCCATGCCTGCTATGAGTCCATCCATTCATCTATCCCTCTATCCACTCCCATCTCTCCCCACAGAGCAGAGTTCCCTCTGGCTATGCTGAAACGTACTGAGCTGCAGAAATTCTGCTTGAGGTGGAGAAATTGCAGAAGCAGAAGGAGCCTTTACAGCAAACAGTCTATTTATTGGTATTTTATTATGCTGTTTAGCAGGACCCAGGTGCCTGTAATAAAGCATTAAGGAAGTGTAGCAGCACATTCTCATTGATCCCATTCAGCACTGTGATATTAGTGTGAGGGCCAGTGACAAAGAAAATAAATAATTTTGTTCCCTTCCCCTCTGCTGAATTGCTGATGGCAAAATGCCCTTTAAGCCTGAAGATTTGCTAGTTGTTCTGTGAGCTCCAACTGAATGATCACAAACCACATGCAAAAAGCCAAAGGTAAGGGTTGTTTGGTTCTTTTTTTTCATCTCTAGACCTACACAGTGAGGCATCTAGAGAAATCCATGATGATTCAGGAGAGCTTGGATCTATCAACCCTGGTGACTGAAGATGGAAATGGGCTGGTCCTGAAGGTGCTGAACATAGCTCTAACAGGAGACATCACTGCCCTACAGAATTCTTACCAGGTGAGAACAGCAGCAAAAGGGTGAAACAGCTCCCAAGTGTGCCAGCAGCAGAAAGGACACAACCTCACTAGAAGACGGGGCAGACACCCCAAGTGCTCAAGCAGAGCATCTGTACCACCAGTGCCAGGCACTGGGAGCCTCTTCTTTGGGGTCTTTGGATGGGGTTGTGCTTCTTTATTCCCCCAGATGGGTCGCCACAGGGCCATCAAGTGCTGCTGCTGGGTGACCCATCCTGTCCGTGCATCCCTTGCCCCGGAGGGGGTGGCTCTGCCTCAGCCTGCTCAGGGATTCACATCTGCAAACATTGCAGTGCCCAAAACAGCTTTTCCAAAGGGAGGAGGTGCCTGGATGTTTGGGGAGGGATTCAGCTCTATTATCACCTGGGCAGCTGGGGTCCTAGGGGACCCACATAAATATTTACAGTGGAGCAGAGTGCCTGGGGAAGACTGCTCAGGGAATGCCCCCTCCCCAGCCAGCCCTCAGTGTGCACATTGCTGTCCCTGCTGCCCAGGGCAATGACCCCAAGGTCTGCTTTCTAACCTGCTCCTCTGCCAGAATCCTACATGGGCTCCTCATCTTCAGGTGCTCCTTTCTTTTCATCCCTGTGAAAATTTGGGAAACAGTAACAATACCTTAGGATGACTGGAAGGGGGTGAATTGTTAGCCCCAATAACATCCCCAAGGGCCTGAACCTCTCATTTTGTGCATGGTGGGGCTCACAGCAGCAGGAATGTGCTTCCTCCTATCTTAAAAATCTCCTCACTCCCCCACTGTGACTGGGGGGACAATTAGCAGCTGTAATCTTCTGAGTGTTGTGTAAGGAGGGGAAGTATCCAGTAATACCTGGCTGGGATTTTGTGTGGATTAATTAGCTAGCATTTGCACAGCTCTTTGAAGCCTCAAACCTATTCAAGTGCTAAATATTATTATTAAATAGTGATCCATTAGTTCTGATCGTTGGCTACATCCTCTCTGGTGTCATTTTGTACAGCATCATGTATTTGCCTTTGCTCTTCCAAATACATTTACTACAGAGATGTGGCAGCCAAGGAGTCCATCTGCAGGCTTGGTTTAAACGTGATTTTTGGTAATTATACTTGTGATGGCTGAGTTAAAATGGGGTTTAGCAGTAACAAATGTATTAAAACCTGCATTTCCCTGGTTCTGGGTCTGTGCTGGGAGCCAGGGTCACAGAACAGGGGACAAGCAGCTGCCTGACACTGTTACCCACCTGAGCATCACCTCGCAGGACCTGTGGTTCAAGGAGCACTGAGACAAGTGGTACCTGCCAGCTGCTGGCCTCCCAGCAGTGTAACCCCTGGGCTCAGGGCTGGACAGATCCTTTGGGATCAACACTTTCCCTCCTCCTCAGACAGCTCTTGCACAATATTACTCTGCTGGGGTGAGGGCTCTGAAGCTCCCTGTGAGCCAAGCCCAGCTGTTCAGAGAAGCTGAGGATGCTGTGCATCTCTGAGTTTACTCCTGGTGCTTACAATGGGAAGAGAGCAGAGCCTCAGGCACTGACATATATATGTGGGTGAATATTTCTATCTGGAATTGAAGTTTTATTCTCGTAAACATTGTATTTATTATTTAAGGAAACATACAGGCTGCTGAATTCATATTGCACAAAAAAAGCCATAAACCTTCAACTAAAGAGGCAGAAAATGCTACGAGGAGAACAAAGCAGGCATATATCACTGTATTTAGCTAATCTTAAACCCAGTCATGGCATTGCCAATAAAATGCACAGTGCTCCTTTCACCACAAATGTATTCTCAATCAGGAAAAAAAATATAAATAATTTTAGATCTGATACACTCTAAATCAAGATGTGACTTAAGTTCAGGAACAAAAACGATACGTTTCTAAGTCATTCAGGTCTCCAAAATGCTAGTTCTTCAACTGATGCTTAAGAGAGAAGCTTTAGAAACAAGTGAAGTTTGTTAAGTGAGGTAAGTAATTCCAAATACTTCCAATTCTGAGACTGACCCCCAGCTTTCTTAAATCAGTATCAACCAGTGAAGGCAGCCAATATTGCTCATTGCTTTTAAACTGTTTGAAGTTGTTCCTCACACATGAAAAAAATATCTTTATGGGGTGATTTCACTCTTTCTCTTCCTGATCTGTAGGGGTCTGCAAAAGGCAGGTGAAAGCTCTGTAGACTCTAAATTCCTTTTGGCAGTGACTACACCACACCAGAGGTCTGGATAGAATGTGGCATGAGAGTGACCTGGCTGGCTTGGGGAACTTAATCCCTCTCTTAATATATAGCCAGGCATCACCACAGGACCTGGACCTCTCTGCCAGAACTTCCAAATGGTGCTGCAATGCAGAACTGTTTTGTTCTTCCCTGTATCTGATGCTGCTTCAGAGCTATTTCAGTCTTTCTTAACTTGATCTTGATCCTTTAATTGTATCATCTGGATCATTTCCAAACCAGTTCTCTAAAACATCTGACTCTTGAGTCTGAGGAGAGCTGGTATCCAACTTTTAATCCATTATAAGGCTTATAAGATGGGGTTTACTGTCAAACTACTTTCTCTTGATGCTGAAGAGGCCAGATTTCCAAGCAAGGGAGTGTGCCTTTGGGTGATGGCCACTTCAGATCACCTTGCTGTGTTGGTCTGTGGTGAGTGCTGTGAACCCTGTAGTGATATTTTGATGGCTCTACCAGTGTTGTGGATCTGATGCAAAATGTGGCTGCTTTGTGCTACTTTTTTTTTTTTTTTTCCCTTAATTTTAACCCGGACCTCACTGTGAGGAGCTGCTGTACAGGCACCCAGAGGTGCCCTGAGGGACCTCAGAGAAGAAGGGAGGAAAAATAAGTGCAGAAAGGAGTGTTATTCCCCCTCTTGTACAGCTGGGGGCTCCGAAGCACAGCAGGATTTAAGTTTTCTGCCCAGAGTCCTGCTGTCCAGGGCTTTGCTCCCTTCCCATGCTGGGAGCCCTGCAGAGCCCTGTGGATATTCCCTCTCCCAGCCAGTTAAGAAATGAGATCTTCAGCAGGAATAAACCTGCACAGCATCAGTGGGCAGTGCTTGCTGGCACCTCTGTGCTCCCTTGGGCATGGATCAGAGCTCATCTGTTAATCTGGATGGGAACTTTTCCTCCACTTGTGCTTCTGCTTGCAGGGTCTTCCATTGACACACGACTTCAGTACAAACACAAGGTGCCCACAAACTCTTTTCTCATTTGAAAAGGTGTAAACCTTGGCAGGATAAACACACCTCCACCAGTAAGGGAGAATGACTTCACTTCTGGCTCACAATCATTGCTTATGTGAGCTTTAATCATTCTGGTCTTTGTACTAAGCGAAACCCTTATGATCAATCAGAACTTTGAAGTTTTGCTATAAAAATGTAAATTAAATGCATTTCTAAATGAAGCTTTTCTTCTGCCTCGCTTGCCTCTCTGTTCTTTCACACACACTCACAGAAAGCAGCTGATAACAGTGTGATCACTTCCCTGGGCCATTTCAGGACTGGGGTGCACATTTGCCTCCTTCCTCCCTTCCTCCCACTCTCTTCACTGCTTCCAATCTTCCACTTACAAGAAACAAAAAACAAAAAAAAAGAAAAAAAAACAAAAAAAAAAGAAAAAAGAAAAAAGAAAAGTAGACATTCTAATCCAATTGGGAGACAAAATGTTCTTCTGATCACAGCTCTAAAAATAAAGATGGGGATTGTAGGGAAGATATTGTGCTGCTAGTCGCTTCTTTTCAAAAAGTTAAGTCCAAATCCCAAGGGAAGCAAGTTGCATGCAACCTGCTGTCTGTCTGCATCTTTGTCTGGTATGCTCACCTAATAATTTCTTTCCTCTGATGCTCACAGAAAGTGAGATGTCTCCAAGGTAGGAAGTTCCCAGAAGTTTCAGAAAATCCTCTTTGTCCTAGCACACTGGTTTTGTTCCAGTATCTGAGATTTAGCAAAATAAATCAGCACTTCAACCTAGTTCTTCATAAGCCTGGTCCTGGTGATGTGCAGTTACCAACCATCTGACCAAGTCCCTGGAGCAGCACTTCCCAAGGGTTTTGGTCAGGATCTGCTCATAGAAAGGAACAGTGCTTGTGGATCAGTTCTGGTTAGGTGGAAGGTGGAGAAGAAAAGTCTAGTGCTTAATTTCAAGCTGTTTCATCAATTTCACTTTCATTGCTACTCTTAGCATCTTCCTGGGAAGCAGAGCCAGCCAAGTCTGGCAGACATCTAGGAAGAAGAGAGCTCTATCATCCCCTCAACACTTGTCCTGAGCAAGGGGGTGAATTTTTTATTTCCAGTATTCTGCACATAGAGTTTTGGTGGTGATTTGGTGAAACCTCTCAGTGTCCAGGAGCCTCTGCTCCTCTACAAATCACTGCACACCCCTCCTCACTCCTGGCTTCAGTCTTCTTTGCTACACTCAAATTTTACAGCATTTTTCAGCCCATCTCCCTTTACCTCTCCCTCACTGTGTCTCTCTGCCAGTCCTGTTCTTAATCAGTTTGAACTATTGGCTGATTTCAGGAGATCCCTGGTGAAGTTCTGATGGGTTTTGCTAGCTGGGAGAATAAGAACAAAATTACTTCCTCAGCTAAAGGAGGAGCCACGGTGTGAGCACAGCAGCAGGGATAGGCACCAGGGAATCTGCACAGGCCAGGGACATGCTGATTTCTTAGCCCTGAGAAAAGCTTCAATCAAAACTTGCAACTCCTTTGTTAGAGGAAATCTGTGTGGCACTGAGCCTCAGAAAACAACCACAGCTTTTTTTTAGCTGCACAGCTCACAAGAGTTCTGCTTTTTTGTCTTAAGTCTAGGAGCAAGTTTTGAAACCATCAGAGGTGACATCACTATTTGGAAAATGGAATTTAGACAGGCACACAAGTTGCTGCTGGCCACTTGGAAAAAATCCTGGTTTGATCCTGTATTCCAAATCCAGCTGTGCCTTTTATCTCCAAACAAGGATCTTTGGTGTCTTCTGAGCATTTTCACAGGACTGGCAGAGCAGCAGATATGCCAGGGTTTTTTTGCTGTGTCCCACATCAACTCAGATCTGTCCTGACTTTCAAGCTGCAGTCCATGGATTACAGGCAACCCACTGACTATTTCTGGGTGTTTGATGAAAACAGACTCATTGACAGCAGACTTAAATTTGCCATACAAGGATCTGCAGTTCCAGAAGATTCTAAGGATTCAGCAAATGGAGCAGGGGAAAAGGGGAGAAGGAAAAGTAATCCATTTTATTATTTAGATTAGACATCAGGTTTTTGAGTGAGCTGTGATTTTAGTTTGCATGTAGTGTACATCTGTTGATTCTAATGTTCACAGGTAATAAACTACAGGCTGGAGAGTCTCTAGATGCTAGTGGGTAGACTGTAGAAATTGACAGCACAACATCCTTTCTCTGGGAGTATTTTACTGAGCATTAGATTTATGCCATTTACCAATTTATAGATAAAATGGTCACTGTGTCCTGAACAGGTGATGTACTTAGAACAGGATGGACTGGTTTAGTGGTTTCTGTATTTGATTACTTAGAGGGCAGTTTACTTCTGGATTGGAGAGATTGTGATCTAAATTATAGAGGTACTGCTTTTATGAATTCAGCAAGGTATGGACTAAGCAGAAGGAGGGGGCTGTCTGTTTGATTGGTGGCTTCACAGCTTTCAGCATGAGTGGCTGAGGTCAATTCAAGTTTGTTACACTGCAAGGAGTTTATGATTTCTTTGTTATGGAGGTTCAATATGAATTGATTTTAAAATAAACTTTTTTTTACCAATTTAATAAATTCACTTTATTGTGCAGGCTTTGATGTTATTTTCCATGTGATCAGCATAAAGCATTTCCCTTGCTACCTCTATCACTCTGAATGTTATTTAGACCTTGCAGCTCTTTTTCCCCTCTCTCCAAAGCTTGATCAAAAGATGGGCATAAGCTGAAGCTCATTTGAGGTGTGGGTCTTGATGCAAAACTTTGCAGCTGGAGTTCAGGATTTCAGCCAGTACAACAAAGTGTGGGAGGGACACTTTTTTGCTCAAGCCAGTATTTTTCCAGGTATTTTAGCTGGAATTAAGGAATCTCTAGTCTTTCCAACGAGTGTTAACAGATGGGAAACTTCAAATGCACAGTCATACTTTGCATCGTGGTGCAATTTTGATAATAACTGCAGCTATTCTGTAGGGATGCCTGAGAATCAGCTTGGCACAGGGGGATGTTTTCCGCTCGTCTAAGCAAGGACTCACCTGCTTTGCAAACCAAATGCATTATTGTGTGGTCCTTGCACTGGGGAACCTGTGGACTCCTGGTTCCAAAGGATGAGTGTTTGCAGAGATTCTTCAGTGTCCAAAGGACTTGTGCTGCAGCTTTTCCTTGAGTACTGATAATTCTAGGAACAGTTTCTCCCCTCAGCCCTAAGAGGCAGAAACCTGCCAGAACAACCCTCTCGTGCACTCTCTTGTCTCCTGGAAATGGAGTAGAACTGGACAGGGATTTCAGTTGTGTCAGATAAACAGGATCAACAGAAACACAGACAACAGGGCTGTTCAGTGGAGAATCAGGTGAAGTGATATGGGCAGTCCTGAACTTCTTTTGGCCATGCAGCTGATTCAGTTAATTGGGAGAATAAAGTTTTCTCCTCAGATTTCTCCTGAGAAAAACAGCTTCTCCCATATTCATATAACAGTTTCTTCAGTCTGTGAAAAATCACCTAAAGATGCTACCTTCTGTCTGAGAGCTCTGCATGGCACTGGCCTGAGCTGCAAGGATTATACACAAAGCATGGCTCAGGAATTCTTTACCCAGCTGCTTCTGTTAGGGCCCTGGTGTAGCTTTGCCGGAACAATATTTACTGAGCAACAAAAAGCTTTCCCCTCCTTTTGTGCTGTGAGTGAGGTGCTGCTTCTCATCTGCTGTCCTGCTTGAACCAGAGTTTTAGCCAGTTTTTTGTTTTATAGCTGCAGCTCACTGCGGATGTAGCTGCAAGGTGATTTTCTCTCTCTGCTTTGCTCTGACTCCCTCAATCTCAGAGAGGCATTGATAAGAGGAAAATTTTCTGCTCCTTGTTTTGGTTTTTTTTTTTTGTCTTGGATACATTCCTCTAGCCTGGAGTGTTGGAGTGCAGGGCAGTGGAAAAGTGCAGTGAGTTTGTCAGTGAAATAAATGCATTTTGAAGAGCAGTGATGTCTGTCAATGAGGCAGCAGCTGCACAATAATTCTTTTCCAACCCTGTCTCCTAATCTGCTGTGGAGATGTTGACACAGCACTTTTCTCTCTTGAGCTGTTTTGTTGGTGGTGGTTTTGTTTTTTTGTTGTGTGGTTGTTTTTTTTTTCTAACTGCTTTCA
Organism: Florisuga fusca; assembly: GCA_038090715.1. Taxonomy (NCBI): domain Eukaryota; kingdom Metazoa; phylum Chordata; class Aves; order Apodiformes; family Trochilidae; genus Florisuga; species Florisuga fusca. Next base: position 1,469,254 of record JAAWXA010000044.1, read on the forward strand.
GTACATCTAGGAGCTATATTGGGAAAAAGAGAGAGAAAATCACAAAAAAGCTCTGATGTGTGCATAGCCCAGCCCTAAACCTCTCCCCAAACTTTGCTCTGCAGTGTCTGTGGTGGATGAGTGGAGGTTTACTAAGGCTGTGCCTCAGGAGGTCTTGCATTGCTATAAAGAGTATCAAAGGGAACAGCTAACAATTCATCCAAAAATGCCCATCTGTTGGCCTTGTGTGTACAGTCTGTCCCTCTGTTCTTCCTTCTCTGTCCCTGGGTACAGTGAGCTGGACTGCAGGCTGTGCCCCAGGGGATGCTCTGGGACCCTTTGAGGGGATGCTGCAAGCCCAGGGAAAGGCTGCACGAGATGGAGAACAGGGCAGTGGCTTTTGTTGGATGCAAAATACTGAAAGGGAGCTCCAGTATTTGCTGAGGCCACCAAATAAACCACACTGCTTAACCCTGTGGCTTTCCTAATGCTTCACCCAAGTGGCAGTGTCCTGCCTTTTAGCACCTGCTGGGCTCTAACCTCCCTGTGCCAGAGATCTCCATTAGCACCTCCTGTCCCCTGAGCTGCCCAGCTCCCATCACACTGGGCTGGGGAGTCAGCAGATCAACTTGAGCTGTGGCCCTGGTCCCCTGTGAAAACTCCCATCAGAAGCCAGGATGGTTTTTGCTAAAACCAGGAATGTTCCCTTCTCATGAGGTCATTTGCAGTCATGTCCTGCAAAGTGCAGTGAAGGCACCCCTGGCTTTGGTAGGCAAAAACGAGTTGGCAAGGTGGCCCCTGTGTCCTCTGAGCAGACACAGATGTGCCTCTCAGGTGGGTGCCTGGTGGTTCTATGGGTGCCACAGCCTCCTCTGCATGTCTGCTCCTTTGGGCTGCAGAGTCTCCCTCAGCTCTGGACACCCCAGCTTATTCTGCTCAAGGAGAGGTTGGGACCAGTTATTTGCAAACTGTCTTTACAAAGGAAGAGGGAGAAATGGCAGCACACATAACTAATGCAGGCAGCAGGGATGAAAAGCAGCAGGCTGAGTACCTGCTTTGAAAGTGGCATATTTTCCTGGGTTACCTCCCCTTTCCCTGGTGCTTGTTGCCAAGATCAAAGGCTCATTGTTTCACGGCTTTGCTAGTGGAGATTTAAAAGGCTTTTTTTTTTTTTTTACTGACCCCGATGAGCTGTGGAGGGTGAAATATCTCCTGAATATATCTGTGTATTGGAAAGTCACTTGGTGTTTCTGGTCTCGTTTGAAAGTCTTTAAGCCCCTGTCCTTTACTCTGTGCTTACTGTATGCAGTCAATCACTGTGGTGCTGCTCTCTGCAATGCAAACAGCATCTATCATCTGCCAGGGGAAGTTACAGGAACACTTTGTTACCTGTTCCCCATCATCTGCAGTGTACAGGAATAGCTGTGATGCTGATAAATATGCTTGGGGGCTGAAGTGGGAGCAGTGCAGGTTCACCCAGATGTTGTTCTGGAATGATGAAAAATGTTCCTTGCTTTAAGACAGGAACTTATCACTTTTAATGGCTTCTGTTTCCTTGTGGGGAGGGATCTTAGAGGGCCAAATACTTAGCTGGTGTAATTCTGGATAGCTTCTCTGGACTGGCATTGTGCACATTTGGGCTTCAAAGTCTGTTGTTTCAGTGGAACTAGGCTGACTTATGCCAGCTGAAGATCTGTTTCTAAAACTGTTTAAGGCTTAGTATTCCTCAGCATCCTGGTGAGATAAGGATTTACTGCAGCTGCTTGAAAAATGCAAATTTTTTCAGGAAATATGTTTTTCATAAAATTGTTTCTTCGGTGACTGAAAGTATTTCATGAGCATCTTTAAGGTTTTGATGGGAGATAGAGTCCCAGAAAGCAAAATATTTTGAGCTTTCTTTTTTTGTAACACTACGTTTGCTCGTGCTCTCAATTATTTACATTTTCTTTATGACAAAAAAACTGTGATAAATTAAAGCAGGCAAGTTTCTCATGCACACAAAGTGGTATGTTGGGGAAGTCTCTCTTTAGTGAAAGAATTGCATTGTATTAGGGTGTTTCAGCCAGGCCTGTAAGTAACAAGCTTAAACTCAAGATAAGAAAATCCTGGGTTCAATTTGTATTTGGCAAGTTTCTTTTTTTCTTTTATCAGCTTCTGCAGAGCAGTCCATGCTTCTCCTGCTAGTTAAAAAGCAGAATCAATACTCAAGAAGGGTCAACCAGCTTACAATTCATTACATGTGTGCATTTCTAACTGACAATGCAATTCTTGTTTCTCATTTTTCACGTCAACTGTTTCTAGGAAAAACAATAAAAGAAAGAAAAGCAGAAAAAGAGAAAGAGACAGAGATTTACCCAACTCATCAAGTGAAATGAGAGCTGACAGGTTCTCTAGTGTTACATTCCCAGAACAAAAAGGATTCTTCACTCTGCTCCTCTGTAACTGCTTGAGAATCCTTTGTGTGTAACTGTGCTATTCAGTGGGAACCTCAGCTCCAGGATTGTCTGGTAATTCCTTGAGAGATGTCCAAGATGCTCCTTGGCCTTGCAAGAATTATTCAGCAGATCAAAGTCAAGCAGCAATGAATTGTATGCATCTTATCTGTGTCCCTGGATGTGCCCCAATTCCCTAAGGCACAACAACTCCTGGTTTTGCCTCAGTTTCTTTCCTTCTTGCATGGCAAGAGTAGAGGCAACTTTAGGTGGGAATGGTGAGGAAAAATTCCCTGTGGGGAGAAATAGCTCTCCCTGTGGGGAGAAATGATTAAAATATGCTGAGGACCTCCTACCCTCATGGAACTGTAATCTAATTCAGAGCTTTCCCAAGTTCAGATTTTTACAAGTGGATTTGAAGCTCACAACCATCTCCACTCAGGCAGGTACAGTTAGGAGCTGTAAATGCAGGGGCAAAATCTTGGTTTTGCCATCTCACACTTCAGCAGGTGGAGAAGTTTTCCTGGTGGTGGGAATTCAGAGGCTGGTGAGGATGTCACTTCAGCCCTGGGGCAATGTGTTTCAGAACAAGTTTCAAACCAAGGCCAAATGATCATGGGAGAGCCATGGATTGTGGGTCCTCCTTGCTGTAGTGCTGGCTCTGTTTGCACTGACAAAGCTTCCCCAATTATGTGGGCTTCAATGTCCCAATGAAAACCTCATCGATTAGAGATAGAGGTTGGGCCTGTTCCAGAGATAACTTTGGAACTGCTTGAACAGAGCAAGATTCTGGGAGTGCTTGCTCACAAAAGCTCCAACCCTTGTAAAAGGCAGAGAAGCTTTTTTTTTTTTTTTCACACTATCATTCAGAAGATTGTTTTGAGCCAAGCCTAATTTATCTGCAGAGGAAAAAGCTTAACTAAGTTGTTTAGTTTGGGCTGATTTTTCTAACTCTTTGATGTGGCAGTGTTACAGGTCCCTTTGGATTTTTCTCTCAAGTTGGAACTCCCTGGGAGCTGAGTGATTGAGAGGGCACAATGACTCAAAAGTCCTCAGTCTTTTCTACCCCTTCCCTTAGAGATGTGGTGTACACCTGCAGCCTAGAGAAACTCCAACACTTTCCTCTCTGAGAGAAATTCATCACTCCCAAATCAGAATTGACTTTTTGCTAGAAAGCAAGCTGGAGCCTCTCTTCTTCCCTGTTCCACCTCCATCTCCTGTGTGACAACATTCCCTCCAGTCCTTCCATGATGGAAAGCATCTGGAGATTCCTGCTGCAGTGTCTGGGGGCTCAGAGCCTGCCTGGCACAGGGGAGAGGAGGCAAGAAATTAATTCCAGTCCCCAGTGGTGGCTTGCTGGGGGAGTGGGGATTGGAGGGCAAATGTTGCTCCTGAAAGCTGATTACTCTCCATTTCTGCTCTGAAATTAGTGACTCATTCAAAGAAAATCCTTCTTAACTCTCATAACCTAAATGCAAAGGAGAATTGCTGGGCTGAGCAGGTTTTAAGGCAATGCTGAACTGGGTATTGTCAGCTGCTGTGTAGAGGAATGGAGAGGGGGGGGTGTGCTTTGCAGGGCTAATTGATGGAAGAGGCTTTGTCTGTTCTTACAAGAAACCTAAATCTGCTTCTTCTAGTTCCTCTTCTGCAGATTCACCCTGTTTTCCCCTTTTCTGCCTCCAGTGACCGGAAGGATAATTGCTCACCTCCCTTTTCAGAGCAACCTTTTACATATCACAAGTCTGTTACATCCCCACTTCAGAAAACTTTTATCTGGCCTGAGCAGCCTATTTCATTTGACCTTTATTTGAGGCTTGCATTTTCTGAGCCTCTCATCAGTCTCCTGGGTGAGCTCAATGCAAGTTATTGATACGAAGCCTGATGTGAGCTTTTGCCCACCAGGACTGGACTAAACAACTGACATCCTCTGGGACAGGATGGTAAAAATTACAAATACAAATGCATTTCCTAGTTTGACATGAGCTGTGAGGGTGGGATCTGCTGGCACAGCCTGGCCAGTGCATGGCAGCTGTAGGGCCAATGCAATTCTGTCTCCTTGCCAGTCAAAGATTGATTGATGGCCATGGAAATCACAGTATCCCTTGTCCCTAAAACTCCAGGCAGGTGCTCTGTCAGTTAGATATAATCCCTGTCACTGCTGACAGCTACAGATTTCTGTATCAGCTGAAAAAAAAAAAAAAAGAAGCAGAAGTAAACTACTCATGCATTTCCTTCTCTCAGACTAGCACGACTTTCCTGTCATGTTTTCCATGTTCTCTCCTGGTACTTGATGTTTGCAAGTCTCTTTGCTTTACGCCATGTCAGCTACTGGCCCAGAACATGCAAGAGCTAAAATTTTCTTTCACTCCCTCCCTCTCCTCAGCTTGAGTGTTTAATTTGCTCTAGACTCTGCTTGAGCAATTTTTGGAGAGTGTAGTTTATATTTGTCTATGCAAATAAGCTGAGCAAATATGCTAAGGAGCTCCAAAGATAGATTAGTACACTGAAGTATATGCTGGCCCAGAGTAAAATCATCACAGGCCGTTCTGATCTCAATTAACCCTTCTGTTTTCTTCAGCTTGGAGTCTGTTTGTGGTCCTGCCAAGCAGGCAGTACTGGGAGATCCTCTCCTACCTCCTGTCTCCCTCTGAACAGATGAACATCACTGGTGTCACTGGGATGGGGCTGCACCATAAGCCAGGCAGCTGGGCAGAGTGTTTTGCCCATGGTTACAGATGGTTGTGTGTTAAATATAAGGTGACTTTCATGTCCTTTTATTGTTGAAAAAGCAGTTCCAGGGACTGCAAAACTAACAGCCAGCTTTCCTTCAGACTTGTGATATATGTTGGAGTCTTTGCTGTCTAGTAAAATGCGTTTCTGAAGCTTTGTGCATGGTTGGAGAGTTTATAAAAACTCCTCCCTGTGGGTTCTCTGATACTAATAATATGAGTGAATGTAGTTATTGCCTTTTCCTTAGGAGCAGGGAAAGCATTTGACCTTTTTTCTCCAGTTCCTGACAGTGGTTATAAAACTTGCAAAAAACTAATTTCCCGTAACTGGTGGACGTGTCAAATTGGTTCAAACATCTCCTGAAGAGCACAAGCTGTCTTAAACTGGTTTCCCTCCCTCTAGGAGGGGAAATGACAGATCATTGCTATTCGTGGGCTTGCCTACACTGAAGGATTGGCTGCAATAGCTGTTGCAGAATGAACTCTTCAGTCTGAAGCCTTCCAGAAGAGTTGCCTGCATGGACACACTCTTCTGGAACCATAAGAGACTTCACTGTAGCATAATTGCTTCACTTTGGAGGGATGCTAATTACTTTGGAGTACTTTCTGCTGGAATAAAAACCTGCTGTCATAATGTCCTCTGGGAGGTGTGATGGAATAGTTTCTTGAGCAGTCACTAATCAGGTATTTCCCTTTTATAGATGTGGGGAATAGTCTGAGAAATCAACTGACCATTCTGGTGCTGGTTTTGTGAAAGATTTGAGGGAAAAGCATCTAAGCAGATTTCTGTGCTGCTTTTAATGCATGGCTTATTTAACCTTAGAATATGTGGAAGATGATATAGCATTTCATTACCATTTTCTAGCTTAGTTTCTTAAATAAATGAGGCTTACATAATCAGGGGCTGTGTACATGCTGCCCATAATTTCTGAGCCAGCAGCACATTTCAGCCACATTGAATACTTCATGTGGTAGAGTCCCACAATTTTTGGGGTGCAGCAGGAGCAGGTGGCCCCTTTTGACCCAAGCTATGCCCCTGGGCTGGGAAAGGGCTGTTTCGGGTGCTCTGACTGCCTTATCCCTATTGTGTGCCCTGGTTCCTGCTGGTGAATGGTGACAGGAGGACGGGTGCTGGAGGGGCTGACACCCCCCATGGCTCTGGGATGTGTTCCCAGATCTGGGCACAGCAAGGATTTTTTTCCAGCATTAGAAAGCAAAAACCAGAGGCAGAGGAACACTGAAAAAAACCTCTTCCCCAGCAGTATCACTTGCAGTGATGCTCTTGGCTTTTCTAGTGGTTTGTGTCTGCAGGAACTGAAATTTGATGAAGTTGTAAAATGCTTCAGCCCTTACTGAGCTGGGGGGTAGCAACATTTTACTTCCAGGATTTGCTTTGCTAGCTCATGAATCAAAGGGTTGTCCTTTGGTAGAGGGAATGTTATAGAAACCTTTTGCAGAGAGTTTGCTAAACTTCTGATCATTAAGTTTAGCAAATGAGAAGAGAGTGCACTGAATTGAACACAAGTAAAAATAATTTGGCTAAGCTTATGCTCAGTGGTCCACGTCTTACTTTGAATCTTAATACTAAGAGTAATTGCATTAAAATTATGGTCTGGTAAATCAATGTTCACAGCAAAGTTTTCTGACTTCCCACCCTTGCTACTATGCTTATTTAAACTGTTTTGTTCTCAGCAATGTGAGGGGGGTCAGAGTTGCTTTCTGTACCCAGCTTTATCTTTGTCAGGCTCAAGGGCCTTCATTTCAAGTTCTCAAATTTCAGTTCCCAAGCTCCCTTATTTGCTTTACCTTATTTCTGGTCCTTCATCCATCTGAAGGGTTTTGGAAACCACCCTTGGAGAGGGTTTCTCTTCCCTGACCACCAACGCAGGAGTCTGGAACACTTCATCTGCAGTGTCTCTGACTTGGTGATGTGAATACCTATATTTATTCCTGCTTCACAGCTATTCTGTGTTTGTTTTCAGACAGCTGAAGCTTAAAGAATGGTTTTTGAACAGTGACTTCCAGGCTGCCTGCTTGAAAGAACTTCAGTGTACCCTTGAAGAATTACCTAATGTAGTGAGGTACACTTGTCTGGTTATCTAAGTGTGTCTTCCTTGCATTTTCAGGGAGAAATTGCTGACTTCTATCAATGTTTGACATGAAAACCTGAGTCCCAGAAGCTGCATCCTGTCTTTTCAAAGGCTGGAACTTTGCTAGAACAGAGGGAGGGTATTAAAAGGCCCCTCAGTTAACTCTTTTAGCTACACTGAAGTGATGAAAACCCCATCTCTGCTAAAAAACATCCTTTATGTCATCTCTACAGAACAAATGCAATCATCCTTGCTTGTCTGCTTAGTTACAAAACACTCCAGAGCAGCTGATATTTACTCCATCCAGCACAGCCAGGGTTCAGTTACAGGTAAATAAAGTAAGTCCTACAGCAATACAAATACTGAGGTTATTCACTTTCTTTTCTGGCATGGGTATATACCCCAATTTTCCCCTTCCTTTTTATGAGATAAGGACCAGAGCATTAGTACTCTGGTTTGCTTGTGGTTTTTTGTGTGTGTGTACCCAGGAAGCTTCCTGCAGGGTCAGGTGCTGGGAGCCACCATGCTCTGGGTAGTGGATTTGTCTCCTGGGGTGCAGACCCTGAGGATGCTGCAGTAGATGTTTTTGTCTGTACAACTTGACATCAGACCCTGGGGTTTTTTTTCTTGTGTTCAGGATGCTTTGAACCTGGTTGGTCATGGTGGGAATGGAGCTCCATGCACTGGATATGGATGGCAGTGTCTGTGATAAAAGACATGCTCTGGCATTTATTTACCTCTGTGCCTTTACTAAAGGTCATTTTCCTATATAACATGGCACAGGAAACCTCCTCAGACAGTGATGAGAGAGCTGCAGTCCTCAGAAAATATGGGATGGTGAAATGAAATGCTCACTTGTATGTTCCTGGAGAACTGAAAAGGGAGTCAGCTGTCTTTGTAGTGTATTCAGCTTGTGCCTTCTGACTTCAACCACCAATGCAAAAATTCAACAGGCATCAGGCTGGAGAAAATTACCGAGATGTGCTGGGAAGGATGGAGACTGTCCTGTCCCAAGAGGGGAGGCACAAACAGACCTGCAGAGGATGTCTACAAATGAACTCTCCCTTTGTGATGCCAGCTGGCAGGGCTGGGGTGCTCTGTATCTGCTGCTGAGTCTCCCTGTGAGCACCCCTGAAGCTTCTCTATCCATCGACATCTGGGGAGCACGGGTGCATTTCTCAAATGCTTCAAAAGCAGGCTTTTCCTCACAGGGCTCCTATTTTTGAAGGTTTGTGATAGCCTTGGAATGGAGGCAGATTGTCCTGGGATGGAGGCATTTTCAATAGACTTTCAGAGATGAGAAGACTGAGTCTGCAAGTGACAGGCTCAAAGCTACAGCAGAATTCTGGCTGTACCCCATGCAGGTGGACTCCCTCCCCTGCCCTTGAAAGCAAGGGGAGATAAAGAGATAGTGTGTGGCTGGCCAGTACAATGAGTTGCTTCATTAAAGTGTGTGAAAAGCCATGCTGGTTTTTGGCAGTGATTAGATGAAAATATATATAGGCACACAGAGACCTAATCTCAACCCTGCAGGCAATACAGTCTGAGATGAGAAACTGAAGAAATAATTGTCACTGATGCTATGAATTCCCTGTGCCCCTAGGTTTGAGGGTTTTCCTCTACTTGATGACAATTTTTTAATATAGTGTATTGAAATCACTTTGAAGCCAGGAATACAGGAAATATCTAGTAAAAGAGAGGATTTTCCATGCAGAAGCCTCTGCAGGTTCATGTGTTCTTGCCTCCTGTGGTACCATTTCAAAGCCAACACCTCATGACATCAGGAGGAATACCCCCTTCTAAAAGAGCCCAGCAGCTCCAGATCTGAAAGCTGCCAAGGGAAGCAGGGTCTCAGCTCTGCTTTGGGGCTGCTGAGCATCAGGAAGGCTGTTGAGACCCCAAGCTTCTCAGGGCAGCATAACACTACAGGAGTCTGAGGATGTTTCAGCCTTGGTCCCTTTGCCCCCTGTATGTGAACCCCAACGTGTGCCTCCTGAGATACTCAGGATATTCACTGGCACCTCAGCAAACTGAAAATACAGAGTATTCCCCAGGTGGGATGCAGGCTCACAGCCTGCCCTCAGCACTGATGGGAGCTTTTAAGGCTCACAGATACTTCTGGATATTAACTTGGTGTCTGACACCATGAGTCTTTTCATCCCCCCCTCCTGTTCTCCCTGTTTTATAGCTCACCTTTAAATTCTCTGTAGAGAACAGGACAGGCACAAAGGCAGCACATAAGGGGAAGAGATCACAGCATCCTTAGTGTCAAAAATAGCTGCCTGAGAAATTCTTTAGCTTTAAGCTAAATGATGATCATAAGTTGCTGTCCTCTAATTTTACAATGCAGTCTCCTTTTCTCCACAGCTTGTCCTAACCCTGGCTAACTTCAGGGCCTGATCCCATTCTCATGTCACATCACAAGCAGCACAGTGCTGAGTCCAGGGCTGGCAGATCAAAGACCCCTTAATGAATGTGAAACCAGTGGCTTCATTAGCCACAGCCATCCCTGTCCTTAAAAAGCTGCTTTACAGGAGCTGGGGAGGAGGGGGATGTAGGGGTCAGTGCTGATGCAGGAAAGGGGAGAGGTTTGCTGCCCAGCTCAGCATCCCACTGCTGGTGCTGAGCAGTTCCTGCTGCAGATGAATTTTTGGCTCTCTTTGGGTTGTTTTAGAGCACAGCTGGGGGTTGCCCTTGGGCTAGGGCTGAACCCCCCTTAACTTTCCCTTCTTGCATACCCTGCTGGCACCAGCAGAAGGATGGGCTGCGAACATCTCTGCTGCAAGCATCACAGCCCTCGGGGGGTGCCCCAGAGCTGGGTGGGGTTGTGCCTCTGGCTTTGCAGGCACATCAAGGCTGTCAGGTAGAGCAAAGCATCTCTGCAGCTTGCATGCCCCGAGGTGTTTGAGTTTAAGATGGGGATGCTGCAGGCTGATCAATACTTGAATTGACACCCCAGACATCACTGGCTTTGTCACTCACTTGAAGTGGGAAGAATAAAAAAAAATAAAAAATTTAAAAATGGGAGAGATTAAATAGAATACGAGAGCTCCGTTTTGTGAATAATTAAATCAATGAGCAAGGGAAGGGCTTGGAGTGCAAGTGAGAAGCAAGGGGAGAGAAGGAGGAGTGAGGAATGCTAGACAAAGCCTTTCAAGCTGAAAAGAAGGACCCTAGCACCAGGCTTGTGTTGGAGCCTGTGATGTTGCTGCTTCTGATCTGAGGAAGGGAGCTGGGAAACAAACTTCAGCTGGTTGGTGTGAGCTGTGACCACTGGATTATTTATGTTGCCCCCTGCCCTTTGGCTGAGCTTCCTTTTAACTGGTGTTAGAGGCTTGCTCAGAATGCCAGCCACGCTGCTGACAGCCCTTCCAGGGAGCTCTTTGAATTGTAATGAAAAGTCCTGAGAGTGCTGTGGCTTTCTACGTGCTTTTACTACTTTCTTTAAATAAAGAGGGCTGAGCTCTGTCCACAATGTTCCAGACAGATGAGATCTAACAGGGAATGTGAATTCATCTGGTCCCGGGGCTCCTGGAAATCAGTCTGACATACTTCAGATGCCCGACAGCAAGAGTGTTTGAAGTGTGGGCAGACACACATTCACAAAAGAAGTATCTTGAGCCTGTGATGTTCCTGGAAGGAAAAGGAACTTTTGGGCTCAGGCACTGGCAAGGCCACCTGTTTTTCTGACAGGATTCAGAAGAACCCTGGGAGCCTAAGGATAATCTACCTGTACCCTAGGAGAAAGTATTCTTCTAGAGTGATTCTGGAATTTTCTTACAAAATCTAAAAATTGGCAGTAAAGGCTATCTACCAGTGTCAAGATCTTAGTCAAGACAAGAAGGTTAAAAGCCTGTAGATGGGGAAGGGAGGGTTGCTTGTAAAGAAATAACATTTTAAACTGTAATGTACTGTGATAATGAAAAAGGCTGAACAGTATGTGGGACTCTGTAGAAACCCTACCAGGTAACATGCCACAAATCCCCAAGTTCTCCACGTGCAGAAGAACAAGCAATAGGATTCATTGCTGTCTAGAAGGAACCTGTTCAAACTACCTGAAAGGGCAACATTGTTTGTGCTTGTAGTGAAGAAAAAGTGGTGAAAAAAGGTCTTCAGCTGCTTCCAGACTGTTAATGTGGTCCCACAAAGGCAGACCAGGTGGTTTCATTAATTTCCTAGATTTATTTTCTGTGATGATGTTGAAGTTGCATGTACCACTGATAATGTTGGTCACAGGGAGGCTACCTGTACCCTGACACAAAGTGGGATCATCAGAGTCATTTGAATTGCTCAGACTTAGTGTAGTCTTGTACTGCCCAGTCTTTGAGTTGGAGTCATTCTGGCAACTAAAAAACCTCATCGAAATAGCTTTCTCTGCCCCCAAAATAAATTGGTCTTCAATTAAGTTCTTATGCCATGGAGAATACCCAGACAAAATTGCTTTACTTCCTGTTTTACTTGTCATAAATGATGATTTCTTTTTACAAGCCTCATGCAAATGTTCAGCTCTTACTGCTGTTCAATAGTTGATCATCTTACTCGGGAAGTATCAATGCAATTTTCCATCCCACTAACTTAAAGATTGTACCTCACTAAATGAATCCATTCTTTTTTCTCTCGTTTGTGTTGTGAACAAACAAAAGTCAAGTCTGATCTTGTCTCCCTCACAAATATATTAGTATCTTTGATAAACTGCTGGAAGTCTGTCCAGAATAGGCAACACCAATGCATTTCTGCAAGTCCCTATTCCATCTGTGTTTCAGCAACAATAGTGATTGCAGAGCTGGGGAATGTCTTTCCACCCCATTACATTTCCCAGTGAAATATGTGAGAATTACCTCTGTTAGTAGGAAGCCATCAGGACATAAACCACTGAAAATGAAATATTAACTTTTCTATCCAGGCCAGTAATGGCTGTTATGTTTTGTATTATAACACATTAAGGTGAAGTTTCTGAATAAGAAATAAATAAAAATCCCAAGCTCCCATCTAGGCTGTATTGAACATAAATGACACACTGATGATGGATGATAAAATTGGAAAGTTGGGGGGGGAAAAAATATAATATATTCACAGTTTAGATGACAGTGAATATAAAGACAGACTGAGCTTAAGTGGAAGTTGCAAAATATCCCTGCAAAGCCTTATTCCCTCCAGATTGCTACAAGTTATACTGGTAAGTGTAAATTTGGAAGAGAAGAAAAGCAAATCCTTATGGATCCATGAACTAAAAGCACTTCTGTGTAATGCCATTCAGTTCACTGAGTTTACAGAAAAAGGTTCAATATTTGTCATTATTCTTAGGAGCCTTGTGTTGCTGTGTTTATCTGGAGCTGGTCCCTGACTTGCTGGGGTGTCTGAGCACAGAGGTGATGGACCATTTGGGTTTTTGCTTTCTCTCCCTTTCTGAGCACTGTTCTGCACTGCTTGGCCAGATGCTGAGAAATGAGTCTGTTAAAAGCAGCCATGAAGATGCTATTTAAATGAAGAGCATCATCTAGAATTTTATTTGAGGTCTTTCTAGGGCACGCTTGATTTACATTGTGCTATGAAATTAGTTTTTATTTGGAGGCTTCTAGGGGAAGAAAGGAAGAAACATAGATCTATAGAAAAGTACAGACAAAAGCTACATTACAAACCTGTGTTCAGGGCAATGCCATGAGTCCTCCAGATTTGTCAATGACCAAAGCAATGACCAAAGATTTCTGGGTAGTGAGTCCCACACTCTGATAGCTCTGAGAAATAATGTTTCAGAAGAAAGCAATCAGTATATAATGAATAGGAAACTATTTTGCAAGAATTTTATCTGCTGTTAAGGACACACAAGCTGAAGGAGAAGATAACTATCCCCATTAATAATGATTACTCCACTCCACATCTGAAAAAATTATTATAGAGTTTGGTGCTCATTTCCCTGAAGGAGAGAATTCTGCCCTGAAGCCACTGCATCTGTAAGTACAAGATCACATCTGGCACATGGTCATTTAAAATAAAACTTGGGGATCTGGCTAAAAACAAATCGAAAGGATATGCCTGGGATGGAGTTTTGGCAAATAATCTCTAGATGTGCCACTGGCATCTTTGGGCATCAAATAATTATTTATGGAGAGGAATCCAAGACAGCCACAGTGAGATGTTTGGAGGCTGCCTTCTAGAAATGGCTGTAGACTTATTCACTCTCTAGGTCTAAAATTACCATGTAAATACCTTCTCCCCACCCTCAGTGCCTGCCTGCTGCATCTCTGCAATGTGACTGAGGAGTGACAGAGATGGAGATCTCTTTTTTTATTGGCAGCAGTGCAGTAAGAAGAGATCTGAAGGGAACAGCTACAGTTCTCAGCCCAGAATCCTTGAAATAGCAAAGAGAGCATTGATTTGTGGAAGGCTGCTGCTGGAGTCCAGGGTGAGCACAGCACTGGGAACTGGAATGTTGTTGATTATGTGTTAACATGTTACCAGCTCTGAATTTTGAGTAGGCTTGCAGTGCACTTAACAAGAGTTTGACTTCACTCCTCTTTTTTTATATTCCTGGTAATGCTTTATGGGGAATATATTGATTCCATTTGCTGGAGTATTCCTTCCTTAAATATTTTTTACATGATGTGTATTGTACACATTTATAATGGCATTTGCAATCTTGTCTTTCAGTGGCACCAATAAAGCAATTTAGTTTAAATTGAATTGAACTCAGTGAAACAAAGAATGGAAATTGAGATGGAGAAAAAAAAAGTGCAGATGTCTGTTGAGGGGGAAGGAAAGCAAAGGAGAAAATGAGCAAGCTAGGGAGACAGATTTTTCTGACAGAAAGGTTTCAAAAAGCAAAGAGAGGGGAAAACAGCCAGAAAGTGAGGGAATGGTGGTGGTGACTCCCTGGCAGTGAGCATCCAGCATGGGATCAGTGTTCAGGATACACGACCATGATGCTGCTGGGAACACAAGCCCTGCCTGTGTCCAAGAGGATGCTCTTGAATGTCACAGTAAGATTATAGGGTGGTATTTCCCAGTTCACCAGTATGGACATGGAGCAGCAGTTTGCTGATTTCAGAGAAGAGGACAAAGGGACCTGGTGGCACAAAGGTGGCACATGACAATTTTCTTTTATCTGGAGCAAATGTGAAATGAGAGCACCCTTTCTACTCAGATGTTGCATGATGTGTGTTATCAGGTATTTAGACACCTCTGACCTGCTAAAGATGAAACTTTCCATGTGTCATGTGCTTTCTACAGGGCTCTGCATGAGGTGTGTAAGGTCTTTGGGGTCACAGAAGTGATTCTAAGCCAGAGGAAAGGGATGGTGGTTCTCATTGCTTCCCAGAAGGCTCCTGGCAATCCTTTCACACAGCAGGATACAACTCAGTCTCAGGATAGGTTAGACCAAGAGTGCTTTGGATAACTCTGTACAATTTATTTGCTTTCATTGCCTGTTCTTTCTGGGGTTTGATATTTTTACATGGATCTTACTGAAGGTTTGATCTGATTTTTGTGTAATTGACAGGGATTCAATTATCCTCCTGAACACAACTGTCACTTACTTGGAGAGGAGAAATTGTCAGGCACCTCTCTGGGGGGAGGAACTGAATGTCAAGTTCCCATCCTCCCCTTCCCCCTTTCTCTTTGGTTCTTTTCCACTCTTGGGTTTGTTTTTGTTGTGAATTCTGTTTGAGAACAGTAAAATAAAACAAGGAAGCTTTGGATAATGACAGCAGGAAAGGCTGAGCTGCAGTGCAGCTTATTTTAATGGAACTCCTTTTAGCAAGGGCTATTACTGTCTGCCAGAGCGATACCCTGAACCCTGAGATTAGGGCCATGTCATTCTCTTTCAGGACTTTTCTACAAGATCCCTGGAAGATGTCACTGCTAGGAGAAGAAGAGTTCTTTGAGACTCACATTTTCAGAGCACAGGGAGCACCTAAACCTTGTATGTGTCTTGGTCATAGCTAATGTGCAGCTTGCTTTGGCATGAAAAAAACATTGGGAAATGCAGTGGATTGAAGGCATTCCCCATCCAGCCCTCCCTGGCCAAGTGTACCTTGAAGCCTGAGCCTGCTTCAGGCATCCCAGGCAGCAGTGTCTTTCTTCCCATGGGCATTTGAAGGGGAGGGAGGTAAGAGAGGTGCAAAGAGCCCAGGAATTGTCCTGGTTACCTCCCTTTGCTTCCTAGAGGGCAATGAGCACAGCTAATGGCATCTTGATATTTAAAACCAGGCAGGAGTTGAAGCATCTGAATTTTTACTGGATCTCTGACATTTCAGAGAGCTGTGGTAGAACAAATGCTCAGGTGATTAGCTGATGGGGTCTAAGTACCTCCAGCTATGCTAACATCATTGCCCAAGCTATCTAACCCAATAACAGCTGGGGCATGTCTGTCTGTGCTGCTTGTCATAGCAAGGCAGTGCTGGGTATCTTTTTGCCACCAGAAAAGCCTCTCTTCCCTGCCCTGTCAGTGGGAATACAAGTCCTGCTTTGCTAACCTGTTCCTTCCCCTCTGCTGAAATCACACAAACTAAAAGCAGCTTTCCCAAGGGAGCAGCCCAGCCCAACATGGCTCACAAAGGGGTCTCTGATTCTGAACCTGAGAGGCTCTGTTTTAGGAGTTGGTTTTGGGTCTTTGAAGCAGAGACAGTGGTGGCTTGAAGGCAAAAGGCTGAGCACTGAAATCTGTGCAAGGGCCTTGGCTTCAATGATCTTGACGTTTCCATATGCCTCATAATTAAATTGTAAGTAAAAGTAAGGAGCTGACTGCTTCACTAATAGCAGTGAAAGGATGCAATCATGTAACTTCCATCTGTCTGCAAATATAGTTCATGGTAGAAAGACATTAGCAACCTGGAGCTGTGTGCCAGGCACAATTAGACTAAACAGGATCAAAGGGCACCCTGGGTAATAAATATCCTTGCAGAATCAAGCTGGAGTCTTTTTATTTATTGCTAGAGGAGGTAATAATCATTAGTGAACTGAAGAGAAATCCAGCCACCAAAACAAAGCTCGTCTTGGGAAGGGGGTAACATTATATTAAAGGATAAGAAAACATGTCCCCTCTCCCTAGGATTACAGGTGGGATGGTTTCATTCACCTAGATTGCTTTTTATATTCCACTGGAGTCTGGGAAAGGACTATTGCCTGTACATGGATTGGGTAATGGGAGAGAGGTGGCAAAGGTAATTGGGGAAATGTTTAAAATGTAGACTAGGTAATTGAAAGCTATTACCAAACCCTAGCTCAGGCACAGAAGGACCTCTCTTTTAATGAGGCAGAAGGTGAAAGGAGATTGACTCTGACTTGTGTTGCTACTTCCAGAGAATTGTTTTGCTCTTTTTAGGTGCCTCTGTGTGCATACGTGCTCATGCTTTCACTCGTGAGCTCCCAGAAAACAGTACTGAATCAGCAGCAAAGCTTTTGTGGCACATTATCTATAGAAACATAAAATACCAATTGTCTGGTCATGGCACTTTTTAAAAGATGCTGAACTAAATATTCTTCTGCTTCAACGGCGAATAAAGAGGAAATCAAAATATTTTAGTATCAAGGCTTGCTTTCCATCCAGTTTTCTCCTGCTGTTAAAAACCAAAAACTATCTAAAGGGGGAGTGTTTTCTCAAGAAGAGTGTTGTGCTGTCTGAATATTGATTCAGATGTCCAGTTACTCAGGCAATGCTTTTTTCCTGTTGTAATAGTTAAGGAACCATGTTACTGTGACTATTGTAGTGTCATTCCCTGGGACTGAGTTTTTGGGCAAGCTCACTGTAAGTATTATGGCAACTAATCAAATGGACTCTGTTTTCAGCATCTTTTCCTCTCAAGTACAGAGGAAGATTTTCAAAGCTGTTTAGGTGATGACAGGCAGCAATTTGTCTTGCCCCAAAAAAGTCCTTTGGCAGCAAGACTCTGGTGTCAGGACATCCCTGTGTTCCTGAGGTGTCATGTTACCTATCTTAGACAGTTCTGGTGTGATCACATGAGCTCTGTACAGCTTCTTGTATTTCTTGCCTGAAGTCACACAGGAGAAGTGCAGCCCATGGGCAAGTGCCCAGTAAGTTGAAGATGAGAAAGATGACAGCATGACTTCCAGGGACCACCTGCTCCTGGTAACCACAGAGATATTTCCTAGCAGAGATGTTGCTACTTTCCCTTCTTCCCTCTGCCCTTTCTTACTTCTAAGCCCAACAGTTTAAAAAGACAATAAACAGACCCACAAGCTTTGCAGCCTGCAAGTGAGCACCAAAATTCTGCTTGATTTGCCTCTCTGCAGAATCTGCCCATCTGTCAGCTGCTGCTGTTTGGCAGGGGATGAGCTCTGGGTTAGCAAAGTCTTGGGGATGGCACCACCCAACCCTTGACTTGGTGCTTTGGGCAGGGACCATAATGTTGTGGAGTGCTGATAGCCACAAACTTTTGCTAAAGGGAAAGTGGAATCTGTGAGTGCACTGAGCAGTGCTGGAGTGAGGGTAATCATTGTTTTTACCCATACATCCCTCACAAAAGGACATAAGTAACTTTACCTTGACATCTCTTTTGGCTCCATAGTAAGGAAGACTTTTTGCTTTGCTTCTGCTTGTTCTCTTTTAATGTTGAGTAACACTCCTTTTGCCCTCTCCAAGGGCATTTGCCATCTCCAATTCTTCTGCTCTCCTACTTAGAGCTGATTTAGGAAGTGAGGGAAGCTGAATATTTTCCTCTGCTAGAAAATACAATTTGTGTTGACTAGAACAATTCATGAGCTTATGCCACATTGGACTAATTTTTCAGCAGAAAGATAAAAACATTTTGCTCAACCCCAAATGATATACAAGGACTGAAACATGAGGGGGGGTTTATTTCCATGAGAAACAATGATATATTTTCCATTGGCATGAAAATAACATTTTTAGATGCTTCAGTCTTGCTTAGCATATTACAAAAATTACTTTGCTCAAATTCTAGTGCTTTTTGCTTCTGTATGATAACCTCTTTTAGCATCTGTTTGGGGGAATTCAGACTTTAAACTTAGCTTGAGGTGATCAGCAATTCTTGCAGTGGCAATCCTAGGCAGCAGGATGGAAGATGAGCTTTGCTTATCTCTGGCTCCCCTTGGGAAGGTTCTTATTGTGTGTAACCTCTGTGTAACCTCTGTAGGTTTATTTGGGGTGGTGCTGCCAACCTGGCTCTGGAGGCTTCTGTGATGCTGCTGCTCCTGCTTCCCCTGCCAGCAGGACAGGGCTGCTGGGTGCATCCAGGCTGAGCCTGGGAGTCAGCTGGCAGCTGATTTGACTGCAAACTCCCCAAGTTCCAAGGGGCAAGTCCTTTTTCACCCTTCTGTGCTTCTCCCCTTTTGTAAAGAAGCAGCAGCTCCTCCACACCCTCCCCTGTTGCCATCTATTTTGGGATGCTCTTGGAGCAACTCCTTCCTTAGCACAAATCAAGCCTGGAGATTTTTGCCAAGTATTTGTGGTGGCTACTGCATCGTAGCAATAATGTCAGGAAGGGAGGGCATGGGGGGAGCAAATAGGGGAGTATGGCTGGGAGCTGGTTACCCTGTCTGACCTCAGGGGACTGTGTCTCTGGAGGCAGGGGACAGGGGTCACTATTGCTTGGCAGCTCTGTCATTAAGCCCCAGCCTCTGGGGTGCTATTTAGGAAGTCTGATCCATGCTTAGGCTGCTCTGAATTGCTGAGACATGGATTCCTGACAGGCACACAGCAAAAAGCAAATTAGTAATGGATGAAGTAAATTAAACATAAAAATAAGTGTCCAGCCAGAGCGTTCATCTATTATGATGATTTCCAACTTGGGGAACACTCTAGGTGGAGAGTTGTGAACATAATGCAGGAAGCAGGACCTGGTTTGGAGAGGAGATCTCCCCGGGGGTGTGTCTTGGGGCTGGTAGCATTGATGCTGAATAAATTGGGCCCAGTTGCAGCACAGAGATGAGGTGTCCAGCAGGCACCAGGCTCAGGGGTCACTTCATTTGAGAA
Organism: Florisuga fusca; assembly: GCA_038090715.1. Classification (NCBI taxonomy): domain Eukaryota; kingdom Metazoa; phylum Chordata; class Aves; order Apodiformes; family Trochilidae; genus Florisuga; species Florisuga fusca. The sequence continues at coordinate 1,488,434 of JAAWXA010000044.1, forward strand.
GTCAAATTGTCTCAGGGAGAAAAAAGGAATAATAAGTTTGCAGTGAAACTGAAGAATGCTCCCCACAATGATGATCTTAGTTGTACTGTGGCTGAGATTTACAGCACAATATGGGCCTATTTTGTATAGAATTCTTCATATAAACGCTATCCCCTGAACACTTTTCAGTGGTAAATAAAAACAAGGCAGCACAGAGAACAAATTGGAGAAGCAATGCTTCTGAGAAGTTGTCTAATGCATGCAATTAGGGGATTTGGTCATGAGGCTGGCAAATGAAGGAGAAGCATGGGAAGCTTCTCCTTGAACTGAAGCATGGGAAAAGCATACATTTAACTTTGGAGATGAGCTCAGCTTCTTAAAAAATGGGCAAGACCAATGGGTAAAACCATCTTCTTGCAGAGCAGGTGTGTTGCTTTGCAAGGCTCTTAGTAGCATTGTCCTGGCTGGGACAGAGGTTTCCTGGTGCCAATCTCTTGCAAACATGCTGTCTCATTTGGAGAGATGTGGGGAAATGAGTGAAAAAGGACAAGCTGGATCCACCCTGAAGCCAGGGATTGCCCCAGGGATGAGTCTGTCCTGCTGGGATTGCTCTCTGTAACTGAGCAAGGCATGGCCAAGTGGTGGTGTACAAACATAAAATAATGAGCCAGCAGCTGAGTGTCTGGGGCAAGCAGAGGGGAATGAAGATGGATGACTGTAGCTAAGAGACAATTTAGAAAGGGATAAATACAGGCAACAGGTTATTCACCACAGCAATTTGTAAAGGATGCTAAAAACTTCAGACAGGACAGTTTCACATCACCTCTTTTTTTTTTTTTTTTCTATTTGCAGCCTGACAGTTCTCATGTAAATAGTTCTGATGGATGGCTACAAACTGTTCCCCATGATCTGTTCCCCTGGTATGGTTTAGCTTAACTCTTAGGATGCCTGGTGCTGCTCGGGGACCTGGCGGGGCTGAGAGGCAGCAACCCCATGGCCATAGATCCTTCAGTGGGATCCCCATCCTGACTGCAGATAGGAAGAGCCAGGAGCATGGGGTGACTCCCAGGGGGTAGGGAAAGTGTTAATGCCAGGAAAGTGATCCCTGTGGTTAGGAGTGAGTGGCCTGAAACACAAAGGTGAGAAGGAGAGGGAGTATTTACCCAGGAAGCAAAGTGGCTACGAGCAGTTTTGATGGGAAGCTGGCTGCAGTTTGAAGTGATACATTCCCAGCCTGAAAAACCCTTCAGAAGAAAGGAAGGAGCAATAGGAAGCAAAACTGTTTTGCTTGGTCTGCATAATTCAGTTTGCTGCCTCTCATCCCACACCCACAGCTGCCTCAAGTGTGTAGAATGCCCCAGGTCTAACTCTTAAATCTGCATCAGCTCTTACATCACTTGATCCTCTCCTGCCTTAATTTCTCTTGTGTTGGATAAAGTGTGGTAATGCATCCTGACATCCAGAATACACTTGTTCAAGTGGGTTAGATTTGTGTAATGAAAGGGAGGTAGGGAAGTGAAGTGTGACAGTGGGGCCAGAATACAATTACCCATTCCAGGAGCTGGCTGCAGCATCAAAATTAATCTCTTGACAAATTACCTCTGGATCTTTAATTAATAGAAATACACAAGGATCTTGGAGTGTTTTCTTTTCCTTGCCTGTGAAAGCAGCATCCTTCCCATTGCAAGCCCTGCTCTGTTTACCCCATGGTGTAAGCCAGCCTTGATTCAAAGAGCAGAACACCAGCTGCTGAGGTGAGAGCTTTTCATCTTGGTAGCACTGCTCTTTCCCCAATCTGCCTCTGACCTGGCCTGACCTTCCTGTGTCATATCCCAGGGCTGCCAGGATCACGGTGAGAACCACTACAGCTCTAGCAGCTGGGAAAAAGGAAGACAAGCTGTGCATGAACATGTAATTAATTAAATATATTTTTTTCTCAAGGAAGGAGAGGAAATTGCTGCAAGCAGCAAGAATTGGCAGGAGCTTTGCAAAAGAAAGATACAGAGAAAATGAAATACGTATTTTACTGGAAACCTTTGAGACAGTCCAGTTAGAAGAGTTATTACCATGCTGCAGAATTAACAGAGAAAAACAGAGAAAGGGGGGTGGGCTGGAGAGAGAGATGATTGAGGGACACTCAGCCTCAGACCTGTTGCTTTTAAAATCACAGTGCTTAGAGGTTGTACAAATGTGATTACTCTGAATATTATTTGGTTTCACCTTTGTCAGGGTTTAACACTGGCCTGGCAATTAAAATGAATAACAGATGCTCTCTAATAATCTCCCTCCCCTCCCTGATAAAGAAAGGAGAGAGAATAAGGGAGAGAGACTTATGGGTGGGAAACTAAACTACACAGCTTTAATGAAACAGTAATGATAAAAAAGAAAAAGTGTACTGAATATATACTAATATACAGGAAAATGATACCATGTTCCTCTCCCCTTTCCCCCAGTAACTCTCACATCATCCCCGAGGCTGCAGGGCAGTCCTGGAAAAGTCCAGGCTGGAATCCTGGAGTCAGGAGCAGTCGGGAGCTGGAGGCAGGAACACACAGATTCAGGCTGGGATGGATCAGGACCAATGGATGGAATCCTCCCAGGATGCTGAAGCAAACAGGGACAGGTGAAGAAGCAGCAGCAGGAAGGGGTTTGACCCTCGTGATCCCTGCCTTATACTGAGTATGGGATGGTGTATGGGAGGTGTATGGGATGGAATACTCTGGTCAATTTTGGTCATTTATCTTGTCTGTTTCTCCCTAAGGGAGGGCTTCACGTGTGACCTTTTTCTCCTTTTCTCCTTCTGGAGGGCAAAATGTTCCTCAGAACTGAGCAGTGGCTTTGGTTCTGCATCCCAGTCTCCAGCTATCACTATAACCATGGAGTGTTATCAGTCCCAGAAGCAGACACTGACTGAGAAACTTGCTGTTCATTTCAGCAAGTGCAGCTGCTTACAAGAAACTTAACTGGACACAAAAGTACAAGACAGAAAATCCCCTTTATCTTGGCCCAAACCAGGACAACCTGTTTGTGTTTCTCTTCAGGGATGATATTTTTATCTCCTTATTGTTTTACCTCTACTGCTTAATCCTTTTTGTATCACTCCTAATAACTGTATGATCTCTTCATGAATGAATTTTTAGGTTCTAATTAATGAGAATAATTTGTTCTTATAAGGACTCCTTAGTCTCAGGTGATAGAAGCCTGCAGTGCTCTCTTTGTCTATGCCAGTCTGTTACAAAGGTCCTTTTATATATCTGACTTTCATAGATTTGGCTATCAATCCCCTTTTTCTTGTCATTCCCTTCTAACCTTGTGTCCTAATCCAGAGAAATATTTAGACTGATATAGCTGCACTCTCCTGAACCTGGAGCCACAGACTTTCCCTGAAGTCCTGGCTTTCCCTCAAGAGGTTTCTTTTGATTACATTTACAGAAATATTGCTCACCCTGTGTTTTGGCTTTTGCCAGAAATCCCTGCCTGTCTGCTGAGGAGAAGAGGTAAAAGTAGAGAGAGCAGCAGACACAGGGAAGAAAAGTTGTCTAGCTGGGAGGGAACACACTGTAGAAATAAGTAATCTTGGAGCTTTGCAGTCTCTGTTACAGCAAGCAAATTGACCTTGTGTTTAACTGGTTATTGTGCCAACTCCAGGGGGAAATATTGGCTGCAAATATATCACTGACATAATTAAAATGTAGTGACTGCCTGTTTTTTTCTGAGAGCAGAGCAGATTTGGAATGGAGTGGCAGGAACATAGATGTGGAGTGGGAGGAAGCAAGCTATAGCTTCTCCTTGCCTCAGTCTTTACTATTACTATTAATTTTCATAACAGAGGAAATTAAATTCAGCCCAGGAGACCCCCTTTTGTTCCCAAGGAGGAAAGCATTTTGCTTTATGGCAGGAAAATGCACTTTAAAATGTCTTTAGATTCCCTTGCAGACTGGTTTACCATTCAAGTCATTTGGCAGGTAACCCCTGCTTCCCCTGGGCAACCTTTTTTCTGCCTTTGGTAGTCTTCATCTCCACATTTCAGGGCATCAGGCAGCTTCTGATTAATCAGGGTCGGGATGAAAATTTCCCTGGGGAAAGGTTATTTTTTATCCACCTGCTGCAAGGATTTGAACCTTCTAGCAGATGTGCTGGTACCGGCTTTGGGCAGAGACTGCACTGGAGTAAATGGGACTCATGTCCCAACCAGCCTGAAAATGTCAGGGCTTGAATGCTTCCCAATATCCCTTGGACATCTCTCTTTCACTGCTGCTTCTGAATTAGCTAGAAATGCATTAGTCAGTCTGATCTTTGAAATGTTTTCTTTTGGGAAAATAGCTCAGCAGTGAAGCTCGGAGGGAGTCTGCTGAGAGGCAGCAGAATTTCATCCTGTAGCAAACCCATAGTTGTACTCTCAGATGTCCAAAGGTACTCTGCTCACCTAGGTACCAACAGCATCTTAATTTCAGGTGCCATCTGCACTGTGGCAAGAGATGGACATTTTCTGTGCTGAGAAACCTCAATGAATGTGGGCAAAAAAGTGAGAAAATAAGGGTTATTCAGCTTGTTTTACAGAATAAGCCATGAACTGTCAGAGTTGGAGAGGGAATTTGTGACAGACAAGAGCCCAGTTCTCTGGTGTCCCCATGCAGTGCTTTAGCCCTGGGGTCATTTCTGTTGGTAGAGAAAATGAATGTTGCTCCTTAGCACCTGATGACAGACGACTTCCCTCAACCTGTCCTTTCTCATTTTCAGAGGACACTCAAGGTTTCCCCTGTCAGGCTCCTAACCAGGGGGCTCTAGTATTGCAAAATGCTCTCTCATGTCCTCCACCCCCATGGTGCCAAGGACAGGATGTTTCAAGGGCTATTTCAGCTGCTGGAAATCATCCCGAGGCAAATTTGTCCTTCAAAGACTTGACTGAGGAGCAGCTTGTTTGGAGTGAGAGGCTGGCAGAAACTGGAAAAGAAATTTTAATGGAAGCTGCTGGTTTCTTCTCAAACAGCAACTGCCCAAGGTTCTGTGCTAGTGAAGTGTCAGAGCATTTAGGACTCCAGAATGGAGCTGGCCTCTGTCACACCCTCTGCCTGATCTGCTGCATCCCCTCCCTCCACTTCTGCATTCTAAAAGGCAGAGCCAGGAACAGCAGTTTCAGGCAGTTGTGTTGTCTTTGGGGGACAAGCATTGCTATTTTCTTGTTCTCTTTCTCACTGGCACACAATTTTAGGTACAGCAATGTCTCCTGTTGGGATTTTGTTTTTTTTTTAAATTTATTTATGGACTTGGACCGATTCACACTGCGTTAGTGATGCAGCAGTAGTGAAGCTGCAGCAATTCGGAATTCAAAGGCAAATGTATTCAGGTTTTCTGAATAGCTGTGTGCAGAGTGCTTTCTAACAGAACAGACTGGATAAGGATGGGCAGAGGTGTTGGAAGGAATATTGAAGCCAGAAGATGAGGTGGATGAGCAAGTGGAGAGCCACTGTAATAAACTATGAAGCACTTTTTAAACACAGCAGCCAGCAAAGGCAGTGCAAGCAAACACCCTGAAATGAGCAGGTGCATCTATCTTCTAGCCCTGAGTAAAGACCACTTTGTGTGCATGCTTAATGGAGTCCTCTGCCAGCAGTTTGCCATCAGCCACTAGTTTTTGCCTAGGTTTAAGCCAGGCTGTGGAGTGTGCCCTGAGTCCTGGCAAGGGAAAAGCCACTGAAGATTTCGTGGAAGAGCTTCCCTAGCCCAGGTTTGACTGACAGCTCCAGTGACGTGAAATCTCATCTCTGATATTAAACTTAACCTTTATGGATTTCACTTTAAACAGCTATGGAATTACACTGACTGTCCTTTAATCAGAGGAGGTTTTAAGGTAACATTTTTTTTGTTTAATGCTGAAGTCCACTCAGATTTACTGGTGATGGAAGGGTGGGGGCACGGGAGGCAGGAGGCAGTACAGCATGTCCCTGGCCATGCCCCTCACCCTGCACTTTGAGGACCAGGTAGGAGCTGATAGGGTTAAGTGTGTCTCCACTTGCAGCACAGAAATAAGTGCTGTATTATTAGAGCCTTAAAACTTTAAATACCTCCTCTCTGAATAGCTGCAAGGTGAGCTGGTGCTCGGGCAGAGTGAAGGAGACAGTTCCCCTGGTGTGGCCCATCCTCAGGCAACCCCCAAGGGCTCTGAGGTCAGGGCTGCTCCTGAGAGCTGGCGAGGGGGCTCTGGTGTGGGATGGAGCCTCTGACTGCCCAGGGATGATCATGTCAGCTGAAGGAGATGGAAAGGATTTTGCAGGAGATCATTCACAGTGCATAGCAGTGCAGGGAATAAGCTCTCTGCCTGCTCCATAAGCCTTGCTTTCATTCCAGTGTGCTGGGGATGTGCTCTGAATCAGGAGGAAGGCTCAAGAGGGCTCTCCTGGGCACTGGAAAGGGCATGAATTTGCTTGGATACCTGTCTGGGTGCTGAACAAGCAGCTGATGCAAAAGTGGGTTGTAAGAGTCCCATTGCCACCTCCAGTGACCTGATGCCAGGTGGGGTCAGTGCATGGGAGCTCAGGCACCAATTTTCACTGGTGCCACAGCTGCTTCTGGTGAAAATGCCTGGAGTGAACGCCAACTTCTGATGGGATTGCTACTCAGAGGCTTTCCCACCTGCAGGGTTGCCATCCTGCTGTTTCCCTTTAGCCAGCAGGATGATGTTTAGGGCTGCTGGTTTTTCCCTCCTTCAGCTGTAATCTTTGCCCTTGGGAGCACTAGGTTTGAAATTTATTGCCAGCTCCAGTTCTGCATCTGAACAGATGCATAAGGCCACCAAGTCATCACCACATGACTGATCAGAATTGGGCTCAGCTCTTCTGCAGCTAAACATTTGAAAGGCAAACAAACAACTGAAGCAGTGAAAGGAAAGCTGCTCTTTGAGATGCCTGGGAGAGGAGGTTCAGATAAAAGTTAATTGGAGGTGACTTTCAGAATCTGGAAAGACTGATAGACTCTATTGTTTAATCAAGGGCTGCTGAAGAGAGGTTTTATCTCCAAAACAGGGAGTCTGTTGTGGATGAGATTGGGACAGTTCACAAAAGAATTGTTCAGGGGAGGGCACCAGCCATAATGCAGGGAGCTCAGAGTGGGCATGTGTTCTGTGGGCCTGGATTTAATGGAAATCACTGACCTAGCATTTCTCCAAATGGCAATTTATCCACTGAAATCCTGCACAAGTCCATGGGGTGATCAGGGCAGTGGTCTGGTTTCCCTGTCATGACTGGCATCATGCTGAGTTAGTAGCAGGGTCTCTTGTTCTTGCTATTTCCCTTAACTTTACCTAAACTTTCATTTCAGTTGCTGAAAGAGGAACTGTGACCTCCAAAGCTAAAAGTGTGAGGTGTTATGGTGTGGGCTAGAGGCAGGTCCATGCAAATGCTTATCCTCTGGGGCCAGGCATAGCCAAGGAACTTCTAAGGTGCAGCCAGGCTGTTACACAGCCACAGACAGAGACAGAAAGCCTTGAATTTCAGCACTCCCTCCTACACACTGCTTCTTCCCATGCCTGACCCCTCTCCACCTCTTAGCACCTCCATCTCACACCTAAAGGCACCCAGGAGCAGTGCTGTGTCCCTGTCCCTCCTTAGTGCCCTGTCACTAATGCAGATGCCACATCCCCTGGCGGAGCTGAAGCCCATGGCCTCTTGTCTGACTGACAGAGCCTGACCCCCCCCTGGCTCCAACCTCCTTCCAGGGAGTTGTAGGGAGTGATGAGGTCTCCCCTGAGCCTCCTCTTCTCCAGACTCAACACCCCCAGCTCCCTCAGCCCTTCCTCACCTTCCTGGCCACCTGGGCACACTGCTGGCTCATGTTCAGCTTCTGGCAATCCAGACCCTCAGGTCCCTTTCTGCCACTCTGTGCCCAGCCCGGAGCTCCCCATGGGGTTGTTGTGTTAAACCTCATCCCCTTGGAATCAGCCCAACTCTCCAGTCTGTCCAGGTCTCTTACAGAGCCCTCCTGCCTTCCAGCTGATCCACACTCCCCCAAGGGTTTTTGAAGTGGGCTGTCCCTGCCTTTCAAGCACTTTCAAGTTTCCTAAGGAAGGAAGATGTCAGCTCCATGCTTAGTGCTGCTTGGTGCAGTACAGGGAAGTTAAAGTGTACCTGGGGGAAGCACTGCTCCTTCAAGGAGAGGATGCTACCTTGTCAGGCTGTCACTTGCTGCACGCAGCTGGTGATGAGGGTGCCCATGCTTGCAATCCATCCCCCTGTGCAAGGTGCAGCATTCACAGCAGGAAAATCAAGCTCCACCATGCTGGCACAAAAGCCTTTCCCAGTCTGCATTGCACTTGCATCAGATACATCCCTTACTGTATCTAATGATGCCAGTGCCCTTCAGCTCTGCTCCTGAAACACCTAAAACCTGCAGGCATTCTGCTCTGAGCCTACAGGTCTGCATTGAAGGGCAAAGATGCCCTTGAAGTGGTTAGAGAGAGCCTGAGCTGTGCAGCCCAGCTGGACCTTGGCATGACACCAGCTGCAAGCAGGGAGCAGTGCCCAAGGGACTTGGAGCTGTGGTGGGTCTGCAGAGCAAAGACACTCTCTGGACACTGTGTTCTAGAGAGTAAAGAGCCTAAAGAAGAAAAGAGCTGAGTGTCTGCCACCCTCCTGCCATGATCCTCTCTCTGGCTGTTGCCAGTGACCCACTGGCATCCTGAAGGAGATCCCTGCAAACAAATGCTGTCAGGGAGGCTGCTTGAAGGAGCACCACGGGGCAGACACAAAACCCTGGGGTCACTTCAGTATGTGGCAAAACTAAGTGAATCCAGATGTAACAAGAAAGGAAATCAGATTAAAAAAAAAAAAAATTCTGCCTGGCCAGCTGAGAGGCAGATGTCTGAGCTGACAAGAAACAAGCCCAAGGTGTTAGGCAGGAATCAATAGCCATGGCAGCCCGGGGAAGAAGGGATGGGATTCATTATAGGAAGGATAAAATGGATATTACCCAACCTAGCCTGTAGTGTGTGTAGGAGAATTAAGGACTTTAACTTCCCAAGTGCTGACAACAGACAGGAGGATTTGGAACAGATGAAGTCAACTTGCATAACTTTGTAAAGGCTTAGAGACTTTTCAGTGGGTAGCTTTCTCCACAGTTTCTTTTGTTTCATCCTCTGTAATGAGAAGAACAATGCTGCCCAGTGTTTGGAAGTAGCTGAGCTGCTTTTTTTCCCTTGCCTCTTAGTACAGTATCTAAATAGACCCTGGTTTTGCTGTGCCTCCATTCTTCTGGGCCTGTCTCAGGTGGATTTTTTTTGCTGAGAGACAGAATGATCAGAGCTTGATCCTGCTGTGACACCTCTGCTGGGTTCTGGATGTTAAAATTACTGTTTATGTCTGAAAGAGTTTTGCATTTGTAAGGTGTTACCTCCCAGTTATTGTCCAGCACTTCATGGTGTAGCAGTTGGCTAAGTATGGAAGAATGGGCTCTTCTTTCTTGTTGACATTCTAAATCCAGCAGAGTCTAGGAAGTTTTTAATGGCCTCAGCTTCAGGAATTGCCCCTTGCACTGGGAGCAGAGGTGCAGCATGTAGCTGGACAGGTATCAGAGTGCACTTTAAAAGACAGGAGGAAGAATAGGAAACATTAATCTCCCTCTGTCTGGGCTGAGAGATCTGAACAGACTTAGCAGTTGATAGCAGAGCCAGTCTCTTGTCTGATCCCTGAAGCTCTCCATATACTCATCCCAGTGGGATGGGGGAGCTCATCTTCCCTCTTTTTCTCCTCTTTGTCAAATTATAAATTAAGGAAAGTGGGCTCCACTTTCTCCCTGAAGTGGTGTATTTCCAGACCCCCCACTCTGCAGAGGAGGGCAGCCAAGAGTGAGGGAGATGGATGGTGACTTCATACAGAGGCTGTAGCTGAGGGCTGTCAGAATGATGAATATTCCCATGATTTTTTAACTGACTCAGAAGAAAGCAGTGGAGAAACTCCCCTGGGCATGGCCATGGGTCAGGGAGAGAAAGCAGTGCAGGAGCACTTAGACAAATATTGACTTCACTGTGGGGAGGGAACCAAAGAGGTGGAGTTTTACTGAAGTGCCATTTTTTGTCTCCTCCTTCCAAAGGGACATTTGTTACGTTGAGGGGGGTGCATGTGTCAGACAGTGGCATGATCTTAACAGAGGGAGGTGTTGCTGAGCCACACATGTAGCCATCCAGCAAAAAAGTCTTCCTTTTCCCACCCCACACCACTGAGATAACTGGAATTAACTGGGAATAGGGGAATCCAAAATCCTTTTGCTGACCATGGTGAAAAGGTGGTATCTTACACTTCAGCTTCTTTTCCAGCTTTTGATGCATGACTGTCAGCTTTCATCCTGCATCCTCATCATTGTTACTGAGGTGTGGAATTAGGCTCTGGTGCTCAGCTGTATCCCAGCCAGGTACTGAACACAGAAAACCTCCTCTTCCTCTGCAGGAGGAGGAATGAATGGGTGAGCAAACAGGAGAACCCTGTGAGATACTCATTGCTCCTGTAGGACACGTTATCCCACTCCTTTTAGGACAAAATCCTCTGCAAGCATAGGCAGCAGCAGCTCCCTTTGCTCATGCTGAGCCTTGGGCTTCCAAAATCCTCCTTTGGCCTTTTCATTTCACAGTGGCTGAGGATGACATTTCCAAAGCAGCCTATGGAAACCGGGTGACCACATCCCAGTTAGGGTGGCTTAGAGAACACTTAAATGGGTGACTGGCTCCCTGTGCCTCTCCCCAGGTATTGCAGCTGTCAAAAATCTGGTCTGATCTCCTCAGTGCTCTTCTACCCCATCTCTGCGATCTCAGCATTTGGATTGCACTGTGACAGTGCCTTTGGGGCTCTGTTGTCCCATGCCAGGAGTGACAAGTGTCCCATGCCAGTGTGGAAGGACAGCCCTGTGCTGTCAGCTGCCTGGGGGACGGCAGGATCCAGGGAAGATGGGAGGCAATTGTGTGGGAGTGGGAACCTTGCCTGCTTCTGCTGTCTCCTTCCCTCCCTTAGACAGGAATAATGAGTTTCCTTCTGCATCATTTCTTTCTGGTTAAGCTTTCTAGGTGAGTTTCATCATGCCAAAGCTACTGTGAGGCTGTGCATTGGGTTAGCAAATGTGTCTGTTCTAGGAGTGTTAAGCATCTAACACAAGGTTTGGGATTTCTGTACCTCTGATATAAATGCCAAACAAAATTAATAATGAACAAGCACACTCCTGCTAGATACTAAGAAGGAAGCAGCTGTTGTTTGTTTGTTTTTAATGGCTCCCAGGAACAGGAGGCTGGAAACAGTTAAATTTCTCTTGACAGCTGGGAATGCTTTGGATGCCTGGCAGTCACTGCAGTGGGTTCTTCCAGCACCTCTGCATATTCCCCCTGCAGAAGCTGATGTTTTGCTGTCCATTGCTTTCCTGCTTTGATCAGAGAGAAGAATACAAATGACACCTTGAGGATTACTCACATTTCCAAATGTTATCCAACAGCAATAGCTGTTGCCTTTCCTAACAGCACTTAGGGTTCCCCTCCTGTTGCTTTATGGCTTGCCCTTGTCTCTTCTAATAATTGAACCCATGCTTGTGATTTCTTCCCAGCTTCCTCTCCTTGGGAGAGGTGGGGACAGGGTTTTCATAGCTGGTCCAGTAATTTCTGATCGGTGGATGCAGTCATACAACAAAAATAAGAGCTGCTTGAGAAATCAGGGAAAAGCTTGGGATCAATGGGGTGTGCAACATCTTTTCCCTCAAGGGTGTCGAGTGCTTCCATCTTACGGTTATCAGTGAATAAATGAGTTGAGGAGGTCAGCTCAGTCTTGCTACAAGAATGGCTTTTTCCAATTCATGCTGTGATTTAATTAGGCCTCTGAAAGGGGGAGCAAGACAACGTTACTTAGTGGATGAATATTTGATAAATAAATATTATGGAAGGCAGTTGACTGAAATGATTCATGTGTCAGTGCTAAATTTGGTGAAATGTTTCAGATGGGGGAAAGGAAGCAGGGAATTTAATGGTGTGTGTAACCAAGCCTTTGCAACTAGTCAAGCAATGCCAGGGTCAAGTAGCTATGGGGCTGACTCTGTTCTTTTACACCATGGTAAATTTAGGGTGCAGTAAAAGACAATCCCACTGCTTGGGAAATATTTCAACCTCATCTGCAAGTGGCTTCTCCAGCCAGTCATGGTGCTTTCCATATAGCAGTTGGCTGCAAATTAAATGCTTGGTTACTGAAAGTGGAAGCCACCCTGTGTCTTTCCCTGCCTTTGGAAATGCTGGATGAGTTGGTTGAAGCTCACTGCCACTTCCAAAAAAGTGAGGATTAGCCATATGCTGCAATGTGGCTTTCACAGACAGCGGGACATGGGGACTGCTGGCCTTCACACCAAGGTTCTCATCTGCCTCCCAAGACAGAGTGTCCTGAGCAGGCTTCTCCTTTGACACTGTTATTCTGAAAACGTCTGCTGCTTTTTTCATCACCCATCTTTCTTCCCTCCTCTCTTGGTTTTCTGAGCATGGTCACGGGGAGCATCTGGGGCTTCTGGAAACAAAATGAACTGTCTTCATTTCTGAGAAGTGATGCATTGCACCAGCCAGCTGCCCTTCCTCAACTGCTCCCTTGGATTACATGAAATGCTCACACCCCCCCTGTGTACACACACTCATACCTTGACAGATGGTGATGCTCTGAGCAACTGCTTCAATTTTTACTCTTTAATCCATGGCTAGACTGCCAAATGCTTTAAAGCTGATACTGCTCCATAGATCACCCTAAAGTGTTAAAGTCCAGTGCAGTTAATAACATTCTGGAAATGCTATCAGTCAGAAGAGGAAAAATATCTAAAAGCAAACTCCTTAGTGCCCAGTGTACCCACTGATGTCAGAGATGGATGGAACTGCAGTGCTTTGTGGGACAATTTTTTTCTCTTCCATTCTCCCTAAAACCTTTACCAGACCTTTTCTGATCAAGGCAGCATACTTGGTGACTGACCTTTATTTGCCTTGCATGGACTTGGCTTCTCCAAGCCTGTGCTGTGCCAGGTGAGGGGCAGGAGGAGGGATGGGGAGTGTGGGTGCCTTGGAGCTGCTGCTGGTTGTGTGTTTGGGAAGTGTTGCTTGGCTGGGAGTTCTGACTCTGGGCCTCTGGGGAAGACTAAGTGGATTTGCCTTGGCTCTTTTGGCAGCATCATCTGGCAGGATGCCTTGGGGAAGACTTGGAGTAGACAGAGATGTGCTCTTGTATTTGTAGAAAGTTCCAGGTTCTGCTGCTCAAAGGCTGCTGCCTTGTCACCTTGCTCTGTTTTCAGTGACACAATTTATCTGGTTAACTGGGTATTCTTTATCTGTAACAGCTACTGCAGTCTTGGATGTTGAATGTCACCATATAGAATTGTCACAAACCACAGAAGTGATGTAACACCTGGCAGGCAGTATCACCTCCCTGTGCAACCTTTCTTTGATCCATCATCTCTCTGAAAAAAAAGCTCCTGCTCTGGCAACAGTGACATTTTGGGTCATGGTGCAGTGGATGGGGAAGGAGTGGCCCTGCCTCAGTTTCTGTGCATTTGTATTCCAGCTGTAGTGGGTCAGGATGCCACTCTGCCAGGCACTGCACTTAGATACCATGGGAGGAAGCAATGTGAGAATACAAAGCCAAAACACAGAGAAAGCAATCTTATTAAGGACAAAACGAGATGCAGGGATCATCAAGTTCTAGATCACCTTGAAGAGGAGGGTACCCAATGTTTTCCTTTGGTTTGTAGCTCTGCTGGACTCTGGATAGAGAGGAACAGCCAGGTCTTTGTCCTGGAGGTTGAAAATAACACCCTGCACTTGGCTGTTTCAAGTCTGCCTGAGCCATCAGAGCAGCTGTGTCTTTGGGGAGTGTCAGGATGGTTACTTCATGAGCAACACAATGGATTAGGTTTATTCTGGAGTCAGACCAAAGTCTCTTAACCTTCCTAGTTAACTGTGCTGGAGAACTGATAGCAAGAGCCATCCAACTGCTCATAAACACATTGGATGGGCTGGGGTGGTTTTGCTCTGTGAAGAGACCCCATGCAAATACACAGCCCCAGCTTCCCCTGCATTCACTCCTCCAGCCAAAGAATTTGCCTTGTGTCTTCCACACATGCCCTGTGTCTTCCCACAAGCTGCTAGGAAGGGTTTCTCTCCTTTCTCCAAACATCCTGTCTGAAGCAATGTCAGGCCAGATGGAATGTGTTGCAAAGGAACAAACAGCTTGGGCTCTTCCTGTGCTTGAGTAAACACGTGTCAAGGAGATTGCAGTGGGAAGTGATGCATTCCCCAGGTGACCCGTGCAGCAGCAACCTGTTGTACTCTCAGCATATGATACCTGCTGCCCAAACCTGCATTTTCTTCTGAGGTAGGTGCAGGGGTCAGAAAGGTGCAGGACAGCTGCAAGTTCTTTATTATATAATGCTTGCAAAGGGAAAAAAACAGGTGGTAACAAACCTTAGCTCTTACCTTCTGGGCAGGATCCCACCCCAGTGTCAGATCCTGATGTTCCTGTCCTTCCTTTCCACACCCATTGCCTTACTCCCAACTCCCTTCACAGCTGTAGCACCCCACTTTTCTCCATGGTGGGTTAATAGCATATTAACACTCTGCCTCATAGCTGGGTATCTGGGATAACTCCAAGTTCATTTTGAATTATTAGAAACAGATTTTAATAGCAACATCTCTGCTCTGGGCTGCTGTAATGTTCACGGGGTGTATTTTTCCTTCACCTTAAACAGCTGTGTATAAAACTTCTCCAATCTCTAACTAATTGCTATTGCAAGCCAACTGTCCCCTCGTGATACAGAACTGGATCCAGAGATCACTGCCTGCAGTACAAATGACTACAGTTAAGCCACTTAATTAAGAACTGTCTGTGTCTGGTAGCAAGAAAGCTTTGTGCTGTATCACAGAATGTGTAGAGGGCAATCAAAAAATCTTTACAAACCATCAAAAACCATCCCTCTGGCTTTATTTAACTGGATGGAGCCTCCATGTTAAAAGCCATGGCTCAGGCTTCTGGAGGAGGTCCAGAAGAAATGTTATCTTGTCCTTCCATGCCCCTGCTCTCCTGTCTCCATCTTTTGCTCCTTCCATCCAATGTTACACACTGGGCTGGACAAATGGAGATGCAGTATCAGGTAGGAGGTTGTTCTAGAACCAGCCAGCCAGACTGTAAGTTGGGTTTACACTTAAAAAAGAAGAGAAAAGGGTACTGAAGGTGGACAGTGATAGATACAAGGTTGCTGTTCCCTTCTTTTTAGTCTTGTCCTCCAGCATCTGCTTACATGTTGTTAAGTATTAGTTTCAGTTAGAGCAAATTTCAGAGGCTGGGATATTAAACCCAAACTCACTCCCTCGGATCCCCAAAACTCCTCCAAGCTAAGAAGGGTTTGGGGGGTCCTATAGCTGATCTGTAGGAAGGATGAACCTTTTCATCTTTGTTCTGGTCCAGGAACTGGTGTCTTAGTTGGTGCTGAAGTAACCTAAAACAATCCCTACTGCAATGCTCTGGACCTGAATCCAAAGCCCTCTTAATATTTGTTTAATATTTGTGGATAGCTCTTTTTTTTTTTTTTTTTTTTTTTTTGGTGGGTGATGGTGATGCAGAGCCATCTCTGCTTCCCATCTTGGCAAGATCTTCTCTTTGAGAAGCCTCAAATTTAATAGCCTAGAAGAAGGCAGGAAATCCTGTAAAACTCCTCACTTGCCCTTCTACCTCCTAAGCTGTCTTCTCTCCCTAAGCCCTGCTGCCCTAAGGTCCAGGATTGTGTAGATCTCCATTAACTCTGCCCTACACTTTCACTTCCCCAAGTCAGACATCAAACCCACTGTTGGTTGACTATTCAGTTTAGCTTTTAGCAAACAGGCATACATCTGATTTCTCATTTGACTTTACAAAAGCAGCAGCAGGGTAGGAGCTGAGCAGCTAATGCACTTGTCTGTGTTATTATGAAGTAACCATAAATAAAGCAGATAGTAAAAGCAGTCTTCTTACTCTCTTTTCAAACAGTGGCAAGAGCTTCCTAGAAAATTACCTTTTTTTACCTTTTTTCTCCTTTTTTTTTAGAGTACAAGTTAAAAGGGTTTGGTATTTCTCAGCATCTAATAAACAACCACTTTCCCCTAATTTTCCATCAGCTGAAGTAGAGGTAATGAATGCATTTTATCACTGTCTCTCAAAAGAAGACAAAGAATTAAGGATCCAAAACTTTAGGTTTTCACAGATGGAAGTAGCACTGGAAAAGGAGCAGGCATCTACTTCCATTCCCACAGTCTGGCTGCTGTAAAGAAGATAAAACCTGACAGTCCTAATCTTCATTGAAGGAGCTCTTTTGACAATCACTAAAATTTGCCCATGCTCTATTGTCTTACAGCAAAAACAGGATGCAGTGAAAAAAAGTGCATTGATTTCCTTGCAATAGAGGATGCTAAATATATAAATAAACCAAAATCTAAAGGGCTGTTGTGCCAACCAATTAGGCTATCAGAAATGTACGGTAGAGAGTAGAAAGCAGGCAGGTTCAGAGAGGGAAAGTGGGTGTAGCTTTGACATAACTTCCCTGATTTCACCCCAGAAGTTCCTTAATCCCTTTGCTGCTGCTCCAAATCAGCAGAACAAATAGTGCTTCACATATTGTGTTTAAAAAGATAACTGCATGTCCCTGACTGCATTCCATTTCTCAGTAATGTTTCAATAAACATTTACTGGAACTGCATGTTGTTGAGGATCTTTTGTTAACACTGAATGAGGTGAGAAACCAGGATGCATCTGGGGGGCAAAGAGGAATCTGCAGTGCACCCTGAGCCCCCTTTCCCTGCCTGCAGTTCCCACCTCCCCTGAAAAATTCTTATTTGTGGAAAGAGAAGAATAGGAGCTTTTATGGCTGAGAAGGGTGAAGCAATTCTGCAGCAAAGGTTACTTTCTTTTTCTAAATGGAAATGTGTTTATGAGCTGAGAAAAATGATTTCTGGCAGCTCAATTCAAGGGAAAAAAAAATAAAGACTCAGATAAAGGGATTGGGTGAGAAGTGAGCCTTTGGTGTTGCTGAAGGTCTGGAGAAACCGTAATCAATGAATACAAAGTTCAACTTCATTTCTTTCCTGAGAGCTTGTTGAATGAGGCTATCAGGGATTCCTTCTGCATCTTACAGGTACAGAGGTTCTGCCCTGCAATCAAGAAGTAGCAGGCATCTTTCTCCCCAGCCATGCAGACACACACTGAGCTCACTAAAGGTTCCTGGCTGAGATTCAGTGGAGCATCAGAAGGAAACATGGCTCTAAATCACAGTGTCACTTTGCTGGTAGCTGGTTGCCAGGTCCCACCCCACAAATGGCTGTGTTCCTGTGGTGGAAGAGGTGATTCTACAATCAGCAGCGAAAGGATATTTAATGTTCTGTAATGCACTGTCCCACTGGTTTCTGCTGTGGAGGTAGTGCTTTTGTTAACCACCCACCCCTCAGCCTCCTGGGATGGTATCTAAGGCCACCAAATGTAGAAGACTGTTTTAAATACTGATTTATTTTTTTTTTTTAATTTTTTTTTTTTTTTTTACCTGGGAATAAGTTGGGGAGCAGAGACAGCAAGGGCTAACATGTAATTCCATAGGGAAAATGTAGTCCCCTATAAAGCCACACTGTCTGTGAGGCTGCTGGAGGAGAATTGCTTTAGATTGGGTGACAAAATTTCTGCCTAGACTGATGGCATTCTAATGGCATTGTCCCCTCTCTCATAAAAACACCTTTAATCCATGCAAAAGGCTGCAGGGTTCTCCTCTGTTTTTGCACCCTTTTTGTGCTCGAGCAGCAGGAGGCAGGTGGCACTTGTACCAACAAGTGACACATTCAGAGGACGCAGTGACAGATTACAAATGCATCTGGAGGAAGCTGAGTTGATCTTTCAAGGCAGGGTTGTGTTTCCCACGTAGGAAGAAAATTTTTTTCTATGTACGAGTGTATTGTAAGAGACAGTCACAGCAAGAAGAGGGAAAAACCCCAACCCTGCAAGCTGGGACTCATCAGAACCTATTTAGCTTTGAGCATCCTTCCAAACACCAGTGTGAGAAGAGGGTGGTGACAGAAAAGAAGCTAAGCCACTAGGAGCTGATAGGAACTGAAGGGCTGTGCCACCTGTCTATACCCCTGTCTCCAGGGAATTCAGTATTGCCAGGTCCTGGTGTACCAGGATTTTGTGGTGGAGCTGGGAACAAAGCCTAGACCTCCAGTTTTCCCTCTGAGAAAGCATGAGGCAAGTGCAGAGCCTGACCTGGTGAGACATCAGTCACAGAGCATCCTGTCACCCAGCTGTACTGAGGCAGGTGCAAAACCCACTCCATCAAATCCCTTCTTGCTTTTGGGGATAAATCCACATGTCAGCCTCGTTGCCGAAAGGGATGGTAGGCAAAGGATCAGTTTTCAAGTCCAGCTTTCTCTGCTGACACCACAGCTTTTATTTAAATGGAATGGTTAAATGCATCCTTCTAAATAAGCTCTCCAGGCTGCTGGGGGGGACAGGGCTGTGGCAGTTTAGCCAATCCCCATTCTGGCTTTGCAGCTTTGTAGTTACACTGCAATGACACTTGTCAGGCCAGGGCACAGCTGTTCCTCCAATGCTCCTTTTCTGGTTTGTCTCCCAGTGCTGCCACAGACCGTGGCTCCTCCAAAATGTTGGCCTGTGGCTGGTAGGACAAAAGTGACATGTCAAGCCAAATAAGTTCAGAGGCCCTCATGCTGAATAACGCTGTGGAGTGACCTTGGAAGTGACTGTGGGGAAGGCAAAGGGGGGCAAGAAGTCAATCCTGCCTGACAAAGCAAATTTTTCAGACTGAAAACACCATTCTCCTGAAAACTGCTGCTCAGCAAGATGACTATCCAAGGAGGAATGTAGATGTTCATGATTGTCTGACTTGACATTTCCTTCTCTTGTGCTTCTCCTTTGTAGTTCTCCTTGCAGTGATGTGTTTGTACACTTAACTACTGCCTTGATGAAAGTACTCTTAGCTTTTCTTTCTGTCAATATTGTAACCTGAAAAGGCAGCATCTCCATTAAGAGTTCTAAATGTAAAAGGAACAGGCAGTATCTGAGTACTTCTTTCAGCTGTGGTCTTCACCACTGGATTATCCTTATTAATGCATTCTGCTGCAGAAATTGTGTGGAAAGTCGGGTATTTGGAGTTCATGTCTCTGATGCTTGTTTTCCTGTGGGGGAGGCAGCAACAGGGTGTGTGGAATAGCCTATGGCCTGCAAATTCTAGCTTGTCACTGTGCTGCAGGACAGCTCTCTGCTTCCAGCATCAACTTTTGTAAGCAGCCAAGGCATTCTGAGTATTTAATTGCATGGCTCTGAAATCTTCAGAGAAGGACCATCAGTAGAAAAATAAATTTTGAAGCTGTATAATCTTGAGTAAGCTCCATCTGTCATATCTGGCCTCTTGCTGTTTTAACACCACTGATGATTCTAGGCAAATGCTATTGAATTTATCTGTCATCTAATTAGCCAATAGCTTCAAATCTATCTCATTGTAAAAAGCAATAAGCAGGTTCCACTTACTTAGCCATTGTTAAGTTAGCATCTGTCAGGAGACAGGATGTTCAGATCATAAGGTAAGACACTGAGCAAAGCCAAATTGCCTTCCAGTTCATAGAAACTGGGTGATTTTCACCAACATTTGAAAAAATAGCAAGGGGAAAAAAGCTGAGAGGAAAAAGGATGCAAGAGGTGCTTTCATGTTGTCCTTCTAAGCAGGCAGAGCCTCAGCATCCTCATTACTTCCTCCCACTACTAAGCAGATCTACTCAGTGTGTTTACTTCTGCCTCCTGTTTGCAGTGCTCCATTTCCAGAGCATTTGTCAGATAGTGATTACCTTGAGTCTGCTATTGTGATGAGCACATCACATTACCCACATTATGCCTTGTCCTCTCAATTGAATTTTCTCTAATGCTCCCCTTTATTGCCAATAGACAATGAAGTTATGGGATGCTGTCAAACTGAGGTTGTTTACTTGCCTGCTTAACCATTGCTGTCCTTCACTCCCCAGCCTTCACTCCATCCCATATTGAGCCAACAACTTTCCAATTGCAGCTTGTAAAGGCAGATAAATTGGTGAGCTAATCTTTTAAGGAATGTGTGTGAGGTCAAAGCCTCCCTGGCTGTGTTTGCTGCTAGCTCAGAGCACGCTTGACTCAGAAATGCATTGAGCCAGAGTGATGTAACCCCAAACATCAGCTTTGCTTTGGCCTGCAAGGCACAACTTCTGAGCTCCTGAATGCCCTTGAAAAGGGGCACTTGGCTTTCGGTTAAAGCAGAAGCAAGATGGGTTCAGTAAGTGTGCTCTGCTGTATGGATTTGGTCAAATCACCTCACTTCTCTGTTGCTCCATCCTCCCTCCCAAAGGGCAATGGAGAGGCTAGAAAAGTGCTCTCAGGTACATGGTTAATTGAGGCTGCAAAATATTAACAAAGTTCATATTTTTAATTAACTGACTGTGACACTTTGTGGGAGAAAGAAAACAAGAGGGGTGTGTGTGTGTGAGTTTTAGCTGCTCCTGCTTTGTTAATGTGGGCTGAGGTTGTGATGCTTCCAGATTGTACCCATACCTATAAACAAACACAGTATTTAACATAGAGAGTATCTCATCTAATCAACATCAATAATAGAGAGATAATTACTGCAGTTGGAAGCTGTAGAGTCTAACTCCCTCAGCTGATGACTCCAGGGGGGTAGATCCTCATGCTAAAGGACAGCAGCAGGAATATGGGGTTCTGGTTTGAGTGGCTTTCTGAACAGAACCAGAGTGCAGGCTCTGAGTATTCAGCTCCTTTCTGGAAGTAAAATAGCCCAGTGCCCACAGATTAAGTCGCTGCCTGCAGAACAGCTGTAGCTGTGAGCAGGGAGGTATTTTCCTAATTTCTCTGCTGAATATTCAGGTTTCACCCCTGGGGCAGGGGGAGTGCAGCTTTCTGCAGGAATCCTGTCTGTGCATACTGTAACAGAGGTGATAGTGCAAGCACCAATGAAGAAACTTGTCAGAGGTTTTACTCTCAGTTTTGTTGAAAATAAACAGATATGAAACGTTTTGGAAATTATTTAGAAAAGCTGCTTCCCAGCAGGTAGACCACTGAAACTGAAAGCTCTGGATGAGTGAGCCTAAAGGAAGGAGGGATTGGGGTTTGGAGGAGACACAAGGGCAGTTTGCTACCTATCCTTCCACACCTGCAGAACAGCCTTTGCCCAAAGCAGAGAGAGAGATTTCCTGTTGTTTAGCATGATCTAGAGGAATCATTACAATCCAGCAGCCCTGGTCACCCAAGCACATCCAAGCCTGGCCCTGGAGAAATGCCCTGGAGTGTGCTGCAGATCTGCAGCCTCATGGACATGGTGGGGGGGTGTGCATCCCTTGCTGGATGTTGGTGCCTTTGGTTTTTAGAGGCAATATATGGAAATGTAGCACAACCCTTAGGCCCTCAGCACTTCTTTAATTCTCTTCAGTAACACAGGAGTCATTCTTTATGCATCACATAATCAAATTTCTCTGGGTTTATCTGTCACTTGCAGACCTTCATCACCTTACCTAGGAGCAGGAGAAGATATCCCAGTGGCTTGTAACACCAGCCATGTTCTATTGTTCCCATTTGTTTGCTGAGCATGAAGGTGGAGAGGCATAAATATTAAAATGTACCTATTATTATAGCCAGGTCTCCATTGATAAATGATGTATAAAATCAATTTACAACCCAGGAATAAAAAACATCCATGAAGCGGTTGCTAGCTCCAGGTATTAGGAAATTATTCCTCTATAACTTACTCTGACTGGAACTCATTACACACTCTGTCCATAGAGTGATTTTGTTGTTAAAAACTGTGTCACTCAGCACTTATTTATTCCCTCTCCTTGCAAAGATGTTTGGAGTCTGCTGCATGTAAAGCAAAGATGTTGGGAGCTGGGCTGGGGCAGCACTACCCCCCTTGCACGCCTCAGGGCCTCAGCAGTATTTAGGCTGCAGGAGATGCTGCTCTGATAGGGTGGGATGAAGGAAATGGAAAAGCATTGACAGCTGGGACCCTGAAGTACTAGAAGCTGCAAATTTAACTGAATGGTCCCAGTTTCTTCTGAAGGCTTAATGCTGAAGTTTAACCACTTGTTCACCCAAATCTGCTGGGTCACACTCACAAAAGGGAAGATGTCTCCTGTCAAGGTATCACCTGGAATAACAGGATTTTCAGGGTTGGAAGAGACCTTTAAGGTCACCTAGATCCATGGGCAGGGACACCTCCCACCAGCTCAGGTTGCTCAGAGCCCCATCCAGCCTGGCCTTAAAAACTTCCAGGGATGGATTGGGCTTCTGGACAACCTGTGTCAGGGTCTTATCACCCTCATGGGGAAGAATTTCTTCCTAAGACCTTATCTAAATCTCCCCTCCTCTGGTTTGAATCCGTTCCCCCATGTCCTATCACTCCCTGACATCCTAAAAAGTTCCTCCCCAGCTTTCTTGTTGCCCCTTCAGATCCTGGAAGGACACAATAAGGTTCTCCTGGAAATAACACTCCTTTCCAGATCTCAAGCTTCTGTCTGGCTGTTAATACTTATCTGTATTGTACACAATTGGCTCTAATCTCCTCCCAGAGTTGTACAAAATGAAGGCACCAAAACCTGCTGAAGAACCAAGGTGCTGATTTAAGTTCTCCCATCTTTATGGGAACATCTCCCTCCATGGGTACAGACAGACATGAGCTCATTCTGCCCTTGTTCTGATCTGTCTGGCTGCAAGCCAGCTCTGGTGTCTAGAAGCCACGTAGCACATCAGCCAATAAGGCCTTTGGAAAGATGGGGTGTGGGTGGAAGAGCATGGCACACATCTGGGTGGTTATACAGCTTCCAGCTTCTAGCTGGACATGCAAAAACCTTCACAGTCCTTGCTCAGAAACAGTCTGCAAAATCCTTCTGAGATTTGCAAGATTTAAATAAGGGTAAAAAAAAAAAAAGAGGTAAGACAGATGGTGCTGGAAGCAGCAGTCTGGGGTCAAACTTGTGTTACACAGAGGTATGGCTGATCTGGTACTTTGGCAAGAACAAATCAGAGGATAAAAATAAAATTAATCTGTGTCAGCAGAGTGTCCTCTAAGGTAGGGCTCAACAACCAAATCTGACTTTTTTGACAGATACATGGATCTGACTGATCTGTACAATGGTGTTGGTAGCATATCCTTAATTTTCTGTGTGACTTGGTATCATCTGACATTTTAATTAAGAAAAACTTTCATGAAGTGAAATTAATAGGGCCTGTGATAGATGGCTGAGTGTGGCTTGGCAACAGAGCTGAAAATGCAGTTGTTCAAATGACAATATCAATGAAGAAGGTTGTTTCAAACAAGTTCCCCAGGGATGGATTATTTTGGCCCACAGCTATTCAATACTTTTATTAATGATTTAGCTGATGATCCATGTCCTTAGCTGAGCTAGATTGCAGATGAGGTAAAGATTTGTGATGTTGCAAATGTAGTTATTGTTACAGTGTGAAGAAAACTGGCTGGTTAAATAGTCATGGCCCAACAAATGGCACTGTAGCAGCTAAAAGCATCCAATGCATCTAGGAACTAACATCCCAGGGCTTGGGAGCTGAGAAGTTTGCCCAAGATCAGACCTTTGAGCACTGACAGGCAGTGTTTTGGTAGCAGCAGTGCTGAGGAGCAGGTGAATGTTTCACAAAACTCTGATGTCAGTCTCCCTACATAACAAGGGATGTAATTACATCCTGTTTTGAAAGCATCCTGCTTGTAGAAAAACTAATCCAAATCTATACCACTGGAAGAAAGGAGAGAACCCAGCCCTTCTGAATCAAACATCTTCAAAATGCAGACTGTTCCTGTGGTCAGCCATTCAAAATATTGTTACCCCTGTAGCCTCTGGAAGATGTCAGAGTCCGTGGTAGTTTATAGAGATGTTGTGAGTAGACCGTGCCTGGGTTAGCAGAAGTTAATCTGGTGGTTTTACAAAGAATGTTCCAGCAGTCATCCCACCAGCAGCAAAATTAGTCTCACTTCTTGATTCACTGGTTTATTCCATTAAAAAAAAAAACAAAACAAACCATCTGGTTAAATGCAGTGATAAAGTTCAGTGATAAAAATCAATGCAGGCTCCTGATCTCTGCCCTAGCTCCAGGGATGCTTTTTTAGAGCCCAAGGCAGAAAGGCTTTTCAGACAAGCAAGGACCATTTTGTGCTGAGATACCTTTTGAATAGCCAAGGAAAGGAGGAGAGGAGAACTGAAAGCAGACAGAAATGGCAGCTTATCAGCACTGGAGTAATCCATCACCAGCCTGTCATCAGACTGATGGGAGCATCTTTGGGCTAAAGCTATCCTCTCTCTGCTTTTATAGACCTCTGTGCACAGTCAGAGGGTTCAGACATAAATTAAAATATAGTCTCATTGAGAGGTGCAACTGGTCCTTAAAGCTCCTCTGTCAATCACAATCTATTTCAAGAGCAACAAATGCATGGAGAACAACCATATTCTTTTTTTTTTTTTTTTTTCTTCTCTAAGGCAGGGTTTCATGGCATTCACCTTGTTAGAAAGCCATTATGCTGTGAAACAGAATCTCTCAACTATATTAATTTTAAATGCCAGAGATACAGTAATAAAACTTCCTTGTAGGTTGTTACAACCACAGAGCCCTTTGCCTAGCATGCTGGCAGGCTGGAGACTTCTCCCCAGCCCCCTCCTCCACTGGTTACTGGTGATAACAAATGTAGTACTTTACAGCAAGCATGGTGTTTGAAAAGGTCAGTGGCTGATGTTCAAGGGAGGAGGAGGAGGAGGAGGAGGAGGAGGAGGAGGAGGGATCTCCCAGTTTCTCACTGTGGAAGCAAGCCAAGCAAAGAAAGGATTTGTCCAGAGATGTTGGGCAAAGACTGTCTAGTGTCTGGACTGTTTGGGAGGAAGTAAAAAAAAAAAAAAGTATGTTTACATTGAAATGACTTCTCTTCTTTACCAGTTTACCTCATTACTATTTTTGGTGTGTATTTTTAAAAGCAAAAAGCAACAAGTACTAGGGTCAAGTACTCTAGCCTTCTCTATAGCCATGGCAGGAAACAGGTACTGATTCCGATTATAATTTTCCTTGGGTAAGAGAATTTTGGGGTTCTTTTAATTCCTTTTGTTATTTTTAAAGTGAAAATGGGCAGTTTTGACTGAAGACACTGAGGAACACAGTTCACTCCACCCTCCAGGACAGCTGTTCCAATGGCTTATTTTTTTTTCAGCTGGAAAAAAAGAAAGCATGTCCTACTTCTAGCCTGGGTTTCTTTAGCTTCAGGTTTAAGCTGCTAGTTTTTGCTATGCCTTTGCTAGATTAAAGAGACCTTTACTGTCTCAGAGGTGGGTTAGAAAGACCAATAAACCCATTCACTCTGTCAACAGGCAGATAAAATAAGGCTTTGGATTGAAGTTCAGCATCTCTGAGGCTGATACAGCTCTACAGATGACTGTGTTTTGGATTTCACCCCTCTTCCCTCATGTTTATAAACTCAGGGGCTCTTTGTCAAAATGTTTTTCACCATTCCAGTGCTAATGCAAAAGGGCTCTGCACCTCCTTTCTGTTCACTTTGTCTACCTGAACACCAATCTGCCATTGCAGTCCTACATCTGGTACTGATCCAGCTATGCTTTCCAAATGCCCTGTTTTTCAGGTGATAAACGAGAGAAGGAGAAAGCTGAGGGGAGAATGAGAGCAGGAGGCTGGGAGATTGCACTGAGGAGCAGTGGTTGCCAGCAGTGTCCTCCCTCCCAGCTGCCCAGGAAAAGGTGCTTGGGAGCAACTGAGGTCCCTAAAATCAGCTCAGGGGGATGGGAAAGGTTTCATCCAGCTTTTCTCTCTAATGACTTTTGCAGGAGCAGTCTCTTTCTGCTAGCTAAGGGCAGTGGGGCTATTTCTATGCAGGATGTCTTGAGAGGAAGGAAAAAAACCCACCCCAATAACCTCAGAGTCCGATGTAATATTTTACAAACTGGGATCTATTTGGTGTGTTCTTTGCAGACACAGAAATCCTCAGTATAAGGTTTAATGGCCCAAGGGCTGAGAGAAGAAGAGGTAAATAATTCTTGTGTTTGATATAGAGACTGATATGATAGATGTCAACTGCTGTTCGCCTACTAATATTCTAGTATTTCCATCGACGGCCACATCACATTTTCCTCAATAGGGCTACCAAACTCCAAAAGCTTGGGACTGGAGAAAAGATGCAAAGACTGACCACTGAAAACTTTGGCTGGCCCTAACCCTCACATGCCACCCTACCCACAGCACCACCAACAATCGGGCTACGGGTTTGCATTTGACCAGAAACCTGGACTATACCACCCCTCGACGGCCACAGCCCATTTTCCTCAATAGGGCTCCCAAACTCCGAACGCTTGGGACTGGACAAAAGATGCAAAGAGTGAGCACTGAAAATTTTGGCTGGCCCTAACCCTCACATGCCACCCTACCCACAGCACCACCAACAATCGGGCTACGGGTTTGCATTTGACAACAAACCTGGAATATACAACCCCTCGAGGGCCACAGCCCATTTTCCTTGACCTACCATGTCCCCTTCATACCTGGCTTCCTTTATTATACCTGAAAGGTCAGAAAGGGAGGGAATGAATAATGCTTTGTCTTCTTATCACCTGCATCTTTTCAGAAAAGGGTGGGAGAGAATATTTGTGAGAATTTTTTTAAAGATCTTTCCATAATTCTTGTGAGAATTGAGATGATGGATTCAAGACTGTCAGATTATTCAGTACTGTTGGGCTGGTTTTAAATTGTTCCAGTTCAAGTGTGAGGAGCTCCCAAAAGATGGATGCTAACCTGTACTCCATATTAAGTCTTCTTCTTCCAATTTTTGAGAGCTAAGAAGTTACTTTAAAATCACAGAAATATGATTCCACAGCTCCAAATCTGCACAATCTTTACCATAGTTGACATATTTGCTGCCTGTACCTCTGCCCACCCAGCCCTCCCCAGCCAGGCCAACGCAGATCAGAAATAGTATTTGCTGGCAAGGCTGTCCTTCTGAAACATGAAAAATCAGAAGTAGGAGTACATGGGGATTTGAATTTATTTCACAAAATGTCTTTTCATCCCCCCACTCAGATCTGCCTTGGTAAGTGAACTGAGTATGGGCTGAAGAGAGAAGAGGAGAGGATGGTAAAATTTGTGATGTGTCCTTCAAAACCTAATGCCAAGGTTGTGGCCAAGGTAGAAAGAGCTCAGCTCCCTGGTGGGAGGAGGTAGTTTTTCAGAGTTTCAGTTTTCAGTAGTTTTCAGTTTCCATGGAGGTGGAATAAAGTGTGAGTGGTGCATGAGCTGGAGATGAATTCTTTCTCTCATGATCAGTTTGTCTCATCCAAGCAGGATTGGGAGCACAGGCTCCTCAAGGTTTGTTTTGCCCTTCAGAAGAGCTGTCCTAATAGTGAGAAAGTAATATCTGCAAATGCAGATCCATCTTAAAGGTGATGGATCAGTGTGAGCTCCCCTATATCCTTGGCTCTTATAAACCATTTGGATCATGGCCCTGAGAGGGGGGGCAGTTGCTTCTCTTTAGTCCCTTCTCAAGGGGAATTTGAGGAGGGCTGCTGGGGGGTGATGGATGGTCCATTTAGAAGACTAAGTCTTGGGAGATCAATAGAAGAATATACACCCAATGCATCATGCAAGCTCTTCTTGTCTGTACAGCCCAAAATCCAAACTAATGAATGGCAGGCTTTTCAGCCTTGGCACCTCCAGTCTTCCCCAGTGCAGTGACTGATATGGATTATGCTGCCTTCTAGCATATTTCCTTTGCTTTCTTAATAGTTTTGTCATTGACTCATGGTGCTGTGTTTTTAATATCCTTTTCTTTCTCCAGTGCTACCTGCCTCCTTCCCATGTCATTTCCACTGGGCAGGCTTGTTGCCTGCCTTGGTTTTTCCCTGCCTATAGTGTATCCAGGCAATTTATTGCAGGCTGCACTCTTCTGGAGCTTAGACTAGTTTGTTTATTTCTTAATTTCTGAATGAGTTACCTCTCCTAGGGGCTGTGTTTACAGCGATTAGAACAGTCAGGTACATCAGGAGCTTTGAGTGCCTCTCTGGTTGTGAGCTGACTACTGCTGGTGCTTGTCAGAGCCAAGGTGTCCCTGTGATACAGCAATGTGGGAACAGGAAAGCAGAGGATGCTGAGGTGGCATCAGTGCTGGCAGCCCAGGCTCTAAGGTCAGCAAATGGCATCTGGTGTTGCTCAGGAGTTAATGTCTCTAAATCAGAGCAGTAATTCACAAGCAAGGCACAGAGCCTGACTGCCTTCTTCTGTCACCCTCTCATCCCTTTGCAAGGTCATCTGCACCATGAAAAGCAAGTGTTTTGTTTTATTACATATTTGTAAAAAATGCTCTTGATAGCAGCTACAGTGACACTGATCTAAGTGCTGGAATTTTCCCAGATCAGAACTTCCTGTTTGCTCCAGTGGGAATATTTACATCCCCTCTGTACAGCTCAGCTGGGTCAGCTGCAAATGACAAGTATCTGCTTCTGGGTTTGTGCTCCAAGTGTAAATCAGTTGTAAGTTTTGCCCAGCCCATAGATTTGTGCCCCTGTGACAAAAGCATGCAAGGATACAGTGAGAATGTTGGCTTGCCAAGAAGCTCATGGAGTTGCTCTTAAAGATGATATAGGTGAACCTGGTTTAGTTGATACAGAAAGGTGATCAGTTATATCAAGGCTGAAGTGGCCAGGAGCACTGAGGAGCTTACACAGCTACAATGCTTTGTAAACATCAGATTTTTTTATCATGGAAAGCCAGTCCAGACTGGTGTTAAAAAAAAAAAAAAAAAAAAAATCCTTGAGAACCACATGGGAAATTTCTATTGCATGTCTGCAATTACTCATAGGCTTCTGGAAGGACAGAATTGAACAGTACCTGAGGACACATGCTCCAGAAAACAATTATTATGGGATGGGGACAATGAGAAAGGAAAAACTTAATTCAAAATCATGATGACAGCATAGCCCTTGAGAATGCTGAAAACACACATCCAAAAATAAATTCCAGTGAGTGAGAAAATAACAGAGAGAATTGCGTCTTGATCTGGCTCTGAATGAGAGCTTCCAGAAAGAAACAGAGGCAGAAGATCTGTGTTATCTATCAGCTCAATTGGTGGCTGTATCCAGAGCTTGGCTCAGTAATAAATGAGAATGCCACTCATCTGGTTTTCGGGTCTATTTAGAGTATTTTTAGAACTCTCTGAAAAATATCCTGATTAATCTCTTGAATTTTCCTTTGCTCACTGAGACTTAAAGCAGCATTGGATTTAATTATACTGTGACTAGGAGGGATGTAATGAAGGCAGATACAAATCCTTGTGACAGCTTAGAGTGGCAGCAAGAGTATTTATTCATTTAGGAACCAAAATGACAAGTGCTATATTAATGTCTGAGCCTTTTGCAAACAAAAATGAGATTTTGCTGCCAGTATGGGCAAAGCAGATTAACTGAGGTGGTGAGAGTGCCCTGGAAAGATATGATTGCAAAACTGCCTTGGTCAGGCCTGATGCAGCTTGCCAGAAATGATATCAAGAGCCTGGATCCCTGAAACCCAGGGCTTCAAACCCCCCTCCTCCTGTTCTTCACGCCATCTAGGGGGGACTTTTTAGAGTGACAGGCAAGCTTCCTGGAGACTGAGATTGCCAGAGCTAGACCTTCTGGGATGCTAAATGTTAGGATGGAGTTAGGATCAAGTGGGATGGATGCCTTAGCAGATGCAACCTTCCCTTCCCTCTGCCTCCCACCCCCTCCTCCCCTCACCCCATGGGTGTCCTTCAGGGACCTGGGGCCTTCTGGTCCCTTTGGAGCAGCTCCTGGGGTGCTGTGCAGCCAGAAGAAGACAAAAGTTTGTCAAGACACATGTGCTTGCTTGAATAATTTCCCACAGAAGGAGGCCACTTCCAAATAGATAATTTACCAATTTGTTGGCATAAGCAAGGCTGTGAGGAGCACAGATTCCCCTGTTCCTCTCTGTTTATCAGCTGTGGTTTCTATTAAGATTTACCAGTACATCTTCACCCTCTTCTTCTTCCTGTATTTCAGCTCTGCAGCATAATCTTGTCATGTTGTGGACATTTGTATCTCTTTTCCTGACTTGTTTTTATTCTGTAATCTAAAGGGAATAAAAAGCTTCCTCTGCTGGAGGAAAGCAATTGGGCTGAGTGCAGTTTGATCAGGAGCACCTGGCAGAAGGCACAGAGCTATTGCTCAGCATTCCTTTCTCCCTGAACTCACTAATGTCTGTTCCTCCCCCTAAATGGCACTTGCTGAGTGGTGAAGAAAAAGGTCAGACCCTCTGGTGCCATAAGCAAGCTTCAGCACTTGGGATGGGGTTTTCTAGAAGATGCTTTCTGTAGCTGGGCCACTGGATAGAAAATCTCCCTCTCTGTAACTTCCAGACCTGTTCCTTCTGCTATTAGAAACCTTTGAGATTTTGTATGTCCCCTCTTTTATTTTTTTCTGCGGCTGCTGGCTATTTTGGGAAAAAAACCATTATGGCTTGAGAGTTAGAATTTGACAAATCTATGCTAACTAGAAACTCCCAGTACCCCTTTTGAGGTTTTCTCACCACAAAGTGTGAGTAATAGGGAGAAAGGCACTTTCTGTGTCATGCTTGATTTTTCTCTAGCATCAATTAGTTTTCATCAGGCTTTCCTGCAGAAGAATTGATCTTAATCAAATTTCT
Organism: Florisuga fusca; assembly: GCA_038090715.1. Classification (NCBI taxonomy): domain Eukaryota; kingdom Metazoa; phylum Chordata; class Aves; order Apodiformes; family Trochilidae; genus Florisuga; species Florisuga fusca. The sequence continues at coordinate 1,519,153 of JAAWXA010000044.1, forward strand.
GGGGAACTGAGGGCAGGGAGTTAAAAGAAAACAGCTGCCTTCTACAGTTTAGTCATAAAATTAATTCCTTGCATCTTTGGAAGCCCTTTTTTCTGTTTTGGTCAAAGTGATATCTAGTAATGACTCTCTGCAGCTGGAGCTGAAACGTCATTGGGTTGGAAATTTAATGAAGCGAATGTTGAAGGGACAAATTGTGACTATTGTCCACTTAGTTCTCTTGCAGCCTCTGGCTGCAGCTCCTTTCAAAGCTGCAATAGGTATGTCCTTGGCTGACTCTTACCCTTCAGCTATCCATGGAGGTTATCTCACTTCTTTTGCAAGAGGTTCATTGGCAGAGTCTCTGCAGTCATTAGCTGGGACATAAGCAGTGCCTAAACCTATGACCTGGCTCTCAGTTTTAGCTCACTGAAGTCATTCCCAGGAGCTCCTACATGGAGGCATTCCTGCCCCCAAAGTTTCTGCTGAAATCTCTGGGATGAAGGGCTTTGCAAAAGCAGTGATGAGCTATGGTGTGCCAGGAGCCTGTGGCATCTGCCAAGAAGCTCCTATCACACCAGACACCAGGATGTTGGGGGAATCAGCAGGAAAACCTCATCTTTGGTGTGTGCTTTTCTGGTTTTGTTTGTTTCCTTTCTGGTTTCAGAGTAAGAATATGAGATGCTACTTGCTACCTCGGGCCAAGGAGTTTCCATACCAATTTTCCTATCTTGCTGCCTACCTCTGTAGATCTTAGAGCAGAGAAATTTTGCTCTTACTGTTTTTATAGGTTGTAGCTTTTCCTTGTGCAATGTATTATTCTGTGTACCTCACAGCATTCTGCTGTCTAGTCAGGGCAGTGAGTGATCTTAATGGAGAGCTTGAAAATTAATGTTTCTGTAAACCTCTCAGAGATGGCAGTCTGTGGGGAAAACAACCAAATGAATGCAGTGATTCACTTTCACTTGCTCATGAATTGTCTCAGTGCTTGTAAACAAAAGAACCACTATTTTGTAAATAATCTCTGCAGCAGACCAACTTCTCAGCTGCCTAAGCTGCCAACATGAGAGTCACAAGAATAACTTTTTTTTTCTTTTTTTTTTTTCTTTTTTTTTTGTGAGAGCTGAAAATGTCTTTTCATGTCAAGTAAAAATATTTCATTTTCCAGGGAATCTGATCCCATCTGACTAACATGGAGTCAAGAAGTGAGCTGTGAGCTAAATGTCAGCAGGGCAAGGCTGGTGCTTTTACCTCTGGTTGTCCCATCTTTGGTGTCAAGCAAAAAGCTGCAGCCCCGCAACAGACAATACAGAGGAAGAGAGGTGGTTTGTGCTATAGTTTTTAACTAACATTATGCTTAAGCAATGTGACTCTAGCCCCTCACCGTGGTCAGGTGCTGCCTTGGCTGTGCTGAGCATGGGGTCACCTCGGGATGTTCCCATCCGGGAGAAGTGTGGATTCTCACAGCTCCCTGCAAAGGGAGGGCTGACTGCCCATCCTTCCATGGGAAACTCTGTGTACCACTGGAATGGAACTGCTGAGGACCCCCTGTACTTAATCAAGAACATCTTAAGAGCTGGAGAATTTGATGAACATCAGTTTTTCAATACAGCTTCTTTATGGTAAGATGGGAATAATTTGGGGGGGGAATNACCAGACTTCATACAATTCAAAATAAATTGTTGATGGGGTAGGAGTGAAGGATTAAGTGCAGTGCCTGCAGACCTGTGTGACAATAGAATACATTTTATTCCTTGGGGCTATTCATTGTAGGGGAAGCATGAGAATGGAATGATGAGACATTTTGCTGGCATATTCCATACTTGCCAGGAGATACAGGGTGTCTTTACAGACTTGCTGAGGCATTGTCAGGTGGCTTGATTGTGGAAATGAGCACTGCTGACTGAGCTCTTGGGTTATACAGGATTAGTTTTTCAGGGTGGTGAGAGTGGCATTTGTACATTGTTGGGATGGAGATGGAAAGTTGAATTCCCACAGCTGACTGACCACCAGCAACTCAAAAGATTCTCAGAATGGGGCCATAAATAATCTGTGTTAGAAAATCCTAGGATGAAATAAGGAAGCACAAATCAATGGTTATGGTGCAGGATAACAAAGGAGCAATCCTTGGCTGGCAGCCCGGTTCTGCTCAGGATGAGGGAACACAAACACATTACCTTTGTAAAGCCCCAAATCAGAGGAATCCCTGGCACCAGCAGCTTTAAGCTTGAAATGTACACATTTTAATCTCGGTGAAATCAACATATGTCTGCCATGAAGCAA